>OY720449.1:79897722-80497722 GCA_963082715.1 Harpalus rubripes | reverse complement strand
AATAATGGCTAATAGACTACACTGAAGTTAAATCGGACAGTTTACCGAAAGTCGATAGCTGGATGGTGGCTAAATTTATATCAGAAAACAATTGTTTGTTCCAGCCACAATTTTCTTTTCTTCGCATCTTTTGGCATATTTATAAAATCAATAGTAGGTTTGCTCCTAGCAGCATTTTTGAAGAAAGCACAATACGATAAATTACTCATTTTATATTGAATTTTTTATTATCTAACACGAAATTTGACACTTGTTTGACAACTTTGACAATACATATATACATATATTTAACTTGTAACAAAACACACTTTAAAGGGACCAAATGGAACCGATGAAGATGTATGTGCTTTGACGTCACATTCTGTTTCAGATCACGAGACTTTTTCAAAATATTATCCAAATTTCAAAAATTAATTGTAAACTATCTAATGGATATTTGATGATATTTTCAAATTTGAAATTATTTAAATAAAGATATCTATTTAAATTTAATACTTAGAAGTCTAATTTTGTGTCGTCATAATTTTGTAGGTACACAAATACACGATAGTGAGGCACACCATTAGGCACACACGTACTCGTGCCTTTACTGTACATGAATCAGATCTGTCACTTTTCTAACACAACCTTATATAACCAACATTTTGAAAGTAACGTCAATATTCTTGCAACAAGTTGTTTCTTTTTTTAAAAAAAAATAAGTACAAATAATGAAATTTACGTGACTGGTAAAAATAAATTTTTTGTTCGCATTATTATGCCTAAGATGTAACGGAAAGATGGTATAAGGTAATAAATACTCCAAAAGTTTCAAGCGTGGTTTCAAGACACAATGACATAACCGTCAAATGTATTTCCATTTTTATTCGGTAGGTGACACTACGGTCACAAAATTATTACGTCATTTGAAATTTTATATAAACTATAAAAAAATATTTCTGTAAAACTAGAAACTTATGTGATATAAAATATATATTTTCGTAAGTTGTTTTAAGTGTACTTTCAGAAAAAAAAATCTGATGTGGCCAACACATAACCTCTCGCCAGATATTTTACCTGGTTGTACGCATAAAATAAAAAAATATTTTTAAATACAAATACATATATTCATGTCTCATTACAAAATAATTCTCACATATATTTGCAAAATCTATGGGATATTTTAATATAAATTATGTACAATACATACATTTTCTTTATATTCAATATCCTGAAATTTTCTTTTTCTACTTTCCTTTTCTTTTTCTTCATTCATTCATTTTTTCGCAAATTCCTTCTATATATTCTTTTTTATGTATATTCTTTTGCGTTGTTAACTTTTTTATTTTCATAATCTTTATAATAATGTACAAATATTTTTCACAGTGGCATACAAATATTTTTGACAGTGACATTTATGTGTCAATTACAAACATTTGAATTTCTTGCCTTGAAGTAGTTTGGTCTGAGAATTTTTACATCAAATTATTTTATATGCATTTCTTTATCTCTAAATCTATAGAAGATATAATAATGAATTTATATTTACCGAATAAAGAATTTAATGTTCTTTAATATAAGTATTTACATAAATTTTCGATAAATAATATTTAGATGATTTTTTTCTTGTAACTACTACTTCCGGTTGTCCAATTGTTACCAAAACTTAATTAACTCTTCCCATTATTGTTAGATTGAGGAATCCGTAGTTAAAAATGTCTTAAGTCTTATAGTATTTGAGAAATCGTGAATCCAACATCCACACATCCACACACACATACGGACATCATCGTAAAAATGTTATAATCGGATTATAGGGACCTTAAAACGTGCTTATTCACTAAAATCCCCATTGTAAATAATAAGAGTAAGTAAATAAATTGTAGGTTTTTAGCCCAAATCAGTTCAAACCCATCATAATTTTTTGTTTGTTTTACAACTAGACTGATATCTGGAATGAGGGCCATCGGTCGAGATTCGAACCTGGCATTCAAGCGTGCTCATGGTCGAGAACCATTGCGGTAACCAATTAACTACCGAGGCCGGCCGACAAAAATAAAACAATCACTTCAATAACAACCAGAAGAATAAAAGAAAATTATACTGTTTCGTTTAAATAAATTATATTCTAACTATAAATAATGATCATCTGGAATACGTTACAACAAAAAATGTCTAATACTTCCCACCCACGCTTATTGAGAGTGAAGTTGCCTCATAATTCTATAAGTCATTAAAATCAATGAAGTATGAATAGGAGCTGACCTTAGCAAGCAAGTTAAGATAAGCAACCGAACAGTTCTTATCAATGTTTATTACACAAATCAAAGTTTAACAACTTGTTTATAATTCCCTCGCAAAATGGGAGATTTACTAGTACAGAACGAACGTAAAACACGGTACTCGAAGGCTCGGTAAGTTGACAGTTATCGATTCAGAAACATGCAATGGAAATTGCGAGGAAATTTTAAGAAGAAAATAATGGAGTGTTTTCATTAAAATTCATGATAAAAATAATGAAAACAAACAATTATTGACGAAATGAGGTCCTCAATTTTCAAATTAAATAGATAAAAAATATGCGCCATTTTGCTGACCATGTGTCTCGCAATTGTTTTTTCAAAATTCAAACATACAATGGAGGAGAGTTTTAGACATTAATAATATATGGAGTCTAAGGTTAAATATAACTAGGGTACCTTTATAACCAGGGTAGGGCCATGGCGTGGCTCACGTTTCGTCCGCCATTACCGGCCCGTCTGTTATATGTGTTGTTCTTGCGCAAATCATTATATATTTTCCTGGCTATTTGTTTTATTTTGATGAAAAACGCATTTACATATCATTTAAATATGTATTTAAAGTGTAAGTAATATTTTTATTTTATTTACTTGTGTAGTTTGTTAAGATCTCATCACGATTACTGACATATTGAAAACAACTAAAAGTTACCAATATTAAGCACAATCATTTATAAATTAAGGTAAGTTTAGAATATATAATTATTATGTAAATAAGAACTAGTGATATTAAATTAGATGTTATAATAACCACACATATCATATATTCTACATAACCTCTAAATGTATGTCATAATAATAATAATAATTGTGTATCTCTTAAATAAATTAATTTTTATTACCTTTATAAATTCACAGTGTGATTATTTAATATTATTTTTAATATAATATCACATTTATTACAAATAAATAGGGAAATGAATTACCGACAATGGTAGTCAAGAAAGATAAAATTATTATTATTAGTAATATATTCATAAATGCTCATAAAGTTTCAAAACGGCTGGTTACATTTTTTAACAAATAGAATTAAACTTGACGAATTACACTTCGATTTTACTTTTAGTGCCGACTGGTTTTATTGGATAAAAATTATACTTGTGTTTGTGAATATGGACATTAGTGTTGTTATACTAATCATTTTCCAGATCAGTATTAAATTTGACAGTCTTATTTCATACACTGTAAAAATGTTAGTTTAAACTTTAAAAGCTCACGAAATGATCGCGAGATTTCACCAAGGTCATTTCCTTGTCTATGATTATATGATTACCAAGTAACCTTGTGACTACTCCTCGTGTATTCTCATAATTCAGATATAAGTAAGTCGTATCTACAAATCACAAACTGTGTTACAAATTAATAACTAATAAAACTTTTTATTAAATGTAAAGTCGTACATGGGATCTTCAATTTATTATGTACTTAGATAAAATAATAAAATATATCAAATGGAACAAAATAATAAGTGAATATTATGGAGTTTACAATTAATATAATTCATAATAAAATTAAATATTAACCCTAACCTTAAAATTAAGTGAAAATAAAAACAATATATGCATTTCATTTCGGCAACTATGTTCTTATATTCAGTACAATTTTATGCCATACCGTATTAAGGGGATACAGAGAAATTATTATTACATATGTCAACAATGCCAGAGATCCTAACAGCAAAAGCCAAACCGCTGGCATGGTATACGTGTTGAGTAATCTTAGCCACTCTCTGCGAGAAAAAAGGTCCAAATAGGTATTTTTTAAACGAAACCAATATTTTTACTTATTACAAAACGGGTAACTATTAACTGAAACAAATTAAAATCCGTTTTCTAAACCGTTTCTAAAAGGAAGAGGAAAGTGAACTTTTTCATTTTTTAAAACTTTTTTTAACAGTAATAAAAGAAACTAAATACTTTTATATTAAATAATTTTTTAAAAAACTGTTTAACTGACAAAAAACACATTTGATAAAAATAAGTTTTTTTTGTTTCTTGAATAATTTTATTAACCGGTTTATGGAACCGGTTAACACTTTCACTGTGTTGAAGGTCATTTCGACCCTAAATATGTACCTACTTTTGAGTCAGCGGTTTATATGTTAAACTAGAAACTAGAGAAATGGTTTGAAAATTGGGAACTATGTTCAGGTGTGACAAGCGAATGAAAGTTTACGTTTAGATTATTTCATAAATGTGGTTTCTTTTGAAAGCATTTCCTTATATTTGATTTGAAAGGAAACTGACCCTTATGTATTCCGCTACAGAAGATTAGAATTGTACTCAATACCAGGAGGCATTTCAAATGACCTTAGCAACAGGTATTTAAAAAAATTAATACCGCAAATTCTAGTTCGTTCGTCTCAGGTGTAAGCAACCCGCGAATTACTGATAGAGGAAATTAAAAATAATCCTATGTCATAGAATTGCCAAACTAAATAGTTTAAAGATCAAAATATTTTGTTATAATCAACATAAACGGGTTCATGCAAAATTTCATACCTGAATATTTCGCACAATTCTATTCTTCTCTAGGGTTTCAAAAGAAACCACATCTATAAAATAATTTAAACGTCATCTTTCATTCGCCAGTCATACCATACTTTTCGAAATCAAAACGTTTTTAAATTTTGAAAACGCCATGTACCTATACAATGTCAAAATTAAAATTCATGATTTTTAGCTCCCGCTACCCTTTGTAAGGGAGGTATAGGGATCGTGCTAAAAATCGCATATCGAGATTTTGGTAAATGACCACGTTTTAAGGTCCCTAGAATCCAATTTTAACATTTTCACGATGATGTCTGTGTGGATCCTCCACTCTAACTCAAATACTATCATTCAGAAAATTTTGAAACCTTGTATTTTGAACTTTTTCTGTAATGGAAAGAGCCCATTAGCCCGGAAATGGCACTTTACTAGAAGCTCAAAATAGTTTTTCTTCGAAAAATACCTTAAAATGTTATTTTTTCGAGATTAATGTTATTATAAAAATTATAATTATTAAATTTTCTATAGATTTGCATTCATACTTTTTCTATATATTTTATGGATAAATTTATAAAATTATCTATAATTTAAATCCCAGAGCCTACGCTTTATACAAACAAAACGCAGTTATTCAAATGTATGTAACTGACAGATAAATGTCACTATAAAAGAACTAATCATTTCAAAATTATATTAGTAACGTTTTAAAAAGAAAAAAGTAAATAGAAAAGGAATTCAATTCAATTATTATAGCTTTGGTGGCTCAATGGTTAGAGCAACGCCTCATGCCATCTGTAATTGGGATTTAATCCTGTTGAGGGGTTTAAAAAAAAGGTTGTTCCTTGGATTAGATTAGACTATATTTTAAGAAATAAACTGTCAAAATTAGAGTAAAATTCGCTAATTCAAAAATAAGGATAAATTAATCTTTTTTGTGATTCGAACTGTAAATAGCGGGAGGTATTCTGTTGGCCATACCAGACTTTTAAGTATTGAAATACTGGGTTTTTAATTTCACAAATATTTTATTGAATTACTAGTTAAAATGAATAATAAGTTTCATCATTTAGGAGTTGACACAATTAACAAAAGTCATGAGTATGAGTTGAAAACTAGTTTCAAGACAAACTGACAGTTGTGTAGTTTTAGTGCGTAGTGGTATGAAAGTATATAAAGTAAACACAAATAATTGGAATAATGGCAAAACGAAGTATTTGGAGCGAAGAGGATCCGTCACTTACATCAGCCGAATGCACATGCCCCGAAACTGTTTTCAAATCAATCTGTAAACCAGTTTTGTAAATTGCATCTAAACAGTTTCACGTAATTTCTACTGACAACTGAAACCATTTTCAAAATTACATGTAAACGTCGTAATTATGTGCGACATCTTCACCGCATTAATTCGTCGTGTATTAGTTGTAAGACTCATTGAGTAATGTCTCAAGTTGAGGGCGTATTCCGTCTGATCTTCTGCATGTCTCAAGGCAACATGTGTTGCCTGCTATAAGCAACAGGATGCTGTATTGCATAACTTCAACACAGTAATAGCAGGCTTAAAATATCCCAAAGACACATATTTTATTTACTAACTTTACAACATTTATTTCAACATATAAATATAGCAGTTGTTTTGATATAGTTTTTATATAATTCCGATAATGATATCGCTTAGAATGTTGCAATGTTACTAATTTTCAGATCATTTTAAAAGTTATTTATATGTCATTTGAATTTAAGTTGACAATGTTAATTAAAGTATCGTAAATAAAAACATATAATTAACCAGAAAGCATGTTCGAATCATGATTTATAATGGGCCCATAATCGAAATATAACAAATTTATATAACAATCGTAAAATACTTACTGATTAATAAATACTAAAGCAAATAATTTTAAAACACATTCCTTATTATAAAGTTATAACCAATTACATTACATCCATTTTCCATTCCCAGTGGTGAGAAAGATGGTGGAACTCTCATGAAAAAATACTGTTAGAGTCCGTGCGTTTAGAGAAAAAACCGGCGCACAGACCAAAATTCATCCGGGCGGGTCCAACTTGTGAAAGTAGGGATGGTACGAGTACGATATTGTGACAGGTAGCAGATGTTTTTAGCGTATAGCTTATACATATAAATATGAAATAAATAAATAAATAAATATATCATCACGGCATATTACCCATTGCTGGGTGTGCCAATCTGCTTTGTAAACACAGATATCGGTAATGATGAAATATTTGCACCGTGCGGACGCTTACCAGACGTCACCTCACGGGCACTCATTGCTGGCGGAGAGAGTGCACCACAGGGGTCAATTTTGTGTCATTTAAAATTTGAAATATAAATATGGACAAAGATAATCATTCAAACGTCGTTTGTACAAGTAAAAATTGTATGTATACTTGTTTATGAATATTGTATATCGTAAATGATAATAATATTAAGATTAATAACATTTAAATATTATTCAGTTAAATGTTTTTTTGAGCGAGTATTAATAGTCAACATTTATAGGTTGGGTATTACAACTTCTACTGCGCCGATTTGTTTTTTCTCTAAACGCACGGACTCTACAATGCCACTGATATGCCACAGGTGACGTCATAAACTCATTGTAAAACTTTTAAAAATCATACCTATCTTGATTAATATAAGAAGTTTTCATGTCGGGTTTTCATTAATGGTCAAATCATTGTACAATTTCATAAAAATAATAAAAAATTGGTTTATGGGCCCATTTGACAGCTTTGAAAGTTTTCAAATCAGCCATAAGTTAATTTGGCATTTTTTTGGTTTCCCCAGTGATTGTTTGGGGTTCTTATGTGACGAAAAATTAATTTGACAGCTTTAACAGTTTTTTAAATCCCCCAAAAATTAGTTTGAAAGCATTCCAAAAGAAGATTGGTTGGTAGAATATATTATTGTTGAAGGTAACTATTTTGAACATAGTTAAAAACAATTCTAAAAAATCTGATGAAGCCAGCACATTACCTTTCGTCAGTTCCATGTATTTGGGCTCGTATACGTATACTCATATTATTTCTACATCATTGTGGCATTTAATTTTATTTACAAAAATATATTTACCATCGTATTTATTTTATTTATTTATTACATTTTATCAAAACAATATATTTATTAAAACAATTTTCAATTTAAAATATGTAACGGATATGTGCCAATTAGTTCTTGTATTGTTCATAAAAATATGCCCAATTTATTGACCACTGTTAAATTTCATCAGACATAATAGCAAATTAATGTACATCGGTAGAATTTTTCATCAAAATTCCTGAAAAATGATTCACAAAAATTCAGTGTGTGAAATCCACATGTGACAAGTGGAATCGAGGTTACATATTTTCTCTCTGCATGTGGTTTCTGGTGCCTCCAGCTATATATAGACAGAAAGAGAAAGATGAAAGAGAGAAAGACTGTATGTTAACCCAAGCACAAAATGAGATAAACTTATATCTGACATTATATGAGACTTTAAATGGTTTAAAAAAGATAACAAATAGTAAAATTTTGATTTTAAAACAAGGAATATTCTCACGATTGTTCTCTAAACAGCAGCTGTAAATATTATTGCAGTAACACTCTTGTTTACAGAACAAATTATTGCCTTTACTGAAATTACATTAAGCATACTACCTCAACTCAATTAATGAGTATGATATAATTTCCTTGACCTATTAATTCGTAAATATTATGACAATACAAAAAACCACAAATAGAAAAATTAGAATAAAAAATATTTATTACTTACAAAATAAAAAAATAAGGTAGGCCTTGGAAAATCTCATTTTAAACATTGATTTATCTGAAATTAAGTTGAGAATTTTCTAATCAAAATTTGACAGTTTTTAAATCAGCTTAAAATTAATTTGGCAGTTTTAAGTTCTCAGTAATTAGTTTGAAAGATCTGGCAGTTACAAAAATTTATTTGACAGCTTTGACAGTCTCTTTGAAATTATTTTAACACATTTTCAAAAGAAGAGTTGTTGGAAACTTTTTAAAAGTTTAGAAGGAAAGAATAGTGAATATATTTAAAATTAAAATAGAACTCTATAAAATATGAATAATGTGTCTTAATTCTCAATCATTCTAATGTGACCCTTATAATCGCTGCAAAGAATAAACCTGAGATTATGTACATTTTTATGCATAACAGGATAACCATTTGAGAACTGAATACCTGGAGACTGTCAATTATCTGAACCTACATCAAAGTATAAGCGATTATGAACCAAAACCGTCCGTAAGTAATTGACTTTTTTTACCTTCCGTCCTACCTTTAGGTAAGGAAGGTATTGTTTTTGGTCAAAAAATTCGATGGTGAGTTTTTAATGAATAAGCAGAGTCTATAGAATACGATTTTTCTATTTTCGGGATGTCTATATGTCTGTGTATCTCTGCTCTCTCTCTCTCTCTCTCTCTCTCTCTCTCTCTCTCTCTCTCTCTCTCTCTCTCTCTCTCTCTCTCTGTGTGTGTGTGTGTGTGTGTGTGTGTGTGTGTGTGTGTGTGTGTGCGTGCGCGTGTGTGTGTGCGTGTGCGTGTGTGTGTGTGTGTGTGTGTGTGTGTGTGTGTGTGTGTGTGTGTGTGTGTGTGTGTGTGTGTGTGCGCGTGTGCGTGACGATGTTTTCTGCGTCGGTAACTCCAACACTACAATACTAAAAATTATAATTCTTTCGTATTCCTCTTCGTAACATTCATATGAAGATTTTGGTTATAATTGGTCGACCGGAAGAACCCTCATTTGAAGATTTTAACAGTTTTTCTTGAAAAAACCCTGTTAAGTATAATTTTTTCACATTTAATGTTATTATAAATATTAAAGAATATTTTATTCTCTATGGCCCGTACCACGATCACGATTTCAACTAAAACACTGTTTTAAGAAATGCCAAATTCAAATTTCAATATTTAATTTCTCCCTTATGTTTAATGAACGATTTTTTAAAAAATATTTGTTTGAATACAAACTATATTCTGCTTTAAAATCATATTTGGATAAATTTTATATTATTTATTATTATTATTATTATTATATAATTAAATTTGACATTTCTTAATACAGCGTTTTAGTTAAAACCGTGATCGTGGTACGAGCCAATATGATTTACTTCATATTCAATGGATATTGAGTTAAAAAATTATAAAGAAGTTAAATTTCATAAAGTAGCCAGCTATGCAATAACACTGGAAAGAGGTAATATAATTTTAAAAATTCTGATAGACAGATGTCAATGTCAAGTGCGATTGATATAGTATGTTTGTGTTATAATTTTACTGCAAATATAAAATCAATTTTAACAAAGTTTCTGTATGGAATTTGTACAAAATATATAGAAATGAGGGAAGGTAATGTACTGGAAATATAGAACCTTTCACAAGAAACTACCTGTATGGAGTTTGTTTAAAATACACTGAACTGACAGAAGGTAATGTGCTGGCCACATCAGATTCTTTTCTATAAATTATCCATTTGTGGTTTTCTATATTGTTATCATAATGTTACAGATAAAATTTTTTTTAAAAATTAACATGAACTATACTATAACATACAGTGATGACATGTAAAACGATAAAAAATGGAAATTAAAATATATAAGAAATTTGTGAGCCTCAATAACCTCAATAACTAAATTTGAATATTTGAACTGAGTAAAAAATATTTTTCTTGTTAAAAATAAATCGTAAATGACCAAACCAAGGCCGTGTAAATTTGCTTTCTGACATGCGAAACATTGTAAATGTACTTGAAAAGTTGTACAAATTACTCATTTTAAAAATAATTTATCGTAAAAAATACTTTGTATAAATTTAAAATATATTTTTATATTTATGTGACATGTCGCAATGTCGCCATTTATAACATTTACAAAATAGAAAGCAATATTATTATCGGAAAGAGTTTTATTGGAATCAATATCTAAAAATAACACACCGTTTACTGATCTAAAAATACGTTCTTACACACGTATAAAAATAATTTTCCCATTACATTACTATCTCCAATTTATAACAGTTTAAAGTTATAGGTACAAATCCTGTAATTTATAATTGATGTATTTAAAGTATTCAGCAAAGAGTGATTTGCACGTAACGTTAACGAAAGCTGCAACTTCCTTTATTTAAATTCTTATCCATTTGGTTTAAATACATACTAAACACTTATGACCGTTCGACATATGAATTACGAGATTTTAGTATCTGTATTTATTTACCTACAGTGTTTTCTTGTGTTTGTTAATAAAATTATGATGCCCTTCATTTGTTTAATTACCTTCCGTCACCTTTAGGTAAGGAAGGTATTGTCTTTGGTCAAAAAAATCAGTGGTGAGTTTTTAATGAATAAGCACGTTTTAAGGTCCCTAGAATACGATTTTACTATTTTTACGATGATGTGTGTGTTTGTGTGTGTGTGTGTGTGTGTGTGCGTGTGTGTGTGTGCGTGCGTGCCTGCGTGCGTGTTTGCGTGCGTGCGTGTGTGTGTATGTGTGTGTGTGTGTGTGTGTGTGTGTGTGTCAGTGTGAACAAAATTTTCGTCTGCGATAACTCTAATACTACAACTCCAAAAATTATAATTCTTTCGTATTCCTCTTCGTTGCATCCATATGAAGAGCTGATTATTCAGATTGAAAAATGTCAGTGTCAAGTGCAGCTGACATAATCGTAGTATATTTGTGTTAGGATCTTTTTGCTCGAAATTTTCTGTATGGAATTTGTATAATATACATACAACTGTCGAAAGCTAACGTACGTACAAGAAATTTAGAATCTTTTGCAAGGAACTTACTGTATGGATTTTATAGAAAATACAAACGAAAATTCTACCGGTATATGCCGCATCTACCGACTGTGTTCGAAAACACGAGTGGTAAAAAGTCACCGTATTCGAAAATTATTCAATATCTTCCAAGATCCATCTACCGGATTCATGAAGAATCTAATCTCATAAAAAAGGTAGTGATGCAAAGCGAAGCATGCGCGATAAAAGTGGAAATGTGTTCAAAGTAGGACTCTGCTCAGTTTGTTAACTACGACAAATTTCTAACCTGTTTCAAATTTTCAAATTTTTTCATAGGTTATGGATCTACCCTGTTTACCACTTGCGTTCATAAAATATCGATTCCGGTAGCTATAACCTGATAAAAAGCTGTTTACCAGTAACAGTTCACCGGTAGAATTTTCGTAAATACCTCATATAACTAACGGAAGGTAATGTGCTGGCCACATCAGATTTTTTTTATGAAACCATCTACATTGAAAACGATCTGAATTCTGTAGTTTTAAAAAGCAGTAATAATTTTATTAACATTCTGTGACGTAGATGTTAAGCTCATTTTATTTTCAGATGGTGCAGTTCGATTAAAAGTCATAAAAAGAAAAAAGAAAACCATATCCATACTTTTGTATTAATAAAAAAGCCAACAAAACATTTACGGTTTATACAAACATTTATACATGTTCATCGGAAATTTTTATGTATTCAATTTGTTATTTTACATCTTGACCTTTCAAAATAATGTGTCGTACTGTTTTTTATTTAATTTTGCAACAAATGTTGAAGGTTGCAACTTTCGCAAAATCAATAAACATTTTTAAAGCTCACCCAGTTTTAAAATATTATCTGCATTATAGAATATTAAGTATTAAAAACGGTAAGCACAGTTTACCGATTGAAGATAATGTTTTGTCTGAGATTGGTAAATCCTTAATGTTTGTGATGCTTATACTATTTTTTGCACGATCGACGCACAAAATTTAAAAGAAAAATAAGATTTGAAAATTATTTTAACATATTAAAATTTCTGATTTGTCATTTTTGAAGTAATCGTTGATTTTTGTTTTTATTTATTTACCACATTACCGTCTCGCCTCCTGAACGGTAAGTGAAGCACATCACTTACCGTTCAGTAATTTGTAAATAAGACCTACTGTCTTGGAAACACTATCAGTAAATATAAAATATAACCCGATCGTGCAAAAATAAATTTTATGTTTGATACAAGTGTTGTTTTGTTTTCGTATAAAATCTATTTGTAAAAATTGTTAATCTAGTTTATTAATGTAATGATATTTGTTTTTAACCTAAATAAAATGTCATTATCAACCGTGCGACCTTGGTGTTCATTTGAATTTTATAGTTTTACTTTCATTCACTAATTGTGGACGGATATTTCATGTTTCTTATTAAAATTTCTCTTTCTGTATGACAATCGGTACTTTCTACGCATTCCTAACATACGTTCGACAAATATAGACGCAGGAAACTTCAATAGCACTATAAACAAGCAGTAATACGAGTACTGTTAATTTTGCTAGGAATATAATTTACAAAATACTTAAAATGTATATGTATAGAATAATATTCTTTTGTATTTGAATACGTACTGTTTAAGTACCGTCTTGTATTACATATTCAAGTACTACTATAAAAATAGCTACATTGTAATCATGAGAAATAAATTTTTAACTTAAACTATTTTCCATGACATTTTAGAGTAGTGTTACACATAAATTTTGTATGTGTTGATATCTAAATTTATAGCATTTATCTATTTATATATTTAGCGCGAACTTTTTTGCATAACTCGTTTTCTTTATAGAAGTACATAATATAAAGATTGCGCACTAACTGAGTTTTACGTGTTTCATTTATACTTTTCGAATGAAAAAGTGAAATAAACCTTACTGAATGCGGACTTTCTTGTACTTACTACGATCGTCAGTCTGCCAAATTCATATATTTTCAGTTGTAAAAAGTGTCTTGTCAAGTGTAATGGTATGTATTCGCAATCGAAATTAACGATAGAGGCGCTGATTTTCGAAACAAGATGGCCGCTATACGATGGGTTTGACATATGACAGTTCATATTGTTCACTGTGTTATACAAACCGAGTTTAAAAACTTATTAATATAAAGGCGATAAGTTTAAGTATTTAATTATTAAGTACTACACTATTCATTCAGCTGTCACTTATTCAATATGGCGCTTGTACGATTGCTTTCCGTAGTACCAACTGGCGCCACTAGATGGGAAATTTTATCTACGATTTCGAATATGATGTTATTAGGAGTAGAAAGCGTTCTTTTTGTGTTGAACTCAGCTATTGCGGCCGAGGCGCCAGCCGAGGCCTGGCAAGCTGGGTAAAACACAAAATATGCGTTCTACTCCTAATGACAATTTTTTTTGTTTCAAGTGTTTCATATAATTTTTTGACATTTTTTTAGAATTTTTGTATTTGTAGAATTTGCAATTTCAGCAAAGCTGGCTGTGTACACTACAAAACACAAACGATACAACTGTCAAATTACAATTTTCAATATGATCTGTGTTGCTGTGGCGACTGCCGCCGCCAGCGGTGAAATAAGAAGCCATCATTTTTTTTACTAGTTACAACAATAACAACATTTTGTACTATATTTCATTTCACATAAGAAAATAGTGATGGGAAGATAGGTGCAGTTTGATCTTGTTTTGTTTGATTGGATAATATCGGGGAATTATCCAATCAAAAAACAAGATCAAACTGCACCTATCTACCCATCACTATTTTCTTACATGAAATGAAGTATAATAAGACAATGAATATCTTCTATAGTGTGTGTACAGTAGCATAATATGAATATTATAATACGCTTGTTGACGGAAGGTATTATGTTTGGTCAAAAATACGATGATGAGTTTTTAATGAATAAACACGTTTTAAAGTCCCTAGAATACGATTTTACTATTTTTACGATGATGTCTGTTTATATGTTTCGATGTATGTATGTATGTATGTATGTAGGTGTGTGTGTGTGTGTGTGTGTGTGTGTGTGTGTGTGTGTGTGTGTGTGTGTGTGTGTATGTGTGTGTGTGTGTGTGTGTGTATGTGTGTGTGTGTGTGTGGCATTTTTTTCGGATAGCATAACTCCAATACCACTTTTTCAAAAATTATAATTTTTTCGTTTTCCTCTTCTTTACATCCACATGAAGAGCTGTTTAGATTTTGGTTATAATTGGTCGACAGTAAGTATCTTAATTTGAAGATTTTAAGTTTTTCTTGAAAAAAAATTTTTTTTCATATTTTATGTTATTATAAATATTAAGTAATATTTTATTCGCTATACGATTTGATTACATTTTATACTTTATATTCAATGGATATAGAATTAAAAAATTATAAAGAAAATAAATTTCATAAAGCAACCATAACCATGGAAACATCTACTATATTAAGAAAATTCTGATTGACAGATGTCATGTCAAGTGCAATTGACATAGTATGTTTGTGTTATAATTTTCCTGGAAGTGTAGAAACTTTCTGTATGGAATTTATACAAAATATATAGAAGTGACTTAAGGTAATGTACTGGAAATATAGAATCTTTTACAAGAAACTTTCTGTGTGGAATTTGTACGAAACACATAGAACCGACGGAAGGAAATGTGCTGGCCACGTCAGATTTTTTGTAGTAGAAGAAGTGCCGGAACGCACATTTTGTTATTTTATTTTTATTTTTTTGGAGGAAGAAGAAATTGTAACAGTACATAATACATGTAATGTGTATCTTTAGTGCAATATATACTTTCCACAAATTAAGAAAAATATAAATAAATAAAGTAAATAATTAAAAAAAAAACATTGATAAAACCGAAAATGTCGAAAATAGATGCCGGAACGCCGTTCCGGTGCGTTACGTTACAAAAAATCCCTGTATTATTATTATTATTATTATTATTATTATTATTACGTGCGCCAACTTAGAAGAGGAATGCACGAGAGAAGATCTGGCTAAAGCAACACCAGCTGCTATAAACTCTGCAATTTTTTGGATAAATACTATTTAGATAGGACACTTTTCTGCCAGTTTTTGCGGACGGTTTTTCCTCTGGCATGAAGAAGGGAATCTTCGGAGAAGATGCAACCTCTCCGTCCTAAATGCCGGGCGATAAGGCCTATTTCCATAATTTCCAAATTTGACTATTTATATGGTTATAACAACAAGCTCAGCTAACTCACTCCAAGTGGTCCGGATGCGGTATATCGGTACCGAAAATCGGTCACTTCAGTAATTAAGGAGTGAGATATATTTGTTTAATGTTTATATATTTATTGTGTATTAATTATTTATATTTTCTATATGGTTTGGACACGAATAATAATAATAATAATTATTATTATTATTATTATTATTATTTTATTGATTATTTGAAAAAAATGGCTGATAATATTAAAGATACTGTGCTGAAGTTAAAGTAATGATTATTTAATATTGTATTTTAGTGTTTTAAATTTATTTTTAGGAGTAATTATTAAATTACGAAATGAATGAAATGAACATTTTGTTGTTTTCGTCAAGTTCAGAGGGCAGTACTGCGGATTTTATAATAGACAGTTGTACGCAATTTTATTATTGTTCTTTACTTTACAAAAATATTAGTTTAGCTCATGTCAAACTCAACTCACTTTGAGCTGAAGTGAGGTGATGTAAATGATAAAAAGAACGCGACTAATAGAAAAATTATTGGCAACGTACTTTTTAAAATATATACAAATAAACAATTGCGGTTTTAAACAACCTCCCTATTTGATAGTGACATCTAACAAACTTACACTTCATTTTAAATGCACTACGCACGTGTTGTATCAACAACTAGTGTTGGGCATAACGGCATTAGCTGCAGTAAGTGTAAAACTAAACATATATAAATGAAAAACACTATTAGTGTCCATTTAAAAACAATATTAAAAAATTTGATGAGGCCAGCACATTACCTCCCGTCAACATCATATTTTCATATTTTATATAAATTAATGTACAAAGTTTTTTGTAAAATATTATATATTTCCAGTATGTAGATACAATCAGAATAATTAACATAAGGGAAAAACTTTTAATAAGAACGAATATGATAAAAGTCTTTATTGGTTGAAACATCGTGGACAGCCAGAATAAGAGCAAAAAGAGGGCGATTAAGGCCAAGAGAAGAAGCAAAAATATGTGCAAAAGACAGAAAACAGACGACTCAAACCCTATACCTAAAAACTGAAGGGTGTCTGACTAAATATATTAGCAGTGTACAGGCTGTCTCATTTTCGATGTTTTTTTAAGGTATCTGGGGTAATATTAATGATAAGAGCAAAACCATTTGCACTTTCCAGGGTCAACTTTTCCAGAAATGTTTAATAGTCACCACAAGAATTTTCGATCTTCTTTTGTTTCTGCGCTACTGACAAAAACTCGTTTTTCGCTCATTTTGAAAATATCTCATATCTTATTTATTATGATAGAGAAAAAATGTTTTTACAAAAATTTTACCGTTTTTTAAATAGAATAAAATGATGTAATTAGATTTTTTGAAAACCTAATAATTCTCGAGATATAACACAAACTTATGATTTTTAAAATGGGAAACTATGTTGAAAATAGTCTCATTTTTTGCTTATTTTATAAGCTTTTAAATGATATATAAC
The DNA here is from genome assembly GCA_963082715.1 of Harpalus rubripes. Taxonomy (NCBI): domain Eukaryota; kingdom Metazoa; phylum Arthropoda; class Insecta; order Coleoptera; family Carabidae; genus Harpalus; species Harpalus rubripes. Next base: position 80,480,476 of record OY720449.1, on the reverse strand, counting down.
AAGTCTACATTGTTTTGTTTTAAACATTAATAAAAGACGAATTATTAATTTATTGGGATGAAAATATTGAAAATTATTAAGAAACAAATGAAAAAATCTATTCCAGATCATTATTTGCATATTACTAATAGTACTTGTTTCTCATTTTTTCAATTTATTTACTTCAAAAGCACATTATACCATTTTGTTCGGATTGTGTCAAAGCCAACTGTAACGTCGATAAATAGCAATTAAACTAACCCAAAAATAATTGGTTAAGAATATAGTTTTGAGAACAAAATTAATAGATATTGAATCAGAATAAACAAATGATGATTTGTAATAAATTTTTTCATTTGTTTCTTAATAATTTCCAATATTTTCACCTCAATAAATTAATAATTCGTCTTTTATTAATGTTTAAAACAAAAGAATGAAGACTTGTTATATATCATTGAAAAGCTTATAAATTAAGCAAAAAGACTAGAGAATTTTCAACATAGGTTCCCATTTAAAAAATCATAAGTTTGTGTTATATCTCGAAAATTATTCAGTTTTCAAAAAATCTAACTACGCCATTTTATTCTGTTTAAAAAACGGTAAAATTTTTATAAAAACATTTTTTCTCTAACTATCATAATAAATATGATATATTTTCAAAATTAACGAAAAAGGAGTTTTTGCCTGTAGCTCAGAAACAAAAGAAGATCGAAAATTCCTGTGGTGACTATTAAACTTTTCTCGAAAAGTTGACCCTGCAATGTGCAAACGGTTTCGCTCTATCATTAATATTACCCGAGATACATTAAAAAAATCTCGAAAATGAGACACCTGTACAACCACTATATTATGGTAAATTTATTTTTCCTGTCTAGTGTTTCGCGTTTGCGTGCGCCCCGTTAAAATTTCTCCGTCTCCGTCTCTGGCAGGTAGTGGGGCGAAGTAAGGGGAAGAAGGGGGCCCAGGGAGGCAATGCCCTCAGCCCGGCGGAGAAACCGCGAGCTCGGACGGACTACTTTCAGATGTAACGGACCGCACATCACATCACATTATCCATTCTACAGTACAGAGAACACAACACAACCGTACCACAGACGGCTAAGATATTATAATTCCAAGAGGTAAAAAGGGGTGAGAAATAAATTCAAAACCATTTGTACGATTTTATGGACGCTTTACGTACAAGGGGAGAGAATAAAAAATAGAAAAGAGCAGAGCAGGTAAAGAAGAAATATTTTTACAAATCTTTTCCAACCGAAGTCAATTATTCGGAACATAAAAGTGACCTTGAGCATTCTATAAAACAGCTGCGAGTGGTACACTCTACGGTAAATATATACCTATATTGTTAGCAATAGGAAAATGCCGTGATGATATATTTATTTAAATTGTTATGTTCACGAAGATAGTTAAGAGTTTCTACTTCACATTTCAAGGTATTACACGTTTATTTTATTCGTATTGTTGTCTATGTCTACATTCATAATATTTCAGAAAATTGCAAACTAAGAAACTACAAGCTTGAAATTAGAGGGGGACCATCAGAACCACTTACTAAAAAAAATCAGATGTGGCCAGCACATAACCCCTCGCCAAATATTTTACCTGGTTGCACCCATAAAACGAAAAATATATTTAAATACAAATACATATATTCATGTCTCACTACAAAATAATTCTCACATATATTTGCAAAATCTATGGGATATTTTAATATAAATTATGTACAATACATACATTTTCTTTATATTCAATATCCTGAAATTTTCTTTTTCTTTATATTCGTCATTTTTTCACAAATTCCTTTTGTATTCTTTTTTACGTATATTCTTTTGCGTTGATGACTTTTTTTTATTTTCATAATCTTCATAATGATGTACAAATATTTTTGTCAAAGCCATACAAATATTTTTGACAGTGACATTTATGTGTGAATTACAAACATTTGAATTTCTTGTCTTGAAGTAGTTTGATCAGAGATTTTTTTACATCAAATTATTTTATATGCAAATCTAAAGAAGATATAATAATGAATTTATATTTATCGAATAAAGAATTTAACGTTCTTTAATAGAATTATTTACATAAATTTTCGATCAACAATATTTAGATGATTTTTTTCTTGTTACTACTACTTCCGGTTGTCCAAATGTTACCAAAACTTAATCAACTCTTCCCATTATTGTTAGACTGAGGAATCCGTAGTTAAAAATGTCAAGTCTTATAGTACTTGAGAAATCGTGGATCCAACATCCACACACACATCCACAGAAACATACGGACATCATTTTTAGCATGAATCCAATACCTCTTTTAGCGAGAGGTAAAAATCTGATGTGGCCAACACAACACCTCCCGCTATTTAATTTTCATTAATTTAAATATACATACTTATACATATTTAGTTATACTAGAAACTGTATTAAAATTCATTCCACATAACTATGGTTCTATTTACTATTTTCTTTTTAAAACGTTACTATTATTAATTTGAAATGATTAGTTCTTTGACAGACATTTATCTGTCAGTTACATATATTTGAGATATGAACTGTCTAATCAAGTAGTTGTGCTTGTTTAAAGCGCAGGCTCTGTGATTTAAATTATAGAAAATTTTATAAATTTATCCATAAAATATATAGAAAAAGTATTAATGCAAACCAATAGAAAAATTAATAATCTTTAATTTTTATAATAACATGAATCTCGAAAAAATAACATTTAAAGGTATTTTTCGGAGAAAAACTATTTTGAGCTTCAAGTAAAGTGCCATTTCCGGTTATCTGATTTACACCAAAATCTAATGGCTTCTTTCCATATTAGAATAAAATATAAATACAAGGTTTCAAAATTTTCTGAATGATAGTATTTGAGTTAGAGCGTAAACAGGAAGCACACACACACATACACACAGACATCATCGTGAAAATGTTAAAATTGGATTCTAGGGATCTTAAAACGTGGTCATTTACCAAAATCTCGATATGCGATTTTTAGCACGATTCCTATACCTCCCTTACCAAGAGTAGCGGGAGGTAAAAACTAAACCAAATAGTCAACAAAAAATGAATGCAATGCAATAAGTTTATATGCCTGGAACATTCGAAACTGTGTTGTGAAACTGGCACATCAGAAATGGCAGAAGGTGATGACTAAAGCTCGGATTTTATGCAAAATGCATATTTTACTTGTTTCTTGCATATTTATTCATATTTATTAAATTTTACGTTTTTCTCATCAATTTCTATTAAATTTGCATATATTTGAAGAACATTGAGGTAAGTAACATTACCGTACCAGTCCTAACTCGCCCGAAATTACTTTACCTACAACTTACAAAGAAAGTATCGGTCAGTTGAGCAATATTGACTATGTTTACACGTATAGCAAAAAAGTACTTTGACTTGACTTTGACTTTCAAAAGGCGACTTTTGCCGTTGTGTAAACACTCTCGCCTCTTACTTTTCTTCCTAGTCAAGTCCAAAATAAAATAGACTTGACTTATATAAGTGACTTTTAAAAAGTCGTGTGAACCAACCAACGAAACATACTTTACTTTACTAACACTGAAATCTAGTTTTCATCCATAAATTCCTAGATATTTAATTACACAATTATTTTTTAATCTACTTCGCATCCAATATTGTTGATGCATAGTTATATTATTTAAAAATATCGCGCTTAAATTTAGTAACTGTAGTGTACTATTCATTTTTTCTATAAATAATTTATTCTTTTTATGATTATATGATAAAAGTTAAATAGGTAACTTAAATCACACTTATTATAACCAAACTTTACTTTACTGTCAAAGTCAAAGTTGAGTGAAAGACAAGTAACAAACGTAAAGTGAAGTATATTTGATCTTATGTGTAAACGCACCATTAAATTGACTTTTCGTAAATTGCCTTGTGAAAGTCAAGTCAAAGTAAATTTTTCTTATACGTGTAAACGTAGTCAATATTTCTGCCGATTCCACAGTCCAAGTCTAGCCTAGAAAGGAAGGGAGTGAAAAATATACGCCACTTTCAATTATATTTTCAGCAACATTTTTAAAATAATGACTTCCAAATAGAACTCTCCTCAGATTGCGATAATGTTATGGAAAGTCGGTAAATTGTTTAACGCATATAAACTTATAAAACATTTAATTATACATGTAAATGAAAATATATTTCATAGTAATAAATTGTAAGTTTATGTAAATACTTATATTAAGTAAATATAACTGTATTTATAAACAAATAAAATTGTTTAAGCGTATGTTGGACATCTTGTTGCATATTTTCTAATAAAATCCTGCATATATATGCACATATTCCTCCTATTTTTCTCGTATATAAATCCGAGCTTTAGTGATGACCAAATTTTTTTTCTTTTTATTTCCAATATATATTTTTGTTGCTACTATAATTTCTAATGCTTTATCTTTAGTGTTTTCAAACTATTTAATTATTATTTTAATGTTTCATATGAAATAAACTTTTTTGAAGCTACCTATATTTTCTTATATTCAATAAAAGCTATGTTTCATTATTAAGCAAAAACCGAGGCAAAAACACTATGATCCTCTTGTGCAAATAATTGCTATGCATTTTTTGTCTCACAACAGTGTTTGTTCAGAATAAAAATTTCAAAAACATTATTCCAAAATGCTCAAAACACATTATTTAAATTAAAAAATAAATTAGGGTTTCTCACACCCCACCTGCCTGAAAATGTTACGCTATCCACGTGTCGGACGCAGGGTTAAAACATTTAGGGAGAAGTTGACATAAAAAATCTTGTGTTATGATAGGTCCACAAACTGCTTTGCGAGTGTTCGTATTTAAAGGCCGATCCGTCAAAATATACCTACTCACTGTCACGAAAGTACAGTTTCAAGACAAGTAATACAAAAAACAAATACCCTGGAATCGGAAGGTATAGGTATAAAATGGTATAACATTAAAATAGCTTAAATAAATTTTTAGGTCTGTAGATTTTTTTTGGATGTCTGTGTAAACTATTATTCACGAAAGATGACTATTCAAGGTCATTTGAGAGCCGTCTGATACATATAATATTACTTGCAGATAACTTCACCACATTTCGAATGCATAGGCGCGCAACATGAAATATTTATGGACACATTTTAACTAAAAAATAAGAGTAATTCACCTGAAAATTATGTTTCTTTCTAAATAATGCCTTTCTGAAAGATTTATTTTCTTCACTTATGTTTTTACAACATACAAAAACATACACTTAACTTATAAACCAAGGAATAATAATTTGATTTAAACGTCAACGCCACTGGGTAAATATTAGCACAGAGGGCAGTGTAGTAGATAATTAGGTATCTGTAATTCTACGACATATGTCATTATTATTTATTGTGTTAGAAAGTAATGCCACTATTTACGTATATCTGTCACAGCACATAAATTAAATAGGCATAGGTCCAATAATCTTTCTCTTTCTAATACAAAATGTTGCTAAGCTACTCATGTAAAGTGATGTATATTCTTTCTTCGAAATAATGACCTTGGATAGTCATCTTTCGTGAATAATAGTGTATGTAATTATTGTATTTCTTAGAAATACATATCTATAATATCTAATTTACATATTGTAAAGAGTTCATTCGTTTTTGGCAAACATAAGGCAATCGGAAATGGTTCTTTATTTGAAGCTATCAACAAGTTTTCTCTTCAAAGTTCCTGTCGTTCATTTATCAATTTGGAATACTGATGGAACGATGGAACGGATTACTTACCGAATCCCGGAATTCCGGGTTGAAATTTACCGGATCCCCGGAATTCAGACCGCCAGATTATCTGTTGTTTTCAGTAAAATCAGTTAATTTCGGGTCGAGTCTTTACGTTTTACTCTTGAAAGTTAGGCAGCACATATCCTTTGTAAATGTTGTATTATTATTAACGTTCGACTGGTATGTTATTATTATCATAACAACCCTGCTTTCAGGGTTGTTATATACCAAATAACACCCTAGAGCGTGTTATGAGTTGTTGCTAAGGTAATGTTGTCAATAAAATGATTATGGCCCGTATTCTCACCTCTTGAAGTAGCGCTACTTCCAAAAAATCGCTACTTGAAGTGTCAAATGTCAACTTCAATCTTACAAATTCAAGAATATAAATAAAAATAAATTAAATTGTAAATACCACTAATTTCAAATATAGATCAATTTATAAAAATATGTAACCTATTCTTGTCTATTCATAAAATAAAATAAATTTAAAAAATTCGAAAAATCGCTACTTCGAAGTAGCGCTACTTCAAGAGGTAAGAATACGGGCCATTGATTCTCGAGCCGATTTCTTTTTATTAAGATCAACTTCGAGTAGTACACATCTACCCTAAATCGTTCTTTTTAAAAGGGGATAAATGATCTTGTACTACCCATTTTCTTCGTCCCCGCCCCCGCGAAGCATCACCTTTGAAACAGGATCATATAGATTCTGAACTGATCCCGAATGTCAATGTCACGTCAATATGACTGACTGCTATGTATTTTTTTTTGTATTTGATATTAAAATGACATGAATAGAAGAAATTAATTAGTTTGAAACGTTATATCATATTTCATTACTATAAGAAATAGGTACATCCATATTTAAATACTCATAGGTAAAAGAATTTAATATATGAAAATCAAATCACATATACAACAGACTATAACCACAAGCAAATTCCGCATATTATTATATTATAAATATAATGCTAGATATATTTTTATCTTCTACTTCTTATGTTAAGAAATATACTGTTCTTTTTAGGAGTAATTCAGTTCAGTTCAATACGAGATAAAATCAGTTCATTTTCCCCCTAACAAGAAAGCGCCTTGGAAGAAAGCCCAAAAAACAAGCAGAAGCATTCATAGCCTACCTATTCCGTAAATTTTATTAAAACTTTCTGATCCGTAATCCGTAGAATATTAAAATTTATAGTAGGACGTTAAACGTTGAACGCACCACGGGAGTTAAACAGACAATATAGGTCTTTCCATCTGAAGAGACACCTGGCCTGCGTGTAGAGGCGGTGCTTATATGATATACTACACAACCTACCAAAGCGGTGCGAGAACTGAAGTACCTATATTTCAATCCACCAGTTAAATACACTGTTTATATTATACGCTATTTCATTCATAAATGAACAGTTTTTAGTTTATTATTTTCTAAATGTAAACGTTATTAAAATATTAATAAATTTTAATTTAAATTATGTTATTGCCAGTATTATTTAAATATTCATGAAAGTGTAAAAAAGTTGAAATATATTTTATTAAAACGATAAATTACATATTGCAAACAAACAAGAAACAATAACAAAAACAAATATACCGCGAAAACAAACAAAAAACAATAACAATGTGAATATACCACGAAAACATACAAACAAGTAACAAAACGAGTAGGTCAAATGTCAAAATGCAGAACTGAGCGCGATGTCAACATCAGAATGAGGAAAATTGAAACTGATGTTACGCAGAACAGAGAGTAGCGTAGTATTCCTTGTTACTCATATTTGTCTCTCTTTTTAAGACGCAAATGCGTACTTCGCGCAGGTGTCTCTTCAGATGGAAAGACCTATAACGCCTTCGGTCAACGTACGCATCTCGGGCCAGAGGCCCTCGAAAAGTACACTGTTGACCTCAGGCATGATTGTCCTTATAACACCCTTGATACCTTAATTACTATAACATATCGTCGCCTAAGTGGCAATACCCAATTTTTGGGACAAAATGAGTTTTCAACTTATTTCTTATCCAAAATTTTGCAGGAAATCTATTGGGCAGCAAAGTTTCCCAATCCGGAAACCAGAAGCTCGTCAATCGCAAATATTACAACAGAAGCTAACTAAAATCGATTTTTCGCGAAATTTTGAATAATAATTGGTTAACAAGTCGTTTGGCCAAAAAATGAAATAGCCGGTGTTGAATCTTAGGCGACGATATGCAAGTAAAATACTTTTTGAAGCAGGTGGCATCCCTGCACCTAGTTAAAAAATTTCATGCAAAATTCTTGTAGTATTTTATGTGTTACATATAGTATGGAAAAGCCTATCTGATTACAGGAAACGTTCGCTGGCTTCAAATGTCCCTGGATCCCTATTAAATTACGCATCTCCATACATCCGGTACTCATTTTCCGATTTATTTATTTTTGAATTGTTACACTTTTCAAACATTATTGGAATAAAAAAAATCCATGACACAGAGTAAAAGTCAATTTGTCAATTCTAATCTTCTATAACGGAATACATAAGGGTCAGTTTCCTTTCAAATCAAATATAGGGAAATGTTTTCAAAAGAAACCACATCTATTAAATAATTTAAATGTCAACTTTCATTCGCTAGTCATACTATACCTGAGATGGGTCAATTCCCGAAATTTAAAGATAAGAGAAAATTCCCAAAAAATTTCTCGGAATTTTTTTTGAGAAATTTCCCGAGGATTTCCACCGAAATATCCTTCGGGAAATTTCCCAAGGAATTTCAAAAATGAATAAAAATTGTATAGTTTGTGTCAAGATAAATGCACATTGACTTTTACGCCCATCACAGCATGTATTTGCTTAAAAGATTTGGAAGGGTAAGCACACAGAGAGGTATCCACAATTTTTCCAAATTACCAAATTTAAAACAGTAACCACAAATCAGATATTAAAATTAATAATAAAATTACTACAGTTTATTATTCAATAATTTATTTATATATTTTTTTACATTATACAAATCTTAAAAATATGTTCTCCTTCAATATTAGATTATTTTCTTCGTCCGGAAAATCACTCCTTGCATGCCACATTTTACTTCAGTTGTTTACAAATGAAAACAGAATAATGTGATACAACGTGCGAAATTTATATAGACAAAATACATTAAAAGATTTTAACTGTATATTTTCCCGGTTTGTACCGTAAATTTGGTAATCTGCCCCTGGCAGCCAGGTAAGAAAATACCCTGGAGTGATGGGTTAACCGAGCTTAAGAAGTCGAAGTCAATGTGCATTTATCTTGACACAAACTATAACTATAGGTTTATTTACGGGAAATTTGCAAAAATTATAATCACGGGATATTTCCAAAAAAAATCGGGGAAAAAAGGTAACAAAATTTCTTCCCGAAAATCGCGGATGAAGGAATTTCCGGGAATTTTCCCGGGGAAAAAACCAATTCCCGCCGGGAATTTTTTGACGGCACATCACTAACTATACCGTATATGATTGCTGAATTAGATATTACACTTGTTAAATTACAGTCTCCCGGGGTTTAATATGCAGAATAATATAGATGATATTAAAGATGTCAAACAAAATTTTGTCGACTACGGATACAAAAGAAGTTGACACATTTTATCCTTGTCTGCTTAACGTGGCTACGCCAAACTCCATCCTTATCTACTGACACAAATTCACTTTGCAAGGCTACCAATTCATGAACGTTAAAGTTATTCGACAGATATCTATTTGTTTCTGTCAAATATGTGAAAAGACGCAATGGAATTATTTGTTGGATAAATAATCTATTATTCACGAAAGATGACTATTCAAGATCATTTATTCGAAGAAAGAATACATATCACTTTATAGCAGTAGCTTAGCAACATTTTGTATTAGAAAGAGAAAGATTATTTGACCTACGTCTATTTAATTTATGTGTAGTGACAGATATACGTAAATAGTGGCATTACTTTCTAACACACTATAAATAATAATGACATGTCGTAGAATTACAGAAACCTAATTATCTACTACACTGCCCTCTGTGCTAATATTTACCCAGTGGGGTTGACGTTTAAATCAAGTTATTATTCCTTGGTTTATAAGTTAAGTATATGTTTTTGTATTTTGCAAAAACATAAGTGAAGAGCATAAATCTTTCAGGGAGGCATTATTTAGAAAGAAACATAATTTTCAAATGCATTACTTTTATTTTTTCACTTAAAATGTGTCCATAAATATTTCAGGTTGCACGCCTATGCATATGAAATGCAATGAACTTATCGGCAATTAATATTATATCAGACGGCTCACAAATGACCTTGAATAGTCATCTTTCGTGAATAATAGTTTACATAGTATAAATTTATTTAGCGATTATTCGAAACTTTATTCGGAAGTCAAAATACTAGGCTAAATATAACAACAATAACCTAACCTAACGCACAAAACTCGGTCCGAGTTTTCCAAGCATCTTTTGTGCGTTAAGCTAGGATATTCTTATATTTAGCTAAGTACCTACATATAATACGAGTACGTATATTATTTTTTCTACAGTCTATATACAAAGTAGCCATTTGCGCTTTCTTTTGTCAACGCAAAATGTCACTTTGTCGCTCATGCGCGACAAAGTAGAAAAACGCTCGCTGTCCAAATTTCTAACTGTACAATGTTGAGAAATGTCACTTGTCTGCATTCTTAATAGAAACGTTTAGTCAGGAACTAATGGCACTGTAGTTACACATTTACCACCTTCACAAGTCAATATGACATATAACTGCTCTATCGGAATATTACATATCCAAACAAAATGCCGCACGACTGTGAAAATAAAATAGGCCATTTATTTACAAAAACGAAAGTATAAAATGCTTAGATTAGATTGAAGCAATAGCTCAAGAAGAATGGAAAATAACGATAAATTAAAATTAAATATAAAATAAATTGTGTGAACAGTTGGCGTAATGGACATCCACTTTTCCACTGCACTAGTTTAATGTACTTGAAACAAATAAATTATACAAAAACTTATAACATTCATTACAAAATAGGCATTAATTTTTTGTAAAAACAGAAGCCAAAACAATATTTTGAAGCCATATTTGAATACGTTCCTATCTTCACTGCAAAACTATTGAATAGTACTGTAAGTACAAAGTGTACATTTTATTATTTTTTGTTTTGGTATGGAGAACTGTAGAAAAAATCTTGTGTGTGTTTCGAGCGCAAATGGACATTGTCGATTTCGACAGAATGCCGTGCTCCTGCGTCGCGCGTCAACAACCTCTCAATCGACAATGTCCCATTTTACGCTCTTAATACACAAATAGCTATTAAACATTTCAAATTATCATCAGACCTTTTAAAGCTAGCACTGAAGTTGTCTGCAGATTTTATATTTAAATAAAATTTTAGTATAAAATTATTTAAAATTAGTCATATTTCGATAATTTGACAAAAATATATAACTTTTTTCTTATTAGCGGACCTCATTCTCTGATTCAAACTAAATCTTTTATCTCCGATAACACTTGTAAGTTCAATGATAAGCTAATCACATATGATGTGATAGCATTAAATTTACTATACACAAGATAATTGCATTACCTGGGCACGTAAACTATGTTATATTTCTTGTAAATAGGAATTCACGACAATCGTAAATAAAGTAATATATGCGTTGTTAAAATGGTTCTTGTATGTGAAACATTGTGTATATTGTTTACATGCATGAATACAGTTTTATGTAGTACGAATTGTAATAGTTTTTGCGTTGCAAAACTAGCGAGTAGTTTTTAAAACATTTTAATATGTTTTGTCTCACTATAAACTATAATTGTACTAGTTACATTAATTTATTTCATTCGCATTTCGAAATTTATTATAAGAATTATTACTAAAAAAAATAAAAATACAATGTAATTAACGCAATACCTCCCACTCATTTTGTACGTCCAGCTAACCTAGGTACAGTTTTTTTTAAAGATTTCTAATCAAGGTCATCTTCGGATTGTATGCGTTAATATTTTAACTCCGCCCCTTACTCCGCCAGAAAACTTTGAAACCATGGGGTACGTTCTAAAACGCAGTGAAAAGGTGGAGTAAAGATAGAGTGAATGTAGTATCACGTGATTTCTCTTTTCTTGTTCATTTAGATCAGTGATGCACAAACTCCGGCCCGCGGGCCAATCCGGCCCGTTTACTAATTCTATCCGGCCCGCGTAGAAATCAATTGATTATAATTTAAATGACATCTTGCAGTTCGCTACAACCTTCTTAGCACCTGATATTGGCCAAATAGTTACTGGTATTCAATGTCATCCTTCGTATTCTTCAACGAGCCAAAGTTAGTTAACATCTCTTTTATTTCTATTATATCTAAGAAATTGTGATTTATATAGCTAAAATTTTATTTGTTGTTTGTTATTTTTATAGCAAAATCTATAATGATATTTCTTTTTATTCAGTTATTGTATTATACACATACACAATCAATAAAAAAATATATAAAGTAATTCATTTTTTATTCCATCAAAACCTAAATTATGTTTTGAATTCTTACTGGCCCGCGGCAACACAATGTATTTTTATTTGGCCCATTGTCAAAAAGTTTGTGCATCCCTGATTTAGATATTTAGAACGATGCAGAGTGTGAAAAGAGCGTATTCCCTTTGTCAGTTCAAAATGGTTTTAGAAAATACAATTATTAGTAGTATTTTTTTATATATAAAGTGGAAAATTATGTTGCTATTATTTTTAGATTTACTGGCGAAATATTTGACATGGGGAAATAATCATTGTTGTCTACTTTCTTTAGAATATTCACTATTCTTTAAATTTTTAAATTCAATTAAATGGCACAAAATATTGTAAAATGGCTTGCACGACATGAAATGAATTTAAAAATGCGAATTAAACCGGAACTTAATAAAAAATAAACCACAGAGAAAACTCAAATGCCAAACACTTCGAAACATGTGGATTTCAATAAACATTGCTACTGCGCATGACGGGTACAAATTACCGCACTGACTGAGTGAGGAAAGAAAAGGACACTCGGAGTGTACACCACATCGTTCACAAATACGTTTTAATGTTACCCATCTAACTTCACTCTGTGTTTTAGAACGACTAGAGTGCACTCTTATCCCATTACTCCGCGTTTTAGAACGTACCCTTGTATTTCTACCTTATTCTAAAATGGGAATAAGCCATTAGATTTTGGTGTAAATCAGATAACCGGAAATGATTACTTGAAGATCAAAATAGTTTTTCTTCGAAAAATACCTTCAAATGTTATTTTTTCGGGATTATAAAAATTAAAGATTATTAAATTTTCTACAAATTTCCATAAATACTTCTTCTAAATATTTTATGGATAAATTAATAAAATTATATATAATTTAAATCCCAGAGCCTGTACGCTTTAAACAATCACAACTCCTTAGTTACACAGTTCATATCTCATGTAACTGACAGATAAATGTCACTGTCAAAAAACGAATCATTTCAAATCAATAATAGTAACGTTTTAAAAAGAAAATAGTAAATTGGTATTGTATTTTGTCTTATTGTACCCTAAATAACCAAATGCCATCGAAACTACAGGTAGAATATGTGTCCAATGTCTACATACAAATTCATCGTTTCAGACCGTGAAACTTTCAAATATGTAAAAACTGCTTCTCAAAACATTTCTCCAAATTACTTGAAAATGCGTTTTCTAGACGAATTACATGTTTTTAGAGTGTTTTGCATAGTAACTTCCATAGTTCAAATCAGCACTCTAGCTGCGCTGGCGAGTGCACCACGGAGTGCCTCCAAAAGCTTGTATTCACTAAAAATCAGTGTATTTTATCATATTATATCCTAAATATGTGTCCAAATGCTACACACAGTTTCCAGTATAACTAAATATGTAAGTATTTATATTTAAATCAATAAAAATTAAATAGCGGGAGGTATTATGTTGGCCACATCAGATTTTTTATCAATGCAAATATGAGAGAGATAAATGATAAATATATCTTAAAAAAATTAAACTTTACAAAGATACAAGAAAGAATTTAAAGTTTTATAATAAACTCTGTCTTTAATCCATCGTAAGAAAGAATAGACAATAGACAAGACATAATGTATATTCGGGGCGCAGATGTCCTAACTTTAGGGAATTTAGGTTATTACTATTGGCACTCGGACCTGCCTTCATGGCTCAGTCATAGTATAAATCAAATGAGCATGTACTGAAATGATCAAGAATTATCAAACATTACACCATATTTCGCTAATTTAACTTAACTGTCTTTTAAACAGTTATTTTCTTGTTATTTGTTTTTAATCAATTTTAAGTATTGTTATGAGTAAAAATATGGAATTCACCAGATAGCATTTTTGAATTTGATTTATAATTTAACCGTTTTTAAATTCCCTAGTAGTTAGTTTCACAGCTTACTTAAGTTACAAGAAATTAATTTGACAGAAAAAATTTCCAAATTTCCCAGAAATTTTGTTTATTTTATTTTGGATTGATAAACTTGTTTAGTTGTCCTCAAAAGTGGGCGCCTAACAGATATTCCTCGAGATATTCCAACAAATCAAAATTGTGGTTTATGGATAAATAAATTGATTTTTTGAACATTGCCACTAGTAAAAATTTTCGTATTGTTTTTAGAATAGATACGTCTTTTGAATTCTGCCTTTAAATAATCGATATCTGCCATTGTCATCTGACACAGCTTACTTGAAATTCACAATGCCAGCACAACTATATAAATATAGGCTAATAAATTTATGAGTGAAATAGTCTCCAGAAACTAATTTGACAGCTTTCACAGTTTTTTAAAACATTCCAAAAGAAGATTATTGTTGGGAGCTTTTATTGTGATAAGGCGAGGGTAAGAACAATAACAGATAAATAGCTTTTTATAAACTATTCTAAATTTTAGTTTCAGTAATCATATTTTAACTGTTTATCTATTGAAGTTATAAATGTCAAAATTCAGTTTAGAAATTCGTATTATGATAGTCACGACATTTATTTGTTCATCATTAAGTCTAGAAATTATTATGTATACGTGCGTGACTTTGAATGCCCTAGCCTATGCACCCTGTACCCCTAAAATAACCCTGTCCTGAAAATAGTGCTTTGTTTTTAGAGAGTCGACATTAGTTACTCATGGAGTAAACATGTAAGAGTCTAGATTAGTTCGTCGAGTCGTGCAGACGTTTAGTTGTCGGAACATATAGTGTTTTTAGTTTTGGGGCGCGTGCTAAACGCCTGCACGCTGTGAGTGTGTGTGTATTCTTCCTTATCACCAGTAAGTGTAAAGTGTATCATCGTTGGAGTAAACAGTATTGTATTAGCATCATCATCTTCAGACCCCCCCCCCTCGTGTTACATTAAAAAGTTGAGGAGAAAACGGTGAAGTGTATTATTGTTGAAAGAAACATTTTTAAAATAATAAAAATATAAAATGGAGTCGTTCTAAGTAAAATGTATTCCATAATATTTCAAGGTGTGTTAAGAACGGTAGAAATTACAATAGATGACCTTCACCGTCGCATGTGAATCTCGAAAGTATTGGAAAGTCTTTCATGTAAATTCGGCGAAAGTATCATCCTAAATAACTCTATTACCATGTTTTTATTGAATATAAGTGAGTATAGTATCAAATAGCAACGCTAATGGAATTTATCGGTATGGCATATCCCATATCAATGGTGATATGTTGCATCGTATCAAGCATGTGGTATGGGATGGCTGTAGACACGCGATGATAGTACGAGTACGTAGCTCAGCTGACAGGCACCACACGCGGCTAAAAACATCCCGAATACGCGGTCAACAACCCCACACACCAGACACCAGCGGCGTTCGTCACAAACCGATACCAAGGGGGGAGATTTCTAACAAATAATAATATACTGTCGATCTTCTTGCAGGATATTTCCTATTGTAGTAAGGCGAGGGTAAGAGCAATTATAGATAAATAACTTTTTTTATACATTTCTAAATTATAGTTTCGATAATCATATTTTAACTCTGTTTATCTATAAGTTATAAATGTCAAAATTCAGTTTAGAAATTCTTATCATGTTATGATAGTCAAGACGTTTATTTGTTGATCATTAAGTTTAGAAATTATTATGTACACGTCCGTGACTTTGTATGCCTATGCACCCTGTACCCCTAAGATAATCCCGTCCTGAAGAAAGCGTTTTCTTTTTAAAGAGAGTCGACATTAGTTACTCACGAAGTAAACATGTAAGAGTCTAGATTAGTTCGTCGCGTCGTCGAGACGTTTGTTGTTGACGGAACATGTAGTGTATTTTAGTTTTGGGGCGCGTGCTAAACGCCCGCCTGCTGGGTTACGGAATGTAACATGTTAGGCTATGTTTAATTAATAATAATATAATCATGTAAATAAAAACTTTAGTTCGTTTAGTTAATCAGTAAACATCAAGTAATGTCCATGTCCGTAAATTCCCGTAGTGTTCATCAAGTGTAAGGTGTAACTGTGTGTTCTTCCTCCTTCTCACGAAGTCGTGGACGCCAACCATCCGAGGCGTCCACCAGTCAGTTTTCGTAGTATAATATATATATATATATATATATATATATATATATATATATATATATATATATATATATATATATATATATATATATATATTATGTTTGTGTTATAATTTTACTGGAAATATAAAAACCGAGAAGTGAATCGCTCCTACAATCATTGTACAAATCGCTTATAATCATAGATACATTCATTACAATCACTGCCTACAATCATTACATTAATTTAAAATCATTACAATCACCTTACAATCAGTTAAAATCCTTACAATTATGTACAATCACGCTACAATCAGTTACAGTCATCATTACAATCATGTACAATCTTTACAATCATATATTATGCGTAATGAAAATGCGCAAAGCCAAAGACCGTAGTGGATAGTGTTTACCTTAGTAAGGTTTTGCTAGTATTTTTGATTAACTCAGTATAAAGCAAAGAAATTTTTGATTTCGGATCGGTCACTGCTAATATAAAGTTAAATACTTTATACAGGATGTCCAGGATAACTTGAACTTGGGGACCTCGAGATATATAATTGATATGAAGTCGATTAAATTAAAGAAAAATTGCCCGGTTAAGTGGACATTTTACTGGTATTTTGTTACTTTGAGAAAAAGTGGATAGATCATTGTCATTAGATATAGCCGAAATTATAATTTTTGTAATTTTTTATTTTTACGAATATATTTCAATATTTAATTGGCACGTCTTTAGGGGACTAAAACAATGTTTGTTTTATAGAACAAATGAAAAGCACCTCGAAAAACACCATTAAAAATGATAATTTAATTATTTTCATTGATAATTTCATAATTCAGTTCTCGAATTTTTATAAAATCTTTTGATTCGATTAATTTTAATATTTTTATATGAACGTTATAATAAGCAATGATATATTTATAATATAACGAAATTTGAGAAATATTCAATGCTATGTATGTTAAAAATATTGTTTGCTGTTTGAAACAAATGAACGTAAAAATAAAAATATTGCAAAATTTATATTTTCGCTATCTAGTGACC
This sequence comes from Harpalus rubripes, assembly GCA_963082715.1. Taxonomy (NCBI): domain Eukaryota; kingdom Metazoa; phylum Arthropoda; class Insecta; order Coleoptera; family Carabidae; genus Harpalus; species Harpalus rubripes. The sequence continues at coordinate 80,463,165 of OY720449.1, read as the reverse complement.
TATGGATTATTTCTCAAATAACAAAACACCATTAAAATGGCCTCCTAAGAGGGCAACTATTTTTTAAAAAAGGAGATATGGTTTAATTTATATTATAAAGAAATATAAAGAATTTGAATGAATTCTGTACACAAATATATTAAAAATTGTAAAATGAAGTAATACAATACTGATTAATAAAATAAATAAATAATATTACGGTACGTTGTCTTTTATTAACCATTTTAGTAATTTTCAAAACCTAAAATGTACCTAAATTTGATTTACATTCACTAGTATTTGCCTGGAAATCAATGCAATCTGCATTATTATTACTATAATCACGAAAAATATTGTATATTTCAATCTTTGCAAATATTGTACATTCTTGCATACAATCATTACAAACGTCTTACAATCCCATGATTGTACAATCTTTTGTTCAAAATTGAAGGAGTGATTCACCCCTCGATAAAATCTGTTACATGAAACTTTCTGTATGGAATTTATAAAAAATACATAAATTTACAGAACATAATGTACTTGAAATATGGAATATCGTGCAAGAAACGTTCTATATGGAATTTGTACGAAATACATGAAACTGATGGAAGGTAATGTGCTGGCCACATCAGATTTTTTCCATGTGTCATTAGTAGATAAAATGAAAATTAATAAAAACTATTTTTAAAATAATGCTTTATTAAGTGTAATTTTATTATTTGGGCGTTCTGGTACTATTTTCGTAGTGATTGTGAGTTTTTTCTAGTTCCTACGCCAGTCGAACACAACGGTTATTTACAGTGTTAAGTTCATAGTTGACCGAATAACATGCTATGCAAGCGATCAACAGCTAATAGTAACTTTAGTATCTCATCGATCAGTTATATTTTTTGGTAAACACCTCGTGTTTGGCATCTCATTATAATGTTTAATTAATATAGGGTGTAGATCCCTCGTTATGAAGCTATAAACACATCCCTGTCCGAGGCCAAATTGCAAGACTTCCTTCTCTGTTATCTGACCTTGCCTGTGAGCATGGCAGTCATATCTACACTACTCTCTCTCGCAGAGCTCTCTATATTGCCGTCCTTCTCTGTACACTGCCTGACCAGCCAGCCAATAGCAGAGCGGACAGATTGTTTCTCTCTCTCTAGATGTCTCTTTCTGTTGTTGAATTATTCCACTGATTAAATGTATAAACAGATGTAGAGCGAACGTCGACTGTTAAATCCTTTTATTTCACGATTGTGTGATTGTTTTAGAGTGTGATCTTTTTATTATACGTGATTGGTGACTTTTCATAAACTTCAAATGTTTTCATGGAGTTGTAGCTGTTTAGAAATGAGATATTCATGCGTTTTAAAACTTGTTTGTGAGTAAAACTTAATTAATGAAAATTGTTTTTCACATTAATATAACCATTTTGATGCACTCTATATGATGCACACAATAGATATGAGTGGTAGTATGTTGCATCAGGTAAATACAATTTCAAGTACGTTTAGAATTAAGTAAATTAGTACCTTAAATTTTTATAAGGAATAATATCACTGGGGGCACAAAATAATTTTTGTGCACCAATTTTTTTGCATATTTTAAGTAGGGGAGAGGGGGGCACATTGGTACTGGGGGCACTTTGGTACATTTTAAATTTTCGCAGTATTATGGGCGGAAAAATTTACAATTTTTTTTTAAATAGATATCGCTAAGGTGTATGATCTTCAGTTCAAATAACAACTCCGTCAAAACCAACGCAAGAGATTTCTGGGCAAAAAATTCATTTCGTCGATCCAAAGTAAATTCAATTCGAAATTTTTGTGAGCATCGAACTTTTCTCGTGATGCCAATTTATATTTGTTTATAAGATACTGTCATTATTATATGGATTAGCTATTATTTTCTATTTTATAATGTTTGAGATTTCTAATATTAAAATTTTGACTTATTTTTCTTTTAAAAGTGAGCTTATGGGGTACCTACTTTGGTACACCTTTGGGTGAGGTACATTGGTACACTGTTAAGTACCCAATTAATACTAAATGATACTAACTATTGGTTTGTTTTCCGTTTTTTTTATTAAGAAACAAATCAAATGAAATTTTTATATTTCCCAATATTCCCGATATAAGCGATATCGACTTAAATAACATCGTTCTTATATTACCAGAGCCAACAATAATCGATGGTGCAGCGCGTCAATGCCTTTTTAATTTTCCAGTTAAACTAAGCAATTATTCATTACAATTTTTTTCAAATCTTGTACCTTGTTAATATCATTGGTACTTATATTATGGGGTCTCGTGGCTGCGTGCCAGAGTGTCTGGTCGCGAATCTGGGGAACCGGGTTCGATCCTGACCGACGCCAAATATTTCGAATTTTAAATGGCACAAAATTGACTCCTGTGGTGCTCTCTCCACGCCAGTAATGAGTGCCCGTGTGGTGACTCCTGGTAAACGCCCGCACGGTACAAATATGTCATCATCATTACCGATATCTGCGTACAAAGCAGATTGGCACACCCAGCAATGGGTAATATACCGTGATGATATATTTATTTATTTTTTATTTATTGAATGCAGAATATTCGTATTTATTTTTTATTTTGAGTCATTTATCATCGTACCCAAGCATATACCAATGTACCACAGGCATGTACCATTGTACATCCCCTTAGGGGGCAAATTGGTACGATTTTTATTTTAATTTTAAATTAACGTAGTTCATTAAATGTTTTTTTTTTCAATATTAAATATTTACATTATGAACCCAAAGAGCGAAGTATCGATTACCTGTAAACATTTTCAGAAAATATAGATACACCCAATATTAAAATAAAGTGTCCGAATTGTACCAATGTGCCCCCTCACCCCTACCTATCAAAAGCTTACTTGAGCATCAAAAATAATAAATGACCACTAAGCAACAAAAAAAAAATGTTTTACTCTCGGTTTTACTAATCTGAAATAATAAAGGAGTATTAAAATTAATAATTGAGCTTTTTTATACTTCACTAAAAAACGATTATAAAAACCGGAGTTTTGTGAGCTCGAATCTTATGCGTTAGATTAGATTATGTTACGATATATTTACAAGATTTTGATGCGAAAAATGTTCAAAGTTCAAATATTTAGTGGTCGAATGATGGATATTAAATAATATTTTTGACAGCAAAATAGATCAACTAAACGAACACACTCTATTTTTTAAGTACCGATTAAGAATAATTTGAGGTTCAAATTTTGGTGACCGACAATCAAGATGGGTGGCGAATAACAAATCAACAACACTTCTATGCTTGTACAATCCTTTTTACCTCCCGCTACCCTTGGTAACGGAGATATAGGCATCGTGCTAAAAATCGCATATCGAGATTTTGGTAAATGACTACGTTTTAAGGTCCCTAGAATTCAATTTTAACATTTTCACGATGATGTCTATGTGTATGTGTATGTGCGTGCGTACCATTAATTTAGTTTCCTAAAATTCCGCTGATGTCGCATGCTAGTCCCAATAAGTCATTCTATTGGTCAAAAGAGAATAATTTTGGAGCCGAACCAATAGAATGACGTTTCTGTTTAAGAATTAATTCCATATTCTCTCGTTTCGGCGAACGGAATATAGAGATTGTAGAAGCGGGTCATAATTAATAAATTTTATTCTAATTTTGGCAGTTTATTTCTTAAAATATAGTGTAATCTAATCCAAGTAACTACCTTTTTTGATAATGAGAATTAACTTAAACTTTTTTGAGAATCGTTAATTTTTATTAATCTGTTTTGATTTCCTTTCCTATTAATTGTTCTATTTACTTTTTTCTTTTTAAAACGTTACTATTATAAATGTGAAATGATTTAAAAATATCATAAATTTAAATGATATAAATAATTTTCAAATCGAATACTAACAGCTTTTAATTTAATTGCTTTGATTATTTAGGTTAATGTTTTAAAAACATTGTTCTGAAATCATACGTTTTTAATTCGTAATTAAATACATTTCACTTAAATACGAAGAATATAATACTCTTAACTAATTTATTTTTGATATAATTGTATTTACTTTCAAAATGCTAAATAAAGGTTGAAAGCAAGGGTACTTTTAAATCAAATATAAACTTTGTTGGATCCTTTTTGAAAGTAAAAATATTTGATTTAACCTGCAATTCCATAAGTATTAAAGCAAAATTTCTTCGGGTGTAGAAATTAATTTGAAAGCATTCCAAAATATTGGTTGGGGGAGCTTTTAAAAAATGAAAGAAAACAATGACCAAGAGAATTACTTTGAACATATTTGACATAAAATTCTAAAAAAATATAAACCATGTGTCTTATTATGAATAATTCTAGCGTAAACCTCATTTACAGCTATGTAAAAACGTGGCTGAAAACTAAAAACAAAATAAGGAACTATTGTATTATTACACGCTTTATGCTTCGTCTGTTGTTCGTTTTGTAAATATTGAAATGGTAAATATTTTCGTAATAATATCCCGCAAAGAAAATATTTTAATGACTGATAAAAAACTTGTTTATCATACGTCACTTACAACAGTCGTATGTCATTGGTATAATTACATTCTGTTTGAAACTGAATAGTTAGTTATATGTGAAATATGAAATACATTAGGCTTATCTGTCGATAAAATACTATACATACTATGTATACTCCATTTGTGAAATGCGTACGACCTACATTTATATATCAAACAATTGCTCGATATGTTTACGTTTCAAACACGTGTAAAGTTACGCATTTATTACCTTCGTTTAATTACTACGCAAACGAACGAATCACGAGGATTTCATTTTCTATTAAATTATAATAAAAAATGTTTATACATATACATATGTTTTAATTCATAATTTTTAAAATGTAAATATTCTCTTTCAAATTATGTATATGAATAAATCATCAAGTTCCACATATTTTACATAGGTAGGTATATCTTTTTTTTTCCTTTATTTGCAACAACTCTACTTTCTTTGACAGATTTCTTTACATGATATATTTGGAGAAAAGGGTATTTGACAATTTTTGGGAAATTATTTTAAATTGCACATATACACCTAATTATACATGCAAAATGATTCTTACTTTTTTTTAATCGTTAATACATTTAAAATAAGGTTTTAAAATTTTGGTTTCAAATTTCCCGCTAAAACGCTCTTGTCGCTCATGACGTCACGATCTAGTAGTTTAAGCCGGGTTTATGCAGTAATAACACAGTCACTATCATAATCATAGTCTTAAGCTATAGTCATAGGAACAGTCTTAAAATAGCTGACCGTTTATGCAGCATTTTTGATGTGACATGTGACTATTAATTTGTCACTTTCTCTACTCAATTACTTAAATATTATATTTGCCGTTGTTGCTATTTTGTTCAAAATAAAAAACATCACAATTAAAATAGAGGTTATTTTCGGATTCTGACAGTTCTCCGCGCAGATTGTAAGTCGTCATAGTCATAGACTACGTTTATCTCGACGTTTGAAGCCGCTTGAGTTTAGTAAATCCCTTTTCAATCTTCGAAATAAACGATCGAGATTAATATTTCGAGCCGCTTGAAAATGTCAAGTCAAGCCAATAAAATAACAGGCTTGGACTTATGAAGCGGCTTGACTTCTGTCGAAATAAACACTGAAGCTTCAAATAATAGAACTACGCATGCGCACATCCGCAATATGTTGAAGTGTTAATAAATTCATATCATTTGGTTATTTGTATTTTACTTCATTTTATAAAATATAATAAATAAAACTTAATAAAATAGTACGAAATATTTGGAGTGATTAAGAAACAAATATTTTTTTATATGTTTTTGAAAGATAAATCAAATAACATGATAATTTTTAGATTTTGAGGTTACATATTCAGCATGAAATTAGATCATATACCTCTCCCCGTCTGTCTGCATAACCTAGTATTTAACTAAGTATCTTTTTTTAATTGATACGAATTTAAAGAAGATTGAAAATAAACCAATAGGATTTTTCAAGTAATTATATTTGAAGCCGCTTGAATTGTCGAAATAAACATAGTCATAGTCTTAATATTAAAATTAATCCAATTCTGTGATTATGTTTATGTTTATGATACCGACTATGACAATGTTGGATAAACAGATCTATTATAAAAACATATTTTAATTCTTAGATTTCAACTATGACAATGACTATGACATTGCTGCATAAACCCGGCTTTAGTAATTATTTTGTAAAAATAAGTTCTTCAATGTTTGTCAGTATTTTCTTTTCTCTACGCACCACTTATATGTTTTAGAATTCATTTTTTGACGGAAAATACTGATAAACACTAAAGAACTTATTTTTACAAAGTATTTACTAAACTATTGAATCGTGTCGTCATGAGAGACATGAGCGTTTTAGCGGAAATTTGAAACAAAAATATTAAAACCTTATTTTAAATGTATTGACTAAAAAAATAAGTATTAATTCCCAAAGTTTGTCAAATACCCTAATACCAAATTTTTGAAGCTATAAATAAAAACTTTACAATAACTCAATACTTGGTGACATCCCTCGATCTATGTATTTAAATTAATAAAAATAAACGGTGGGAGGTATTGCGTAGGCCACATCAGATTTTTTTAATTTTGTTCAATCCATTCTCAAATAACTTGCCCTCTCAAAATATCCATCAAAAGTTCAGGTAGAAGTGGATCAGCTGTTGGCCCAATGAGATTAGTTAAATATATAGTTACGACATTACTTCGTCCACACTTGAATGGAATATTTATGATTAAAGTTATATGTATTTCAAGGTTACAAAACCACATATGTCTGAACATAAAATAAAGTTAGTGTATTTAATATTATTTCCATAAAAGAATCCCAATATATTCGAATGCATGTATGTATGTATGTAATACACATCTGATATTCAATATTTCATTGTACAGGGTGGGGCAGAAAAACCTATCCGATTTCAAAACGTTATAAAATTAAAACCACTCAACTTGTCAAAAAAATTTTTTATTAACATATCGCAAATTTTATGCCATTTTTAAATTTAAGTTTTGAAAAGCACATCACTCAAATGTCGTCCTTGGGAGCGGATACACTGATTTAGGCGCTCGCGGTAGCTTTCCATGACTTTCACCGTCATTTCCACAGGAATTTCTTCAATTGCCCGAGCAATTTCCCTTCGTAAAGCAAGAAGGGTCCTTGGTCGATGCTGGTAAACCTTCGATTTGAGGTAACCCCAAAGGAAGAAGTCACATGGAGTGAGATCCGGTGAGCGCGGCGGCCAGCCAAGATCACCTCTCAGGGAAATGAGGCGACCGGGAAACAGTTCCCTGAGAATGTCCATTGATCGTCGCGATGTTTGGGCGGTTGCACCATCCTGTTGAAACCACACATTTTCCACGCCATTTTCTTCCATTTTGGGTCTAAGAAAATTTTCCAGCATGAAACAATAGCGCTCGCTGTTGACCGTTACGGTTTGCCCATTTTCTTCAAAAAAGTAAGGCCCCCAGACGCCTAGGCGGGAAAGAGCACACCACACAGTCACTTTTGGGCTATGGAGGGGTTCCTGATGGATTTCTCGAGGATTTTCGTCACTCCAATATCGAAAATTCTGCCTGTTAACGGCACCACAAAGGTGAAAATGGGCTTCGTCCGTGAAGAGCACAACATCGTCGTTTGGGAGTTCTCGGAGATCGCGACACAGGTTCGTACGGGTTTCAAAATCCCTTTCACTTAATTCCTGTGCAACAACCATTTTGTAGGGATGCATTTTGAGGTCCCGGTGCAAAATGCGCCGAATACTGCGGTTGGAAATCGCCAAAGCGAGCGAATGTTTTCGCGCCGAACGACGCGGGGAACGTTCAATCGCGGCTCTCACATTGGCCACGTTTTCAGGTCCTGTTGCTGTCCTGGGACGTCCAGGCGACTTCTTTTTCAATGCTGAACTCGTCTGTCTAAAATTTGACACCCACACTTTAATCGTAGCGTGATGTGGAACAGGATCATGACGCCCGAGTCCGAAATGAATTCGAAAAGCACGTTGTGTAGCAATTATCGAACCGCCGCATTCGATAAACCGCTCAATAACAAAAGCACGATGTTCACCAGACCAAGGCATGTTGACTACTGACAAATGGCATAAAACCGGCTTTCTAACGGTTTTTACCCCACTACTCTACCTGCTCCCTCTTCTGGGAAAAAGGGATTTGAAATCGGATAGGTTTTTCTGCCCCACCCTGTATATCTGGAAACTAGTTCCAATCTTTTGAAGCTTTTACTATGATAGTAATAAGAAAGCGGGATATTGAATGTAGGTCTCTTTATGAAAAAAATATTCCAGTATCACGCTCACTTTATTTTCTGACAGATATGTGGTTTCAGATATTGTATCTCTTTATTCTAATTATTATTATATATACCGGGTGGCGCTCGAAATCCGTTACATAGGCATTCAACATGGAAAACCGTTTTTCCTAACGCGTTGTTCACCAAATTATTTTAGAAAAAAAAATCTTTAAATAAAAGTTGTACAACATAAAATTTTGCATTTCAATCAATAAGCAATAGTTATTTGTATCACTAGGCCAGAAACTGAACATTTGCGACACCGAGTTTATTTTGACGTAAATACGAGATCTCGAAAAACAGTTTCTGGGTGTGTGATGCACAAGATTTTTTGTACCGACTTCTCCATAAATTCTTCGTATATTTCTCTACACTTTATTCTATGTTACATAACCTAAAAAATGAACATATATAGTTTTATCGGATTTGCATTGCAAGTTTAACTATAATTACTTACATTTGAGCTTAAAATGCGTAATTATTTTATATCTATTTAAAATATAACATACAAACATTAGTTATATATATTTTATATAGTTTCGCATATTTTTAATGACAGATGGTGGAAACTCAATTGTATCACGTGAAGTTAGTTGTAGTTACAAAACAAACTAGTCCTAAAGTTGGAACTTATAATTAATCTATACGAGATGTCAGTAATGGCAGCATGTTTTTATTTTTATGACAAAATTTAGTTATTTAAGTTACAACAATTAAAGATTTAGCCCTAAAATTTGTAAAGATTTTGCTAATTTTTGTGTTGAAAATAATCTTAAATTGACATATCACCAGAACAGTAATGCCGACTCGTTTTGCCGGCCTAGGTCAGCAACAGCGCATTTCTTGACGATTTTGAGTTCTGTAATACTAGTCAAAATGGACGGAGGTACGAAAAACTAATTTTGTATGCTTTGTAACAGCAGAAATTAGGTATGAAAATGTGAAAATCTACTCAAAAGTAGTGATAGCCATGGAATTAACAAAAAGCTTAACAAACAAACGTGTGTTTATCTGTCATAAAATTTAATTTACATTTTATTATTTAATAAAATTATCATGACGTAAAATTCTTAAGCAGAATAATAATTTAGTTCTTCTATACAGTTCAAATACACACTTCTCATGACAAAAATAACAATATTTTGCATTTAAATCATCACATTTGTTTGTCTTTTTTGTTTTAATTTTCATATTCAATTTCTGGAGTTACTAAACTTTCGAAATGAATTTTGTTTACTGATTTACATGCACAATTTTATATTCTACAACTTTTATCTGAAGATTTTTTTTCTAAAATGCCTATGCCTATGAATTTCGAACACCACCCGGTATATATTATTGTATTTATGAAGCCTAGTGTCTAGAGGCAGTATTAGTTATAGAAAATTATTATCACAACAAGTACCAGGGTAAAATTAAGGAAAACAAAATTTGCTCTATCATTTTTACAGTTATTTTGTTATTTATGTGCCTTTCAAAATTAATTTGCGAAAGTTAAGTTAGTTAGAATCTAGTTAATCAATTTTACATATTATAGTTGTTACTGAAAACATAAAAAATATATATAAATAATTCTAGCGTTATACTGTTTAATTTGTAAATAGTTTGTTAGCAGAGAGTGCACGATTTAAAATTTAAACCTTAATTATTTAAAATGAATAATTTATGTATAGTTTACAGACGCTTCTGGAATGAATATAATATGAAGTTCATAGTTTCCAAGAATTTTGGGAACAGTTAATAGGAAATGCCTGACACAAATTTAAATTGCTTACAATTATAGTTTGCTAGTCTCTCTCCAACAAGTAATTTAAAAAATAAATAAAAGAATTAATCGTCACGGCTCTTTGTCATTGCTGATGTGCCAATGTTCTTCACGCACTCTTCGATAATGATATAGATTTACTGTAAAAAGCGTTCAACAAACTTCAAGTCACGGACTTAAAATTGTTAAATAAATTGTGAAATGCAGTAGTTTGTATTAAAGACTGTATTAAGACTTGTATTAAGTATGTGGGTACATTGTAATAGCTGTCAAATGTCGAATTAGAGTCAATTGTCAATTGTAATTTGAAAATTTGACCCAGGAAAAAATGTAAAAAAATTCCACTGACCAAATAAAAAATATTATTGCTAAAAAAAGTACATACCTAGAACCAATCAATTTAAAATTAAGTTAAAAATATATCAAATGTTATTTGACAAATTTATATAGATATACCAGAGCTGATTGAGATTTCGTATTTTATATGTTAAAAACTTAAATGACAAATGAAAAATGTTGCATGCAAAATTGACACATGTGCAACTTTTACAACTTGTTATTATATCGATGATATATTTTTCTATTTAAGACAGTTAAACTGTTTAACACAGATAAAAGAATTATATAATTTTACTTTAAAGTCCGTTTGACGCGATCATAATTTTGTTAACACATCTGTTAATAAAATTTTGTGATCGTGTCAAACAGACTTATAAATGAAATTTGTGATTGAATAGAACAGTCCTGAGAACATCTTATTTATTAAAACATTCGTTCCTTATGAAACCAAATTGTTACTAGATTTGATAATAATTTATGACCTTGAAAAACAGGCTTGGCTTAAAACTTGGGCTAAATTGCAGTTTATCCAAAATTCAAGAATTTTATATTAATGGTTATATATACTTGGCAAACCATTAAAAACACTAAATATCGCTAAAAATTGGGTGCGGAAAGCTATATTTATAGAGATTTTGGCATTTTTTCTGGAAAAAATTAGGTTAGATGAACTACATATATTTCCATGTTTAAGTAGGTACTTACGCTTTCATACGAATAATACTGTTTCAATTAATGTATATTTGCAAAATTATGTCTTATTTTCCTTCTTATCCTACGTTTTATAACATTTTTTATTTATAATTTTGCGTGCATCTGTCAAACTATTGTAAACTAACATGAAGATAGTGGGCCGAGCGATGTCGAATGTGTATGCCTGGTGTGCGTTGGGTATTGTTTTTATCAGGATTAAAAAAAAAAAATTCCAAAAAAATATATAAATAGCTGTTTCCGCGCTCCAATTTTATGTTTCCTTATTATATTTTAGCTAAAATAAGACATTACAACAAAAAAATTGCAATTTCTACTATTCTGGATAAACTGCAATCCAACCAAAACTTGAACCCTAGTTTAAGGAGGTGTTTTATTTATGAATATATTTAAATAAACAAACTCATTGGATTACCGTTTTAAAGCTTTGTTTTCAAATTTACGCATAGCCAGCTTTAATATTTAAGTTTTACGTTTTAATCAATTTTCAGACTTATGTTTTATCGGAAATGTGTAAAAATTTTTTTTCTTTATTTGACCCATTGTCTCTTATTTCTTCTTTCTGGCTCAATTTTCATTATTACAACTGATTTTTTCTTGCTTATGTCAAATATTACAAAGTTGCCAAAATATTTTTGTCAGAGGACTACAGAATTCCACCCAGTGTATTCCTATTTTCTAGTTTTGGGTCCTTTTCGCCCCTAGAACATATTTCCAATAGTAGGCAGTGCACCCTCACTTGTTCCCGCTCATTGTTCCGTAGATAGCTGAGCATCGCCGGTCTTTAGTAGAGAAAGAAAACATCGTCACATCGCAACAGGCAATTTCAATTTTCGATTGGTTGTAGGACGGCGGCCATTTTGTTATCAGCAAATATGTGTGCCAAGTGTATACACTTGCTTTCCTTTGCTTTGCTAACTGGGTCACTCACCATACCAGCAATACGAATACGAATTTCATTCCACGGATGTGGTACCGTTAAACACTACGTTAAGACCCCGTTAACGGTAAAGATTTGTGCCGATTCCAACGCACGAGGCACAAATTTATTTACGAATAATGAAAGCATTCGTTCCCAAAGCTTCGAGGAAGAAACAAATTGAGTTAAAAGTGTGCGGTGACGTCTGGTAAACGCCCTTTACGGTAAAAATATGACGCAGTTGTTACAAAAAGCGAAAAACGATTAGCGCTAATAAAAATGGAGAAAAAACGATGTAATTTTTATTTTATTATAGTTACTAGTAGTTTAATACTTCCATGAAAGTTTTTGTTATATTTTAAAGTATATTTAGTAAGATTACTCATGGTACGATAGTACGGCACTGGTATGTGGTGAAATACAAATAACTGCGTTTATTTTTAATAATGTTTTGTATATTAAATTAAGAAATGAACATATTTATGTAGGTCGTTATAGTTTCACAATATTTTTTAATCGAAAAACGTTTAAATTTAATTTTTTTCTTTGTTCCATGTTGTTGTACAGTTAAAAATAACTGAATATGTGTAGGATACACGACAAATATGCTATTTTAAAACGTAATACACCGTTACAAAGTTATTACAGCCATATAGTTATTGAAAAACTATTAAGAAATTGTTGAAAATAGGTTTAACTCTTGAATATAGTGTATATTGTGTAAAATATGTTAATATTTACCTGTTATAAGTATATCCAATATAAGAAATAAAACTATAATCCCAATAGAAACAGGTATTGTAAGTATTATCACTAACACACACTCACACACATCTACCGAGTCTCTCCTTTGAGAAAGTTTTCAAGTGGATCAGTCCGTCGTTCAAAATGGCTTCATTTCACTGTTTCCTCGTCACTGCACTATCTCTTCTCCGTATCCAGGGGTTCACCACACTGCACCCTGCACTAGGACACCACAGCACAGCACAGCACTTCACACACTCGGCCCCGAGGAGGTGGTGGACAGCATACGTGAAAACATGCGCACTCTTTGACTGCCGGACTCAGAATGAGCTGACGAGACCGCGCTAAGCCGGCGCATGCGTGGGGCAGACAGCGGAGATGAGTTGTAAAATGAGACAGGGGAAAAGTGGGAATGGAAATCCAAAGGGTAGTTAGTTTTTCAGTCAGCTGATTGGGAGGGGGGTGAATTACTGCTATGATTACTATTATTCATAATGTAATAGCGGCGCTACAAATTTTTGGGCATTATAACTCTCATACAAAAATTTTTCATGGAATCAGGTGCGTAGCAACAAAAATTTTCATGGGGGCAGCAGGCAATACATGAATTTTTACTGTAATTCCTTATTTTGCTATGGTAATTGAAGTATGTTGAAAGTATTTGAGTAAATCACAAAAAAAAATGTATTCTTCGTAAATTCTCTAATTCTTTTTCTTATTTTTTTCATGAATCATCATCTGAATGGGACGTGATCTGTAATTCTAAAAAGTCTTAATTTTTATTCGGTAAACCGTAATATTTAATAGCAAGTTATAACTTTATTCTCAAACAGTGGAGTTCGCTAATAATTAGAGTCACTATTTCAGCACTAATATATAAATATGATTAATACTTAGCACATTAAAGAACGAGTTTTACAAGACTAAGACTTGTTTTATAAAATAAGTCCTTTATAATATTTTTTTTTTATTTTGTATCTTTTGTACCTATACTAAAATATTTTTAAAAAAATCTGGTGTGGCCAACACAATACTTCTCGCCATTTACAGCCAGAGTCACAAAAAAGTTTAAGCTAATCCTTATTTTTTGATTAGCGAATTTTATTCTAATTTTGGCAGTTTATTTCTTAAAATACAGTCCAATCTAATCCAAGTAGTGATGTGCCACTAAAAAATTCCCGCAAGGATTTTTGTGTTTTATTCCTGTAATTACAATTTGCGGGGAAAAATATCTTGACTTTTTTTCCCGGATTTTTTTTTAAATTTCATTTTAGATAATATTATACCTTGGCGCCTGTTCTTTTGCTTTGCATGTTTGTGCCTTATGCCTGCCTGTTATCTACTCTTATTCCGTCATCAAATACTGTGGTGCTACGCAATATTTGAAATTAATTGGGAAATATTCATAAAAAAATATTTGGGGATTTCCCCGGGATTTTCCGGGAATATTTCCTCGTCATTCAATTTCGGGAATTGACCTATCACTAAATCCAAATAACTACCTTTTTTGATAATAAAATGAAGATTAAATTTTAAATACCAAAAATGAGGATTAGCTTCAACTTTTTTGTGAGTCGTTAATTTTTATTAATCTAAATACATACCTACATATTTACTTATGCTGGAAACTGTATTTAATTCCTTTCCTATTGTTCTATTTACTCTTTAATTCCTTGTACATAGTAAAGGAAGAATTGTAATCGCGAAAAATTTCGGTTTTCAGATTTCAACGGAAATATCCAATTTGATAACTCTGAATCCATTTTGACTAATTTTGTCGTGACGTACGTACGTACGTATCTCGCATACCACAAAAACGGTACGCCGTAGAGAGTCAAAATTTTGTATTCAAGACTACTATAACATCTAGTTGTGCACCTCCCTTTTTGGTCATTAGATAATTTCCAAAAGTGGAACTTTACATGAAGCCTATAATAGATTTTAATGAAAAACTATTTTAAAATGTAATCCAAAACTTTTCAAATTTGGTATATAAGATTTTTATGTCAATGGGAATAACATAGTAGATTTTGGATAAAATAGGCTAACCGGAAGTGATATATTATCTACAGTTGTTAACAGTTTTTCTTGAATAAAATGGTTTTATTTTGATTTTAGAAATAAATGCTTCAAATAATAGTTTTAGAGAATTAAATTCTGCGTCTAGCACAACCAATATTATTAAATTAGCCATTTATATAAGCGAGATATGTAAATTTTAAAAGTATATACTTTTTGGCTTTTGTAATAAAGCTTGCTATGGATTAGGACAAAAATAAAAAATAATGTTAATGTCAAATTACGTCAAATACATGAAATTTTATAAATGCGTATATATTTCATGTTAGTCTTGTGTACAAGGAAGTCGTGTGGTGTCCACATCAGATTTTTTTCTTTTTAAAACGTTACTATTACTAATTTGAAACGATTTTTGACAGTGACATTTATCTGTCAATTACATACATATAAATAACTGCGTAACCAAGGAGTTTTGTATGTTTAAAGCGCAGGCTCCGGGATTTAAATTATAGATAATTTTATAAATTTGTCCATAAAATAAGTAGAAAAAGTATCAATGCAAATTTATAAAAATATTAATAATTTTTATTTTTTATAATAACATAAATAACATTTAAAGGTATTCTTCGAAGAAAAACTATTTTGAGCTTGAAGTAAAGTGTCATTTCCGATTATCCGATTTACACCAAAATCTAATGGGCGCTTTGCATATTAGAAAAAGGTCGAAATACAAGGTTAAAAAAAATTCTGAAAGATAGTATTTTAGTTAGAGTGGAGGATCCACACATACACACAGACATCATCGTGAAAATATTAAAATTGGATTCTAAGGACCTTAAAACATGATCATTTATCAAAATCTCGATATCTAATTTTTAGCACGATCCCTATACCTCCCTTACCAAGTGTAGCGGGAGGTAAATATGCTATATTAAACCGAGTTAATTTATAGAGAAATTTGTATGTGTAATGTAGTTGATAACATTAGATTGACATTTATTTAATTATTTGAAAGTTCATATGGTTTCTGATTTATGAACGTAAGGAAATGTTTAGTACCAACATTCTAAAACAAAAAATTGCGTATCGAAATGAAGGCTCTTTCGATATGCATTTGGGTTTCGTAATGATTTTATTATGAACGCAAAATATAAAAAATAACTTTCGTAATCAATAATTGGAAATATGCATGAATAATAAGCAATTTAATGAAATGATTAAGTTAAAAAAACGCATATTATGGTCGAAGTTTTGATTGC
This sequence comes from Harpalus rubripes, assembly GCA_963082715.1. Taxonomy (NCBI): domain Eukaryota; kingdom Metazoa; phylum Arthropoda; class Insecta; order Coleoptera; family Carabidae; genus Harpalus; species Harpalus rubripes. The sequence continues at coordinate 80,447,093 of OY720449.1, read as the reverse complement.
CACTGGCAGCCTCTTTCTCTGTCATTCAACAACCTTTCATTTCCATGCATACGCACATGGTTTCTATCCGGCGTGGCATCATAAATTCAAACAAAAACAATTATAATTTTGTTTCCATTTATGTTGTTTCTTTATTTTGAAAGTAGCAAGAATTCCAAAAAGATGTAATATTTAATTTTAATATTAATGATGCATTTTCTAATTTTTTACTAAGGTAGAAGAATTCACATGTCTTATTTCTCAAGAAGTACAAATAATTTATTTATTTATTCGTGTTTCAGTTACCTATATCCTACATCACATTTCATAACATGTATACTAATTTCATTTCCGGGTCCTACGAGCGAATGGGTGTCGATTGGTTGGTCCTAAGCATGTCACTTAAATGGGCAGAACATCTCTAAATTTTAATAATAATTAAGCTTATACATAATATATGTTTCTTATTAATTGTTATATTTTCAAATTTTATATTTTATTGTAATTCCCAACACGTGTTTTCTACTTACATGTTTTTCTGGAAGTTTCTATTTATGGTTGGAAATAAGTAGGTACTTATTTTCCAGGTGAAATGTCTTCAACATTGATAGATATGGCCCTGAAAAGAGTTTTTTCTTCACTTTGGAAAGAATCAATTCTCAACACAGTTCGATTTTACATATAATATAAAACAGTAGCGTATTTAACAGGCTAGGCTAATCAGTTAAATATAATGCAAACTTTACTAATTACAAAAGTTTTGTTTATGCTTTAGACATCTGATTTCTTAAAACCCGTCGTAGCTGTTATGTAGAATGCACAGGGGTGCTCTTATGTTACGAATAATTGACTTTTTTACCTGGTCTTTTCCCTTTTCAATTTTTATTTCTCGCCCTTTATAAATCAGGCAATACAAAATCTTACAAATGGTTTTGAATTTATTTCCCATCAGCTCTACATTTTTTTCAAATAATTTTCGAGATGGCTCTGCTTTGGTTTTGAATTGAAAAAATTCTATAATATTTTTAAATAAGTAATTCCTGTAACTATTACCTTGATGACAGTCTCATACAAAAGTTTTGTCAAGTCAAAAAATTCATAAAAATAGATTCTAAATTTTTAATAGTTTAGGCTTATTAAGAAAATTAAATAGCTGTAAATATGTTATAAAAATCTAAAAAAAATCTGATGTGCCAACACAATACTTCCTCCAATTACCGCCCGAGTCACAAGATTAAACTTAAATACCGGGATAAAATAGAATTCACTAATCCAAAAATGAGAATTAGCTTGAACTTTTTTGCGAATCGTTAATTTTTATTAACCTAAATACATACCTACATATTTATATATGCTGTATTAATTTCCTTTCCTATTGTTCTATTTACTTTTTTCTTTTTAAAACGTTACTATTATTAATTTGAAATGATTAGTTCTTTGACAGTGACATTTATCTGTCTGTTATATATATATATATATATATATATATATATATATATATATATATATATATATATATATATATATATTTGAATAACTGAGCAACCAAGGAGTTTTGTATAGCGTATATAGGCGCCGGTATTTAAATTATAGATGATTTTATAAATTTATCCATAAAATATATAGAAAAAGTATTAATGCAAATCTGTAGAAAATTTAATACACTATTATTCACGAAAGATGACTATTCAATGTCATTTGTTCGAAGAAAGAATACACATCACTTTATAGCAGTAGCTTAGCAACATTTTGTATTAGAAAGAGAAAGATTATTTGACCTATGTCTATTTAATTTATGTGGTGTGATAGATATACGTGAATAGTGGCATTACTTTCTAACTTACTATAAATAATAATGATGTATGTCGTAGATTTATAGATACCTAATTATCTACTACACTGCCCTCTGTGCTAATATTTACCCAGTAGCGTTGACGTTTAAATCAAATTATTATTCCTTGGTTTACAAGTTTTTGTATTTTGCAAATACATAAGTGAAGAACATAAATCTTTCAGAAAGGCATATTTAGAAAAAAACATAATTTTGAAATAAATTACTCTTATTTTTTCAGTTAAAATGTGTCCATAAATATTATATGTTGCACGCCTATGCACACGAAGTGCAATGAAGTTATCTGCAAGCAATATTATATCAGGCGGCTCACAAATGACCTTGAATAGTCATCTTTCGTGAATAATACTTTAATCTTTAATTTTTATAATATTATTGTCGAAAAAATAACATTTAAAGGTATTTTTGCTTCTTTTGAGCTTCTAGTAAAGTGACATTTCCGCTTATCCGATTTACACCAAAATTTAATGGACTCTTTCCAGTACAGGAACCTTAAAACGTGTTCATTTACCAAAATCTCGATATGCGATTTTTAGCACGATCCCTATACCTCCCTTACCAAGGGTAGCGGATGGTAAAAATATACGTGAGGTTTGGTTCTACCCTGTTTGAAACGGCCTTTTCTAAGCGATATTCGTATTTTCAGAGTGTTTTTCCGTAACTATTTATTCTTATCATATCAAATACTCTGCTTTGAAAATCTTTTTTAGAATTCTTGCAAGAATTGAATGGTGGATTTATTTATTTAACCAAATGAAACTTGTCAGTACCAAAAAAAATGAGAGAAATAAGCATTTGCTGCAAAACTATGTACATATGTACTTCTCTACTCGCTACATTAAAATTTTATTTAAATTGTAATATTAAAAACTATCTATGTTAAAAGTGACATTTTATTTTGAGAGAAGGAAGTTTGGAACACAGCGCGAAGCGGAGTGCTCCAAACCTTCGAACAAAATATATGATAAGACGAGGGTAAGAGCCATAACAAATAAATAACATTTTATAAACTTTTCTAAATTATAGTTCAGGAGTAATATTTCAACGTGTTATCTTTGTTAGTCAAAAAGTCAAAATTCTGTTTAGAAATAATTATCATTTTTCCTATCGAGGTTTTTTGTTTAGTCTGAATGTCACCGATCTTTGACAGATATGTGTTGATATGTCTTGAAATTACTATGCAAACGTGCGTGACTTTGGATGCCGTACGCTTTGATGCCCTTTACCCTTCATCCCCTAGCCTCCCACGGAAAAGAATAGATAAGATTTTTAGTTTTTTAATAGTCGGGTTAGTAATTTTATGTAGTAAACATGTAAAGAGTCTAGTTTAGTTTGTCACGTCGAGAAAACGTCTGTACTCATATGTATACATGTAGAGATTAAGTTTTGGCTCGTGTTCCGCGAACGCGAGTATTTGGCCTAAAGGTGCATCGGCATCTTTAGTTTTTAGTTGATTAGATATGTGTAGTTTAATTAATAATAATAAGAAGTTGTGAACATGTAAATAAATATTTAGCGAGTAATGTTCATGTTCATAATGTAAGTGTTCATCCCTCATCAGTCACATGTGAGTGGATAAGTGTGAAAAGTGTAATTGTGTGTGTTTCTTCTTTCTCACGAAATCGTGGCCGGCGACCATCTAAGCGTCCACCAGACAGAATAAAGAGTATCATCGTTGGAAAACAAGTAAGAAGTAATCATCTTGCGCACCCCACCCCCCCGTGTTACAAATAAAATCACTTTTAACACGTATGTCATATACATATTTTTTCTACAAACACTATTTTTTTCAGAAATAATATTACAAGACTTCCTGATTTTATCGATAAATTTTTATTTTGCACGAATTTTTTTGCCTAGCAAACTGCATGGTAAATTCCAACTCCGAAGGAGGAGGGGTTTTAACTAATGTCAGTTTGCTGGAGTGATTTTTCTTAAAAGCAAAAAGAATGAGTGCTTAAAAATAAAAGTTTATGTGAGAAAATCGAGAGGTCGTGTATTTGGTGAGATACATTACAAAGCCAACGTAAATTGAAACAATTTAATAATTATTATTTTATTTTTAAACTTGAAATATTAATTAACTGTCACACTGACAGTTACAAACAATAACAACTGTTTATTTACTTGGTAGCAGAAATTTATCGGGGTACCGGAGTTTTATCAGTATAATACTGTTCCCATTGGCTGAATTTTCAAGTGTTTTGCATCATGACTAGTTAAACAATAGTCGTTGGAATTTCTCATTTAAATTTGTATTTCTAATAATTTTTTTGCTGTTTTAATTTTAATAATAACTATAAAAGAAGCTGGTACACTCATGTATAAACTGTCACTTGAACTGCCGTTAAGTAGTTTTTTGTACAAATCTGTCGTTTATTATGTGAGTTATTAAGAAAACACTTCCTTGGTTTTAAATGTCTCAGCTTACGGCTCGTAAACTTTTTTAAAAATTTACATACATTTATGAAACTCATGAAAAATAATATACTTAAATTTTATTAAAAACTGTCGTAAATGCTTATCTTAATACTTAAATTTATTGTCTTAAGGTGGCTTTAGACTTCGACGATCAAATAAATTGAACTTATATTGGACAAATATTTCCAGCATAATTTTTGATCAAATGGTTACGCTGTACAGAATATTATTTGCTTATAAGTGGGCTACATAATTACATTTTATTTTGGTTTGACATTTCATCAGCGCGTTTGTCGTTTGGTTTGTCTCTAGTGTGAGTTTTAATATTGCGCGTTCATTTTTCTTTACTGAAAATAATATAAAATTTAATTAAAACAAAAACAAATATTACATTTATCAAAAATAGTATATTATGTTATTAGGAGTAGAAAGCGGTCTTTTTGTGTTGAACCCAGTTATTGCGGCCGAGGCGCTAGCCGAGGCCTGGCAAGGTGGGTAAAACTCAAAAAGACCGCTTTCTACTCCGAATGACATATACTATTATTTCTTCAAGTGTTTCAAATAACTTTTTGAATTTTTTTTGGTTTTTTTTATTTGTAAAATTTGCAATTTTAGTCAAAGCTGGCTGTGTACACTACAAAACACAAACGATTCAACTGTCAAATAATAATTTTCAATATGATCTGTGTTGCTGTGGCGACTACCGCCGCCAGTGGTGAACTAAGAAACTAACATTTTTTTACTAGTACAACAATAACAACATTTTTGTACTAGTAAGACAATGAATATCTTCTACAGCGTGTGTACAGTAGCATAATATGCATATTATTATATGCTTGAAGGAAAAAAAAATTATACCAATATTACACAATACAGTGTCTGTAACCTAGGATGAAATAATCCCTCGAAGGAGGTAACTAAAATTTGAAGTAAATGACCTTGATATTTAGAACATGCCCTAAGTTGTATTGTTTGAACGTTCAAATTTCTTTGTAAAAAATGATGTAAACATTTGATCATCTAAAGCCACCTTTATACCTGAAATTCTGTAACAGAAATTACCCGATGGTCAAAAGCCCTCTGGCACTAACCCTACAGACAATAACCCCTGTTGAGAGAAAAAAAAACAGACATTAACCCCCATTTAAATAACCCAGGCAAATAACCAAACCCCACTCCCTCATTTGAAATATCGATAGATGACATTAAAGAACTTTATGCAGTTACAAGCGGGCTTGAGTTTAGGTTAGGTTATGTGGGTATGTTTAGAAAAGTCAGAGCGTCTAGATTTTCTGTTACTTATGGATTTAAAAATGAATATGGGATGCAAAAGATTTGATTAAATTTCGAGGTGAAGACGGCTTTCTATTACCTTTTTCCTGTTATTTTGTTCATAGCTTCATATAAGAAAGACGAAAATAAAACCGATTTTCTGTATTTTCCTTTTAATTGTTAAAAATTTCGTAAAGAAGTAATAATTTATTTAAAGAGTTTTTATTTTTTGGGGGCTAAGGTCCGAAAGTTTTTGACACGGGAAGTTATTGTCAGGGGTATTGAAAACTATAATTATTATCATATTTTATAGAATATTCTTGGGATTCAAATATTGTATGTTGTTAAAGCCTAATGCCTTAGCAATCTGTAGAGTTTCATTTGTGTAGTTTTATTTATTTGCCATGAATTTCTACGTAATGGTAATAGGTATATACCCGTTTTTCTCTGTATACATCCTTATAATAACTAATAATATCAGAATTTCTCCAGCAATACATGGAATTCCTACAGCAATGTAGTTTGTAATACTGTCTGTGTATAGTTTGTCAAGATAAATGCACACTGACTTTTCCGCCCATCTCAACATTTGCAACGGTTTAAGCACAGAGAGGTATTCACAATTTTTTCCAATTACCAAATTTAAAACAGTAAGCACAAATTAGGAATTAAAATTCATAATAAAGTAACTACAATTTATTATTCAATAATATGATTATATTATTTTACAGTTTACAAATATTAAAAATATTAAAATTCTGGAAACTTGGTAATTCGCTCCTGATCGCTCAGGTAAAAAAATACCGCGGAGTGATGAGTTGGATCAGATTAAGAAGCCGAAGTCAATGTGCATTTATCTTGACACAAACTATACACTACCTATTCATTAAAAATTTCAATATTTTTTGTAATATGAATTGTTCAAGTATCGTACTATCCATTATCCTAAGTATTTGTTAAATAGTATATAGACCAATTTTTCGTACCTATGTGATTAAAAGAATCAAGAAAAGGTAAAGGAGATATCGTCAGAAAAATAGACAAAGCGGCTTATCGCTAATTGGTTGCTATAATATGTTCTGTTCACATCGAATGGTTTCTCTACCTGTCTCTGTGTTAGTGAAATAATCTTACTGTTCCTTTAGCATACGAGCACGAGCCCAAACTCATATTAGTTGGGTCGATTAACATTTTCAACAAACTATAAAACCTACGCAAATGGTAAATTCCGCCATTTAGTGTTTCACAAAAATCAAGATATACTCTTGATCTTGTTTTGATCTTGTCTTGAAATCAAGACGAGACCAAGACAAGAAGTATTTTTATTTCCCAAGACAAGACATCATCAAGAATCAAGATTTCTTGTCAAGAAATCAAGATTTCTTGACAATGAATATTGCAAATCTGCATTTGTATACTTTGTGTGTCTGGATCCTCTTAACGCTCAACTCAAATACTATTATTCAGAAAATTTGGAAAACATGTATTTCTACCTTATTCTGAAATGAAAAAAAAAGCCATTAGGCAAGGGCAGAATTCAGAATTTATATCACTATCTATCTAAACCAACGCTATTTTCTTAAGTGATATGAAGTATACTATTATTCACGAAATATGACTATTCAAGGTCATTTACGACCTGTCTGATATTATATTACTTGCAGATAACTTCACTGCATTTCGTACCCATAGGCGAAATATTGGTATGACGATACTACTACTACGAAATATTTATGGATACATTTTAAATAAAAAAAATAATTGTAATTTATTTGAAAATTTGGTTTCTTTTTAAATAATGCTTTTCTCAAAGTTTTATCTTCTTCGGCCTATGTTTTGGCATAAAACAAAAATCTAGGCTCTACATAAACCATACAATAATAATTTGAGTTAAATGCCATCGTCACTGGATAAATATTTGTACAGAAGGCAGTGTAGTAGAAAATTACGTGTCCGTAACTCTACGACATACGTCATTATTATTTGCGGTGTGTTAGAAAGTAATGTCACCATTTACGTATATCTGTCAAACCACATAAATTAGACATACATCAAATAATCTTTCTCTTTCTAATGCAAAATGTTGCTAGCTATTGCTTTATAAAGTGTTGTGCATTGTCTTCGAACAAATGACCTTGAATAATCATCTGTCGTGAATAATAGTATGTAATAAAAATTTAATGACGAGAGGTATTGTGCTGTGCTGGCCTCATCATATTTTTATTAGATTTGAGAGGGATTAAGTTGATTCCGAATCTGATTTATTTTTGTTTGAACACTCTTTGTTTTAAATAAACAGCACGCGATATCGAAATAACACAAAAAATAAATAACCAATAAGCAACAAAGAAATCGATAAAAGAGGGGATTCCCCTAAAATGTCAAGAAACAAGATATATCAAGAATTCTTGAAACAAGACAAGAATTACGTCGCCAAGAAATGAGCAAAACAAGAAATTTTTATTTTCTTGTCTTGAAAATCAAACCAAGACAAGAAATGATCAGCAAGACAAGACATCTTGTCTTGATGAAACACTACCGCCATTTAATATTGGGTTACATCGCCTTTATTATTAATACCAATTCTATTAAGCGTTGGATCCCTAAGTCCTACACATTTTCCTGTAAGTATTGTCCCATATGTCTTTCTTGCAAGGCAGATTTTACTGAAAGCACTGAATCTATACGAAGTTGCTTTTCATTGGGCCGGTAAAGGGTCTCGGTAGAAGCTAAATCTCAACTAGAAGATAACCCTTAAAATATCGATCGAACTATTATCACCAGTCATTCGGCCCATCTTTTTTTTTAAGTTTTAAGTCTATAGTCGCGTTCTTTTTATCATTTGCCACATCTCATCTCAAAATGAGATGAGTTTGACATGAACTGAGTTGAGATCAAGTGAGATTTTTATGAAGTAAAAAGAACGACAAAAGACAAATTTTGTTGGTAACTTGAACGACTGATGTCCGCTGGATGTCGGTGATACTTTTCAACGGTCAACCACGATATTTTCAGGTATTATTTTGGATCTCCCACTATGAGTGGGCATTATTTAGATTTCTATTATTCTGTCGATTGCATAATAACATATAGTGCGACACATTCTAAAATGTTTAAATTATACAGTACTATAACTTCCACATGATTTTCAATTCTATGAAGTTCACGTCTCTTTGCTATATAATTTTTTCTTCAAATAATAATAATATTTATTAAAGGAATAAACAAATAATCATAATAACCAAACTAATTGTATGTGACAGCAAAACATTTATCCCCACCATTCATCTAAGATTAAAAACTCAACAAGCACAACCTCCAGAGGTGACTAAGAATCGGGAAGGGGAGTGGAACTCTTCTCAATTCGATCTCACTTTATCTCATCTCCATTAGGATAAAAAGAACTGAGGTGAGCTGAGATGAACTAAGATCTCATGTAAAAAGTGGTAAAAAGAACGCGACTTATATTTAAAGTAGCCGAAAGAGCGATATGCCGCTTTGTCAATTTTTCTGGCTATATGTAGTCGTATAATTGCAAATAATTGTCATTTTCTTTCCATATTTAAGATGTAATAATTCATATTACTCTCTATTATACAAATTTTGAACTGTAAATTCATTGGACTAAACTACTCGTAAATATATACGTTTCTTGATAACTTAACATTTAAAAATACATTAGACATTAGCATAGTTTTTCTACTATCAAAAGCACATTTTTGTTATAAATTTTAAAAAAATATACAATTATTCATACTCTAGACATATACATAAATTTGTAGTAAATAATTAATTCCTCAATAAAGTATTCACTCTCATACGTTGCATAGCATAGTTTTTTCGTGTAGTGTTTGCTGTTTCTATAAATATATTTGCGAATTTCTGTTTTGAATACATTATACATGACTCATTCTATTTTTAAAATGAGTTATCGTTAGTAAATTTCACATTTCAGTTTATCTACACTACTCGGTACTGACCACTGATAATTTCGAGAACTATATTATGTGTAAATAATGAGTTTGATAGTGTTATTATTATGTTATTATTTCGAGTATCAATTAACGTGGATATTATAGGATATGAGGATGTCCATTTCATAATAGTAGTATTTATTCTAAATATTTTATGTACATATTGTGATAGTCAATAAAATAGAGCCATCAGTTTAAAATATAAAAATCTGATGTGGCCAACCTCTCGCCAGATATTTTAGGGGACACCGGTGTCAATTGTTACAATTTTTTTATTTTTCACGACTTAACGTTACATTTAGAAATTTTCAAATTACCTATATGAGAACCTACCCACCTTAGTGAATAATATTTTGAATTTTAAACTTTTGAAAATGTGACAAATATAAAAGTATAAGGATTTTTAGTCAGGCATTACAAATGTTACAATAAATGACACCTAACTGGTGTCAATAGTAACAGAGCCAGTGTTAATTGTAACAAATTTTAATAGTGATAAAAGAAGTTATTGAAAAAATAAACATTTATTTATTACTTCAGAAAATACAAAATTCAGATGACTCAACTAAAAGCAAACAAAATATATATTCTGTTGGTGACATGGACCATTTTGATCAATGCCTTTAGTCGCTAACGAAATTGCAGTTTAGGTAAACATAAAATAGATCTTTCTTTGTACAATTTCACTTGCCCGGTGTTCAGATTTTACATTTTCGCCACTGCAACCAATCTCCTGTGCTCAAAAAATATGGGCCAATACATATCAGAGAGTTTCCTCATCGGAGCCATCTGAAGAGTAATCTGCGCCTGTTACTTTTGGAACAATTTTTCGTATTTTTGCTCTTCTTCTTTTATGTTTTCGACAGCAGTGGTTTTTTCTTCTAATTTTTATCATGATCAATACTGTACTTAATTATTGAACACGTTACAATCGACACCGTGGTATGTGTTACAACTGACACCACTTAACTTATAAAGATATTATTTGCTTTTTTGTATTTATTAGGTAATAATTCGTAATGTTTTTTAATGAAAAATAAAAGCAGATATAACTCACAAACTGATCCTTAACTTGAAATATTTCCGAACAGAGCACTTATAGTGTTTTAGAAACAATGTGTGTCACTACCTGTATTTACTTTTTTGTCGATTTATAGACATTCGTCAGAAACAGACGCCGTATTTGCGCGTATGTACTTACATTAAATACTAAAGAGCTATGACTCTTTCTGCTTCACTCTGCAAGCGTGTTTTAATCTACTTCGAAAAGATGGTCCTGTTACCTACCCTTGTTACATTTGACACCTGTTACAATTGACACCGGTCTCCCCTATGGTTGTACGCATAAAACGAAAAATATTTTTAATTACAAATACATATATTTATGTCTCACTACAAAATAATTTTCACATATATTTGCAAAATCTATGGGATATTTTAATATAAATTATGTACAATACATACTTCTTTATATACAATATCTTGAAATTTTCTTTTTCTACTTTCCTTTTCTTTTTCTTTATATTTACCATTTTTTTGCAAATTCCTTTTATATTTTTTTTACGTATATTCTTTTGCGTTGTTGACTTTTTTTTATTTTCATAATCTTCTTAATGATGTACAAATATTTTTGACAGTGGCATATAAATATTTTTGACAGTGACATTTATGTGTCAATTACAAACATTTGAATTTCTTGCCTTGAAGTAGTTTGATCTGAGAATTTTTACATCAAATTATTTTATATGCATTTCTTTATCTCTAAATCTATAGAAGATATAATAATGAATTTATCGAATAAAGAATTTAACGTTCTTTAATATAAGTATTTACATAAATTTTCACTTATATGAATTCAATACCTCTCTTAGCGAGAGGTAAAAATTAGATGCTTTATAGAATTATGAGACAGAATTATTCAATCAGAAATTTAAACTGTTTTTAATATTACAATTTAAATAAAATTTCAATGTAGAGGAATACATATACATAGTTTGGAGCACGGTATAAGAAGCTACGGTAACGCCACTAGCTGTATTTCGCGATTAAACATGCTACACTTAGTTTCACGCATATTCGCAGTGACGGTAGTGCAGTTGGATTAGTGTATGTGGTTTATATGATACTTGTTTGATAAGTTCAATGTCATTATTTAATTGTGTTGTGGTTGAATTTAAGGTAAGAACAAAGTAGAACAAGCGTTGTTACCTTCCGTCACCTTTAGGTAAGGAAGGTATTGTCTTTGGTCAAAAAATTCGATGATGAGTTTTTAATCATTAAGCACGTTTTAGGGTCTCTAGAATACGAATTTACTATTTTTACGATGATGTCTGTATGTGTGTGTGTGTGTGTGTGTGTGTGTGTGTGTGTGTGTGTGTGTGTGTGTGTGTGTGTGTGTGTGTGTGTGTGTGTGTGTGTGTGTGTGTGTGTGTGTGTGTGTGTGTAACAAAATTTTCGTCTGCGATAACTCTAATACTACAGTTACAAAAATTATAATTTTTTCGTATACTTCTTTGTTACATCCATATGAAGAGCTGATTAGATTTTGGTTACAATTGGTCAACCGGAAGTACCATCATTTGAAGATTTTAACAGTTTTTCTTGAAAAAACTATGTTAAATATAATTTTTTCACATTTGATGTTATTATAAATATTAAAGAATATTTTATTCTCTATACGATTTGACTGCATTTTATACTTAATATTAAATGGATATAGAGTTAAAAAATCTGATGTGGCCAGCACATTACCTTCCGTCAGTTCTATGTATTTTGTACAAATTTCATACGGAAAGTTGCTAAATTAAATATTCTATTTCTTGTACATTACCTTCCGGCAGTTGCATGTATTTTATGCAAATTTCATACAGAAAATTATTATTTTGTGACTTTTTCTATATACAGTGTAATGTATCTACAGAAATAAAAGATTTATTATTATTATTATTATTATTATTATTATTATTTCTTGTACATTACCTTAAAGCAGTTGTATGTATTTTATACATACTCCATACAGAAAGCAAAAGATCCTATATTCCCAGTAAAATTATAAGACACTGTCAATTTCACTTGACACTGACATCTTTCAATCAGAATTTTCTTAATATAGTAACTGTTTCCATAGCTATGGCTACTTTATGAAATTTAATTTCTTTATAATTTTTTAACTCTATATCCATTTAATATTAAGTACAAAATGCAATCAAATCGTATAGAGAATAAAATATTCTTTAATATTTATAATAACATCAAATGTGAAAAAATTATATTTAACATAGTTTTTTCAAGAAAAACTGTTAAAATCTTCAAATGATGGTACTTCCGGTTGACCAATTGTAACCAAAATCTAATCAGCTCTTCATATGGATGTAACGAAGAAGTATACGAAAAAAATATAATTTTTGTAACTGTAGTATTAAAGTTATCGCAGACGAAAATTTTGTTACACACACACACACACACACATCCACACACACACACATCCACACACACGCACACACACACACACATACAGACATCATCGTAAAAATAGTAAATTCGTATTCTAGGGACCCTAAAACGTGCTTATTGATTAAAAACTCATCATCGAATTTTTTGACCAAAGACAATACCTTCCTTACCTAAAGGTGACGGAAGGTAAAAATTATAAAGAAATTAAATTTCATAAAGTAGCCATAGCTATGGAAACAGCTACTATATTAAGAAAATTCTGATTGAAAGATGTCAGTGTCAAGTGAAATTGACATAGTGTGTTTGTCTTATAATTTTCTGTAAATATAGGATCTTTTGCTTTCTGTATGGAATTTGTATAAATTACATACAACTGCTTTAAGGTAATGTACAAGAAATAATAATAATAAATATAATAATAATAAATCTTTAATTTATGCAGATACATTACACTGTATATAGAAAACGTCACAAAATAATAATTTTCTGTATGAAATTTGCATAAAATACATACAACTGCCGGAAGGTAGGTAATGTACAAGAAATAGAATATTTAATTTAGCAAGGAACTTTCCGTATGAAATTTGTACAAAATACATAGAACTGACGGAAGGTAATGTGCTGGCCACATCAGATTTTTTTATGTGTCTTCATCTGAGTAACTAATTTAACATAATTTTGTTACAATTGCATTGCATTACTGAGATCTCAACATAACCCCATTTTAACTGCAAAATTGTAAGCTTTAAAGCATTTTTCACTTCTAATTACATACATAGGTATAAATATCTATAAATAAATATAAAATTTAAGTATAATTGCACATGAAATTTCTTGAGTGGACGTAGTGGAAGTCATATAATGTACAGTGGCGAATTGTCGCCTGTAGTCTGATATTAGTTTACCGCCTAAATCCAACAACAATTATAATAATTTATTTTTGTCAAGTTAGTACTGTTTTTTAAATGTTTTTAAATGTCAGCCTTCATATTTCGCTCTAATGACAAAATTTATTTAACAATATTTGTCAGTAGTTTATTATATGGCTCTATTTCAATGACCACCACTGTATATCGTTAAAATAAATCCTCTAATAAAGAGAAAATACAGTTAGTCTATTCTTTATTTTGTATTCTTGATAAATGAATACTAATTTACATACCAGACTTGCAATATCCCAATGTATACCTGGAAACAGGTTTCAATCTTTTATAGTATTTACCAGGGTAGCATAATAAGACATTTGGCTATTATTGAACATCAGGTATGCACATGGAAAGTATATTTCGAGATATTTTGTATATGGAATGTCCCAAGTAACGTGTTCAACATGGTAATGTCGAGAACTATAAGAGATACTTACTAGAGCGGTTAATTTAGACAAAACTTGACCCAGTCATAGGCGTAACTAGAGGAGGGCCAAGGGGGGCCCGGCCCACCCCAGAATGGCCCTAGGAAAAAATACATATTAGTATAATTATTTATTATTGACTATTTCACTTATAAATATATAAACCAATCCAAATTCAGGATTCTACCTAGTTACCAAGTTTCACTTCGGCAAAACACTGTCACAAATTTTTTTTCGCACCCTTTAAGCCAATAAGATGCCGTATTTTTACAAGTAAGCGAGTTTTGATAAGCGAAAATTTTTTGACGTTTTAGAAATATATTGTTTACATACCTGTCAAAGTCTGTATAATTTCAGTGTTATCAGTTTTTATTAAAAACGAGTCGATCCGGACAGGAATCTATTTAAAACGTTGAAAAGGCAAACTAAAACATAATACCTGCTCTAAACACAATAAAAATTACAAGATTTTTGTCAAGAAAAAAATTATATAAATGATTACCTGATTTTTATTTTGGAAATAGTCATCCGAATACCATTCGTGGTTAAATTTTATCCTGGAAAAATTTTCCGATTGCTTTACTCGAGCCTGTTGCCAATTTATCTCGTGACATTGATCAAAAATCACTCGTTTGACAACTCGTAATTTCTTTGTCAATGTCACTCAATAAATTGCTAGGCAACCGGCTCTCGTAACAATCTGAAAATTTTTCCGGCAAAAATTTACCACTTATGATATTATATATAATAAAATTTTGAGAATGGTGTGGAGTAAATTCATTAATCGACAGGCATTTAAGTGAGTACTAAATAATTTAGTAATTTTTCGATGTGAAAAATTTTGATTGCGCGATAAATATTCGACAAATTATGTTCTTTTTTTTCAACAATATAATAAGCGTTTTGTACTTTACATCCTAACCACATTATTCTTAAATTCACTGTATTTAATCACTAGGTAAAGTACTCGGCGATGCCCAGGAGATTTCACGCGGAAAATTTCAAAATAATCCACATTCGTGGTATACTTAAATATTCCGGAGAGTTTCTAACATGTTCCAAAATAGTCTAAAAAGTACATAAAAGTTTCAGAAGGTTTTTCATATAGTTCCAGAGCGTTCTAGAATGTTCCAGAAAGTTCAGAATTTTGAGAGAGTTCTGGAATTTTCCCTTAAAGTTTCAGAACGTTTTAGAATTTCCTTTTCCAAAAAGTTCTATTTAAAACTTTATATACTTATTTAGAATTGCCAAAATTTATAGAATATTCTAGAATTTTCCGGAATATTCTAGATTTTATGAAATATTCAACATTTTGTTGGAATATTCTAGAACGTTGATTTTCAAGACACATTTTTTAATGCGTACATACGACAAAATGAGATTTCCTATCTACTTTGCATTTCGAACTCAAAGGGCCTGGCCCCCCGTAGAAACATTCTCTAGTTACGCCCATTACCCATTATGAGACCATTTTAATGCTGTATTTGTTTTTTTTGGAAAATATTGGCAAAAAAGTTTGGTTTGCACATCTTTAGAGAACTGAGTACTTTTTTCAAACAAGAAAACAACCCCATACCCCGTTATACACAGCATAACGAATGTTTTAGTTAATACTATATTGAAACAAGTTACAGAAGGCAATCTATTCAAGCACGAATTCTAATTTCAAACATGAGCGTGAATAGCAGCAAGTACGGGAACTCGCGAACAAACGAGTGCTTGAAGCTTGAATAGCCTTCTATAACGAGTGTTTTATACTATTTTCTCTGTTTCGGCTTTCATTTACATTATTTCTTTATATAAATAGTTGACAATTTCCATGAAAGGGAATTTTTTTACACAATTGTTAAGTAGGTTCAGCCTTTTCTTGTAAAATTGGATCGCTTATTGTTATGTTCAATGATCTCTAAGTTTTAATAAACCATTAAAATGATAACGTATCCACATCCTGTCAAATTGGCTTTGTAATTTCTTTAATTGATAGAGATTTACGTACCGCCACTTGAAATATTTTGTGTTCATATGCCTGAGACAGTTGCTTTCGGCAAGTTTAATTCTTTACATAATGCTGTCTGTTGCATACCACTTCAATTTTTCTATTTATTTTTTCTAGAAGAGTAAGTGTCTTGCATTTCTTTATTTGAGACATTTTTTGTACGACTTCTACCTTCAATGACTGTTTCTGCGTTACTGGCCTATCAACTGCGCAATGAGATTGTTTACGTCTTGAACACGCGGGGTTGGTACGTAATAGCCGATGTTGAACCGATGCACTGAAAAAAATAGGTTCACATTTATAGTTAAAAATTATTCCCTAATGCATTTTTATTATCATCAGATAATAAAATTACTCCAGTAGAATTATTTTCTTTGCCCCAGTGGACGTAGATTTATATGAGAACAAATTTTTATTTTTAACGAATAATCTTCTAATTTAGAAAAATATATTTTCCACTTTACTGAATTACAAATATTGATTACTACTTTAAAAAAATAAATTCTCTATTTTAGAATATAAACTTAAGAAAATAATTAGAGTATATATTTATTTAGTTTAGAAACATTAAAACTACATTTACTAATATTTTTTTTTAAGACAGCGAATAAATATTCTATAATAGTAAAGATTGCACCCTAAAGCTATGGCGTCGTCGTAAACAGTTGAAGTAAGTTTGTCTTGAGTTATTTGTTATAAACGAAAGATGTTGCCTCTTGTGTAATGTAAGTAATATTAAATACCTATGTATATAATATACATTATTTAATATCATATATATACAAGGGGAAACCAAGACCCCGGACACACCAATTTGAAAGAAATTGTATAGTTATAAAGTACTTTCCATATAAGGAACATGAACATAAATCAACCGATTTAAACAATATTGGCAAATGGTAGAGAAATTGATGAAAAAATTGTAGTAGCTATTGTTTTCTGACAATAAGAAAATTTTAATGGAAGAATATTGAAGAAATAATAAAACACTTTGAAGGTTTGTTTCTCGGTTTGTTTATAATTTATTATTGTTTCTTTACTCAGATTTGTAACATAATACACGATGTAGGTTTTTGTTATAAATAAATAAATTCTTTATTCACTATGAATTTATTTATTTCTCATTCCATATGTATAACCATATAAAAAATTTCGGTACTAGAAATAAATTTAAACCTAATAATTTGAATAAATTCACTAAAATAGTAAATGTATTTGCTATTTTAGGAATAAGTTTTACTTAAATTAGAATTTTTAATATTTATTTCAGTAAAAAATTTCACTGAAATAGCGATTTCTATTCAATTATATCAGATATTCTTTCAGAAACGTTAGTTAATAATTTTACTAATTAATTAGAAATTTTAGTTTCTGAAACAGTTAAAAATCAATAGAAATAATTTTTTTATTTCCTTAGGAAATATTTTCCTTGTCACGATATTAGAGTACCTTTTTAGCTACTATAGAAGCAACCTATTTTTTTCAGTGTGTAAGGATATATAAAATAGTACGTTATATAAGGATTGTACCTTATAAGCCGGTACGTCATAACAGAAAAAAATAACATTAATTTAAATAGAGCTGGGAACGGGATAGGTAAAAGAGTACGTTATAACCGAAAATACGTTATATCCCATGTACGTTATAGGCGAAGTTTACTGTATTTTCAAGTAGGTATATAAATTATTTTACTCATATTACTCTAAGTATATGTTATTATTGTTTTCCTAGATCATATAGCCTTACATTGTAAATATGACGTCACAATTAGATATAGGTACTTACCTCTATTACAAAAATTCATTTAATTTTTTTTCTTTTGTAGCATACTTCTGAATAATCGCTGATTTACTGCAGCAAAGTCTGTAATTACATCTTGTAAGCTTTTGTGTTTATATTGATGCGTTTTGTTGTTTGTTGGTCGGGTCGTTGGGTGTTATTGAAGGCCAGTAGTTTGACTCAAGTTGCGAGCCACACGGTTTGGTGAAAGTGTGCCAAGGTATGCGCAACAGCGCGTTCTGTTCTGGGATCTAGTTGTCGTCACCACGGGCGGCTCGTCGCTAAAGGACACGACTAAAAATCGAAGCCCAAACATTGCCTCAGAACAATTGGGTTCTCCACCATTGTAATATATTCAAGCATGGGTCATTTATATTATTAAAACTAAGGATTATCAAAGTTAAAAAAGTTTTTACTTTTAAAAATATTCGGGTTTCTACCTTACTATCAAATTGGCAAGTTGTAATTTGTTTTACTTTAACCATATGCTGTCAATTAAATAAAACATCAGACTTTTTTATTTTTACCTTCCGTCACCTTTAGGTAAGGAACGTATTCTCTTTGGTCAAAAAATTCGGTGATAAGTTTTTAATGAATAAGCATGTTTTAGGGTCCCTAGAATACGATATTACTATTTTTACGATAATGTTTGTACAACGGCCAAATATAGCTAGACAAAAGTTCATTTGGTTTGTTTTGATTTCGGCTGGCCAGACAGAGAAAGTAGAGATAGAGATATGTCTTGTCTAGTCCGAGTATTTCTCACTAGAAGTCACCACTGAGGCCACTTAGAGTATCAGTGTCAATAGAGGCGCAAGAGTTCTTATTTAAAATTTCGTGGTTAACTTTTAAGGTTAATATTAAATAATTTATAAGGTTTAATATTAAAGAAATACCAACGTGTCGATCACAAAATCACTACAGCTATAAATCAAAGACAAAATACACATGTTTCTACGTGGCCTCTAGTGAGCAACGTTCAAACTAAACACTAGACTATACACTGCCACTCAACGTGGCCTCTAGTGAGAAATACTCGAACTAGACAAGACATATTCTCTATCTGGCCAACCGAAATCAAAACATTCAGTGAGGAGGGATAGGGAATGTTTAGTCTAGTTATATTTGGTCGTTGTGTCTGTATGTATGTATGGATGTATGCATGTATGTGTGTGTGACGATTTTTTCGGATCGCATAACTCCGATACCACCTTTCCAAAAATTATAATTCTTGCGTATTCCTTTTCTTTACATCAATATGAAGAGCTGATTAGATTTTGGTTATAATTGGTCGACCGGACGTACCCTAATTTGAAGATTTTAACAGTTTTTCTTGAAAAAATGCTTTTAAATAGCATTTTTCCACATTTAATGTTATAAATGCTAAAGAATATTTTATTCTCTATATACGATTTGATTACATTTTATACTTCATATTCAATGGATATAGAGTTAAAAAATCTGGCCAGCACATTACCTTCCGTCAGTTCTACGTATTTTATACAAATTCCATACAAAGTTTCTTACGAAAGATTCTGTATTTTCAGTATATTACCTTCCCTCAGTTCTATGTATTTTTTTCAAATTACATACAGAAAATTTCTTAGAATTGATTCTACATTTGCAGAAAAATTATAACACAAACATATTATGTCAATCGCACTTGACATTGACATCTATCAGAATTTTTTATTTATATTAGCTGTTCCCAGTGTTATTGCATAGCTGGCTGCTTTATGAAATTTAATTTCTTTATAATTTTTTAACTCTATATCCATTGAATATGAAGTATAAAATTTAATCAAATCGTATGGAGAATAAAATATTATTTATTATTTATAATAACATTAAATGTGAAAAAATGATATTAACATTGTTTTTTCAAGAAAACCTGTTAAAATCTTCAAATGATGGTACTTCCGGTTGACCAATTATAACCAAAATCTAATCAGCTCTTCATATGGATGCAACGAAGAGGAATACGAAAGAATTATAATTGTTATAATTGTATTATTAGAGTTATCGTAGACGAAAATTTTGTTACACACACACACGCACACACACACACACACACACGCGCGCACGCACACACACACACACACACATACACACACATACGGACATCGTAAAAATAGTAAAATCATATTCTAGGGACCTTAAAACGTGCTTATTCATTAAAAACTCACCACCGAATTCTTTGACCAAAGAAAGACAATACCTTCCTTACCTAAAGGTGACGGAAGGTAAAAATTGTAATTTGTGCCGAAACTTATGGGATATACGAGTACGTTACGTCTTTATCATGGTTTTTATACCGGGTGTTTACTTGAAATCCGTAATATGTATATTTATAAAACTTCGAATTCGATTTAACAGATTACTAAACGTGATGTATAATTTTATTAACTGCAACCTTTATTTGAAACATCTTTATCTACAATTAATAGGTAATACAGCAAAATAAAAAAAATTAACATTGTATTTACCATATTACGGATTTCAAGTAAACATCTGTTTAATTATTTTGGGGTAATTTATAATCTTCAATAGAAATGTATTTATTTAACGTATTGTAGTAGAATAGTAGTAAAACGGTAAAAGTATATGATGAATGTTTAAGTTCAAATCATCGTAACCTTGCCTTGAAGCAAGTGCTGTTATTAGATGACTTCCTTTTGCGAAAGACCATTTCAGATTACACATCCTGTCATCTTTATTCAGTCGTACAATTATTCCACAATTAGTGTTAGTAAATGCAAGCAACACAAACACTTTTACAAAACAACACGTCGTAAGTTTTGTAAACTAAAACAATCAGATACATCATAAAATATTTCAGAAGTAACTTTACAAGAAAGTTAGAGCTGTTATTATTGTTGAGAACTATGCAATCTTCAGCGTTCGTTTCATATATTGATCGTTTATGGAGAAATTTCATTGCCGAGTAAACTATGTTATAGTTATAAGTTCTTTCCAAGTGCACACGAGTACACTTGCACTTGTCAAATCATAGAAAGTTTATTCAGAGTGTCTCAAAAATATCGCCCATGCTTTTGGGATTTGATTCAGTGGGCTAAAACAAATCGAAAATTAAAAGGCGAAATTATCTAATGTACCTTTTCAATTTAACGGCTATCTCTTTCTATCGCTACAAATAGTAAGAAAATGGCGGGAACAACTGCCAGTTGGGCTGTCAAACGAAACGTCAAAAATATTGCAGTGATTAAAATACATGTATTCTCGGTGAAAATTTACATCGTTAGACATTTCAGCTCCAATAAAAGCTTTTGTAACTTCTTTCGGGATGTTTTTTGAAGTTGTCAAAGATTTTTCTCATATTTTACTTGTAAATTTTTTAGACAAAACGTCAAAGATTTCAATTGTTCTTACTATGCGCAGATCCCCATTGCGCATATCTTCTATCTCTTTAAATTGAAAAGGTCCCTTGCCCATCGTTATCAAGTTTTTGATAAAAATGCAAATAAGTTTTTCCCACTCCCGATATCGTAGGCTATTTGTAACACGAGGGGGGGGGGGAAGAAGATGATAGTGCTAATACTACTTGTTTTCCCAACGCTGACACCCTAACTAATTGGTGGACGCTTGGATGATTGGCGTCCACGGCTTGGAGAAAAGTGAGAACACACACACTTACACTTTCGACTCACTTCTTGACTGATGAGGGATGTCGATGAACACTTACATTACATTACTTACGGACAATTACTCGAGATTTACTGACTAAAGATATAATTACATGTTTACAACTTATACTACACATAGTGATGTGCTACTAAAAAATTCCCGTAAGGAATTTTGTTTTTTCCCGGAAAATTACTCGGAAATTCCTTCAACTACGATTTGCAGGGAAAAATATCTTGACTTTTTTCCCGGATTTTTTTAAAAATTTTATTTTAGATAATATTATACCTTGGCGCCTGTTATTTTGCTTTGCATGTTTGTGACTTATGCCTGCCTGTTGTAACACGAGGGGGTGCGGAAGATGAAGATGATACTAATACTTCTTTTTAACTGTTTACTCCAACGATGATACACTTTATTCTAACTGGTGAAAAGGACGCTTGGATGGTTGGCGTCCACGATTTGGTGACAAGGAAGAACACACATACACTAACACTTTACACTTGATGAACACTACGGACATGGACATTACTTGTTTGGAGATTTACAGAATAAATAACTAAATTTTTTAACTAAATGATTACATTATTAACTAATACAACTAAGCCTAACCAGTTACATTCCGTAACCCAGCGGGCGGGCGTTTAGTACGCGCCCCAAAACTAAAAAACACATGTTCCGACAACTAACGTCTTCATGACACGACGCACTAATAGGGGATTCCACCATTTTTTTTACTTTCCGTCACCTTTAGGTAAGGAAGGTATTGTCTTTGGTCAAAAAATTCGATGATGAGTTTTTAATCAATAAGCACGTTTTAGGGTCCCTAGAATACGAATTTACTATTTTTACGATGATGTCTGTATGTGTGTGTGTGTGGATGTGTGTGTGTTTGTGTAACAAAATTTTCGTCTGCGATAACTCTAATACTACAGTTACAAAAATTATAATTTTTTCGTATACTTCTTCGTTACATCCATATGAAGAGCTGATTAGATCTTGGTTACAATTGGTCAACCGGAAGTACCATCATTTGAAGATTTTAACAGTTTTTCTTGAAAAAACTATGTTAAATATAATTTTTTCACATTTGATGTTATTATAAATATTAAAGAATATTTTATTCTCTATACGATTTGACTGCATTTTATACTTAATATTAAATGGATATAGATTTAAAAAATTATAAAGAAATTAAATTTCATAAAGTAGCCATAGCTATGGAAACACCTACTATATTAAGAAAATTCTGATTGAAAGATGTCAGTGTCAAGTGAAATTGACATAGTGTGTTTGTCTTATAATTTTACTGGAAATATAGGATCTTTTGCTTTCTGTATGGAATTTATATAAAATACATACAACTGCTTTAAGGTAATGTACAAGAAATAATAATAATAATAATAATAAATCTTTAATTTCTGCAAATACATTACACTGTATATAGAAAACGTCACAAAATAATAATTTTCTGTATGAAATTTGCATAAAATACATGCAACTGCCGGAAGGTAATGTACAAGAAATAGAATATTTAATTTGGCAAGGAACTTTCCGTATGAAATTTGTACAAAATACATAGAACTGACGGAAGGTAATGTGCTGGCCACATCAGTTTTTTTTTATTATTTCATCTGAACGTAAAACTAAGACTGTCGGTGAAAATCCGGTGAAAAAATTCCTATTAATAAGCGAGCTATAGTCTTCCGAAATTTGAAAATATAGATGTGACGTCACGTATATAAGTTTTTATATCAAACTATTTTCTTCGTGGACCTAAATGTTCTTGAAATATATGCTATTTCTAAATTATATTTATAAAAAATAAATGAATATTATTATACTGTACAAGTCGACATGATTTATAATTGGAAATGTATTTAAATTATTAAGTTTAATGCAAAATATTTGTATTCAAATAAAAACTGTTTGAGAATTGCACTACTGGGCATATAACATAACAATAACAATGATAAATACAAATACAAAGAATAAAGTGGGCCTGTGCCGATGAAGGCGGCGCGATCGCAATTCATGGACGCGGCGCCTGCGTCGGTACAATAATATGATAAGAATTTCTAAACTGAATTTTGACATTTATAACTTAAATAGATAAACAGAGTTAAAATATGATTACTGAAACTATAATTTAGAAAAGTTTATAAAAATTTATTTATCTGTTATTGCTCTTACCCTCGCCTTATCACACTGTTACCTACTCTTACTCCGTCAACAAATATTGTAGTGCTACGAAATATTTGAAATTACTTGGGAATTTCCCTGGGAACTCTCGGGAATTTTTCCTCTACATTCAATTTCGGGAATTGACCAATCACTAACTACACATAACTAATCAACTAAAAACTAAAGATGCCGATGCATCTTTAGGCCAAATACTCGCGTTCGCGGAACACGAGCCAAAACTTAAACTCTACCAGCCGTATGCATAAGTGCAAGCTTAAATTGGTTTTAGCAGCATTTTACGTAGTGGCCAGTAACATCATATAAAATGCTAGTAGCGGGATGGTATGCATAGTTGTACTTTTACTGGTCACTACTAAATAGCTAACTTGCATTATATTTAACCTGGCAGCATTGTAAAATTTGGTTGTTTATTAAGCTGACAGCTGTCAGTTCTATATGTTTTGAGGTAGAATATCACTTCGTATATTATTATAGCGTTCTTGTTATTAGATTTTAGTTTTTAGTTGATTAGACCAGTTATATTAGGTTATATAAATTAAAAAATAGTGGTTATAAGTGGATATACAGTTATCAAGTGCTGTCATTACATATATACACGAGGAGGTGGAAGAAATAGAAGCAATACAAGAATTTATTGGAATCAATGACAAATTGTACCCTTGTCGTAAGGTTTACTAAAATTTAATAATGGTGAAATAAGTGGCAGATAATAGTTACCAATCCCATATTCAAGATACCTATTAACACCCTTATTGAATCCGGTCACATGCAGAACGGCGTTACAATCAAGCGCACATCCGAA
This sequence comes from Harpalus rubripes, assembly GCA_963082715.1. Lineage (NCBI taxonomy): Eukaryota > Metazoa > Arthropoda > Insecta > Coleoptera > Carabidae > Harpalus > Harpalus rubripes. The sequence goes on along the minus strand of OY720449.1, from coordinate 80,422,367 downwards.
CCAGGAATGTTGTGGGAAGACTGTTTGGTATAATGAAAAATAAATAATGGACTACAACTTCATATAGAAATGGCAATAATTGTAGTGGCTAACATTTGTGTTAATGAAAAAATCGAAGAGCCTGATCAAGAATTCGCAGATGATGAAGATAAAGAAGGCGATGGCAACATTCCTGAGAGGCATCCTTCGAAGGCAATATATTGAAAAACAAATATAATGCAAAAAACTAAAGTGTTAACAAATTACTTATAGTTACATGTAGAACAAAGCTAAAGACAAACAAAATGTGAACTAAAATGTGAATAAATTATTCCTTTACATGTACAAATTTATTGATAAATACTAAATAAATTTAAATATTGACACTATTTACAACTCTTCCCGTTTTTCCCTTAAAGCTGCAATTCTTGCTTCTTGGTATTGTTTCTCATAATTTATTTTTAATTGATGCATCTCTTCGGCATACATGAACACCACTACAACTACTTTTTTATAACTACTAAAACCGTTGTAGAGGTTTACCTTAAAAGTGTCTTAAACATGCGTCAGTTGGTTATTAACACTTAGTTGCCAACTAACAATTTAAATCCTATTAAATATCACTATACATAAGGTTTTGCTTAGTGACATTTTAAAATATTTTTAAAATGATCTTAGTGACCACTAACAAATTTATGCATACGGCTGTACATATTTACATAAGAGTACAGACGTCTTCTCGACTTGAAAAACGAAACTAAACTCTTTGCATGTTTACTCCATATAAGAGTATTAATCCGGCTATCTCTTCTCTTCTGTGAGTGGCTAGGGGATGAAGAGTAAAGAGCATCAAAGCGTATAGGGCATCCAAAGTCACGCACGTATGCATAATAATTCCGAGACTTATCAACACGTATCTGTCAAAGACCGGTGACATTCAGACTAAACAAAAACCCTCTATAGGAAAAATAATAATTATTTCTAAACAGAATTTTGACTAACAAAGATAATAAGTTATTGAAATATTAATCCTGAACTATAATTTAGAAAAGTTTTTAAAAAATTATTTGGTAGGGATGTATGTTTATTTTACCGTCAAGTTACAGGTTTCTAATAACAACGGGATGTATTGCCCTTACATCTCTACGCAGCTGCCTTACGTCCCTCTTTGTGAAATACTTAGATATTTTAAACTTGTGTGAAATATTTATTAATTCTTGTAATTTAGGATTTTGGTTTACTTGAAAATGGATTCCTGATTTCAAAAAGTCGATAACAGAGCAGAAGGTTTGAAACTAGTGAGAATTTGGAATAGTACCTAGATGTTAAGTTAAAGGCATTAAAAACTCAAATATTATAAAAACTAATAATTTTTTTAAACATTGATAGTCCCTATCATACAGTTTTAGGGTCGTTTTAAAATAAATTATCCATTTTCTAATTTGTTATTATGGTGGAGGAGTCCATTGTTTAAAAACAAAAATTGTAATAACTAATTTTCAACATTCATACCCAAAAATGGTAAATTTTACTCCTTACACCTTAACAGATATTACCAATTAACTTACCGGTTAAGTTTTGACATCATCCGATTTATTTGTTTTGATGTAATTTTGATGATTCAGATAACATTTTACATACACAAACAGTTATAAAACTTCCGAGTACATTTCATAATTGTTTTTACATAATATTTCAACAGAACTACTATAAAAATAATAATAAATCGCAACAATACACCAAAACATGTCAGACAGTCACTTAACTAAATTAGTATAAGTGGCGCCACATAGGAACGGAAGTGAGAATTAGAAAAAACCCATTAGGTTTAGTTAGAAGATACATAATATTTTCGTTGACATTTACAACAAAATTTGTGATTACTCGCCACTATTTATACACTAAAATGACTGGGGGAGAATACTGAATTGATTGATACATCACTTTTTGACACAATTTAAATTTTATCATTAAAAACTTAAAAACAAATACATAAAAACAATCGTTACTTCTGATGAAATCATTATAACTTCAAACAAAAAAATAATAATATGTTTATTATTTGTGAGTAGATATAAAAATAAAATCTGTTGATCGTAATGTGTGGTATTTGCAATTTATTCGCTGGTTGTGCGGGTTAGGAACGAGAATATGTGGAAGAGAACGAGCGAATATGGAACATAAAGAAAAGCTGGAGAGCCATAAATATTAATCAATTCCATGGCAACCAGCCAACGTGAAACTGTGTTAGTAAAACGACTATCACTCTGTCCAAATGCGAAAGAATAAGATACAACCCTTTAATATTCAATTAGATGTTTGTAACACACGGTTAACATATTTATAAGATTGAACTAATAATTTTATACTTTTCTTTTAATATTTAATTAAATAAACTTATTTTCAAATATTTTCCTTATATTCTAGATATGTATAAAAGAATAAAAATAAATTCTATATTATAGTAATTAACGTATCAAGGGTGTTATAAGGACAATAACGCCTGAGATCAACAGTGTACTTTTCGAGGGCCTTTGGCCCGAGATGTGTACGTTGACCGAAGGCATTATTGTCCGTTTAACTCCCGTGGTGCGTTCAACGTTTAACGTCCGACTATAATTTTTTAATATTCTACGGATTACGGATCAGAAAGTTTTAATAAAATTGACGGAATAGGTAGGCTATGAATGCTTGTGCTTGTTTTTTAGGTTTTATCCCAGTATCAATATCATTTTATTGACAACATTACCATAGTAACAACTCATAACACGCTCTAGGGTGTTATTTGGTATATAACAACTCCGGAAGCAGGGTTGCTATGATAATAATAACATACCAGTCGGACGTTAAAAATATAAAAGAAAAATAAATACTAAACACAGTATAAATGCTATGTAAAATGGTTAAGCGCTCTATAAAATGCGAAAACGTTATATAGAATAAATAAACGCTATATAAAATGGATATACACTATATAGAAAAAATTTGATGTGGCCAGCACATTACCTTCCGTCAGTTCAATGTATTTTATAAAAATTCCACATAGACAGTTTTTTACGAATGATTCTATATTTCTAGTACATTCCCTTCCCTCAGTTCTATGTATTTTGTACAAATTCCATACAGAAAGTTCCTTAGAATTGATTTTATATTTGCAGTAAAATTACAAACATACTACGCCAATCGCACTTGACATTGACATCTGTCTAGCAGAATTTTTTAAATTATTAACTGTTTCCAGTGTTATTGCATAGCTGGCCGCTTTATGAAATTTAATTTCTTTATAATTTTTAACGGTTATTTCTTATATTTACCGATAGTGTTCCCAAGACAGTAGGTCTTATTTACAAATTACTGAACGGTGATGTGACTCACGTCGGTAAGTGATGTGCTTCACTTACCGTTCAGGAGGCGAGACGGTAATTAATAAAAACAAAAATCAAAGCTTACTTCAAAAATGACAAATAAATTTTTTAATATGTCAAAATAATTTTCAAATCTTATTTTATTTTAAATTTTGTACGTCGATCGTGCAAAAAATAGTATAAGCATCACAAATGTTAAGGAATTACCGTTCTTAATACTTAATATACTATTTTTCATATTTAATGCATTTATAAATATTAAAGAATATTTTATTCTCTATACGATTTGATTACATTTTATACTTTATATTCAATAGATATAGAGTTTAAAAATTATAAAGAAATTAAATGTCATAAAACAGCCAGATTTGCTATAAACATGGAAACATCTACTATAAATAAAATTCTGATTGACCGATGTCAGTGTCAAGTGCAATTGACATAGTATGTTTGTGTTATAACTTTACTGGAAATATAGAAACTTTCAGTATGGAATTTGTACAAAATACATAGAACTGATTTAAGGTAATGTACTGGAAATATTGAATCTTTTGCAAGAAACTTTGTGTGGAATTTGTACAAAGTACATAGAACTGACGGAGGGTAATGTGCTGGCCACATCAGATTTTTTATATTTAATGTTATTATAAATATTAAAGAATATTTTATTCTCTATACGATTTGATTACATTTTATACTTTATATTCAGTAGATATAGAGTTTAAAAATTATAAAGAAATTAAATTTCATAAAACAGCCAGATTTGCTATAAACATGGAAACATCTACTATAAAGAAAATTCTGATTGACAGATGTCAGTGTCAAGTGCAATTGGCATAGTATGTTTGTGTTATAATTTTGCTGGAAATATAGAAACTTTCAGTATGGAATTTGTACAAAATACATAGAACTGATTTAAGGTACTGTACTGGAAATATTGAATCTTTTGCAAGAAACTTTATGTGTGGAATTTGTACAAAGTACATAGAACTGACGGAGGGTAATGTGCTGGCCACATCAAATTTTTTTTATATTTAATGTTATAAATATTAAAGAATATTTTATTCTCTATACGATTTGATTTCATTTTATATTTAATGGATATCGGATACCTATAGAGTTAAAAAATTATAAAGAAATTAAATTTCACAAAGCAGCTAGCTATATTTACTATATTAAAAAAATGCTAATTGACAGATGTCAGTGCCAAGTGCAATTGACATGTTTGTGTTATAATTTTACTCAAAATATAGTATCTCTTAGGTACATGAAACTTTCTGTATGGAATTTGTACAAAATACATATAACTGACAAAAGGTAATATACTTGAAATATGGAATCTTGTTCAAGAAACTTTCTGTATGGAACTTGTACAAAATATATGGAACTGACGGAAGGTAATTTTTACCTTCCGTCACCTTTAGGTAAGGAAGGTATTGTCTTTGGTCAAAAAATTCGGTGGTGAGTTTATGATGAATAAGCACGTTTTAGAGTCCCTAGAATACGATTTGACTATTTTTACGATGATGTCTGTTTTTTTTTTATTTATTATTTTCAGATTTTCTATATAAAATGATTAATATATTCTGTAACACAGTAGTTTAATTTTTATCTATCGATAATTTTTTCTACAATAAAAAATACCTGATAAAACTATTTAAAAATTTCACTTGTCAAAATTGTTATCGATATATAAAAATTAAACATTGTGTTACAGAATATGACAGAATTTCAAATTTGAATTATTTGAAACAAGCATTCAATTTTCCCGCTTTTTAGTTTAGTTTAGCCCTGCAAAACCAGAGGCGCTGCGAACTGCGTTTTTATATTTACTATAGAGTTGGCAAGTCTGATAGTGTAGATGGTCTGTGATGTATGTGTGTGTGTGTGTGACAAAATTTTCTAATGCGATAACTCTAATACTACAATTCCAAAAATTATAATTCTTTCGTATTCCTCTTCGTTACAGCCATGTGAAGAGCTGATTAGATTTTGGTTATAATTGGTCAACCGGAAGTACCCTCATTTGAAGATTTTAATAGTTTTTCTTGAAAAAACGATGTTAAATATCATTTTTTCACATTTAATGTTATTATAAATATTAAAGAATTATTTATTTTCTATACGATTTGAATGCATTTTATACTTCATATTAAATGGACATAGAGTTATAAAATTATAAAGACATTAAATATCATGTATATTAGTCAGCTTTGCTATAACTCTGGAAACAGCTGCTACATTAAGAAAATAGAAAATTCTGATTGAAAGGTGTCAGTGTCAAGTGCAGTTGACAGTATGTTTATGTTATAATTTTACTGGAAATATAGGATCTTTTGTTAGAAACTTTCTGTTTGGAATTTGTTTACAATACATACAACTGTCTTAAGGTAATGTACAAGAAATATAATCTTTTTCAAGGAACTTTCTGTATGACATTTATACAAAATACATAGAACTGACGGAAGGTAATGTGCTGGCCACATCAGATTTTTTATTATTTGGCCTCATCTCACTCACCGCCACTGTTCAACCGGTAAGAAGCACTTACCTTCCTTAATACTTAAATAACTATATTGCACCTACCTTTTATTGCTAAAATTGAATAAAATACATGATAAATACTAAAACTTTTTTTTTATTGAAAAGTGATTGGGAAATATATGTATGTTGTACTATTTTATTAATATAAATAATATTTATAACAGTTGCTAAATATGCATATACAAACCAGACTAGATATTAACGATCTATAAAAAGAATGTTAATATATATGAACATACAAATCTTTGCGGAACATATTCCAAACGAAATACGCGTATCGTAGTATAGTAGAGATTCCATCGTTTCGTTCGTATTCGAGGCACATACAAGGCACTTGATCAGTCTTTGGTTGCAATATGTTCTTCATTTGGCATATATGGCATTATGACTAGTCTAATTCCTCACCAAGTTTATTTTAAATGCAATAATGGTTTGAATATTCCCCAATAAACTTGTGTCTCTAAACTAAAATAAGATAAATAACATAAAAAGCGGGATAGTTGCCATGTTTGAGACCAACAAGATACAAAAATTACTATACATGGTATCCTGTTGGTTTCTAGATTGTTTTAGAATTGAATTCGATACTTGGTGCCACCATCGGAGGCTGATTTGTTCTCTCTGTCTCTACTGAGCGACGAACCTCTTCGAGTATGCTGTCCACTAGCACCAGGAGCCCCAAACAGGCGGAGTTTCGAAGGAGGAGGTAAGGAACTGGCTGAATTGTCACTTAGAGTAGATGCAGAGCTTCTTTCAGACGAAGAAGGCTTCCGTAAAGACACTCTGGATTCGCTTTCTGCAAGCCGGTTATACTCCCCAAGTTTCCTAGGAGCTGCAGGTATAAGAGACCTAGCTGGTGATGGTGATTGTCTCGTTTTTTCCGAAGTTTTTCTAGGCTGAACTGGGGTATCATTATTGTCCAATCTTCCATATTTCCCGAGTTTGGAAGCTCTTGGCGGTCTGGGAAGCGAGCTGGGAGGTAAAGACCCAGCTCTACGTGGGGAAGGACTAGCTGGAGTGCTCGCTGAGGATGATGCAACTCCATCTTTGGCATCTTTTCGCTGTTGCTGACTCGTACGGCCCTGTTTCTCTAACAGTAACATGTCTCCACCAACACCAACGGTCACACCCGCCAGTAATGGCTGGGGTATTTTTCCTTTTCGCGACGCAGTGCTTGGATTAGAGAATCCTGGAAAACAGCAAAGACCCCGCTGAAAACCACAAGAGAGAGCACATGTTGGGACGTGTCCGGACCTGCGTGATGTTGGTTAGTCACCACGGCACACGAACACGAACGCCAAGAGGGCCAAAACGGTTAGACCAATATTAAACTGTTAGAAATGACGCGAAAAGCGTTACGAAAACTTTCAACACAAAACAATCTTTCTAATGTGATCATTTAAACCCATTATTTATATCAATAGTCGAATGATTTGATTCTGAAATGATTTATCCTGGTCCACTCAGAATCATCATCTATCCTCCAATTCATACTTTGCAAGATATTTGGCTGCAATAGGCTATTCCAACTTTTTACGTCCCGCTACCCTTGGTAAGGGAGGTATAGGGATCGAGCTAAAAATCGCATATCGAGATTTTGATAAATGACCACGTTTTAAGGTCCGTAGAATTCGATTTTAACATATTCACGATGATGTCTGTGTGTATGTGTGAATCAACGACCAAATATAACTAGACAGAACATTCCCTATTCCTCCTCACTTAATGTTTTGATTTCGGCTGGCCAGACAGAGAAACTAGAGATAGAGATATGTCTTGTCTAGTTCGAGTATCTATCACTAGAGGCCACGTAGAGTGTCAGAGTACAGTCTGGTGTTTAGTTTGAACGTTGCTCCCTAGAGGCCACGTAGAAGCATGTGTATTTTGTATTTGTAGTTGTAGTGGTTTTGTGAGTCACATGTTGGTTTTTCTTTAATATTAAACCTTCTAAATTATTTATGTTAACCACGAAATTTTAACTAAGAACACGAGTGAGCGACGTTCAAACTAGATACTGATACTCTACGTGGCCTCAGTTGTGACCTCTAGTGAGTAATATTCGGACTAGACAAGACATATCTCTATCTCTAGTTTTCCTGTCTGGATAAATTTATAAAATTATCTATAATTTAAATCTCAGAGCCTACGCTTTAAACAAACAAAACGCAGTTATTCAAATGTATGTAACTGACAGATAAATGTCACTATCAAAGAACTAATAATTTCGAAATAATATTAGTAATGTTTCAAAAAGAAAAAAGTAAATAGAATAGAAAAGGAATTCAATACAGTTTCCAACATAATTAAATATGTAGGTATGTATTTAAATTAATAAAAATTAACGATTCACAAAAATGTTTAAGCTAATCCTCATTTTTGGATTAGTGAATTCTATTCTATCCCGGTATTTAAAATTTAATTTTCATTTTATTATAGCTCCGGTGGCTCAATGGTTAGAGCAACGCCTCATGTCATGAGTGTCCTCGGGCCTCTGGGTTCGAATCCCACTAAGGCATGGATGTGTGTAAATGGGAACCCACTCTGTAATTGGGATTTAATCCTGTTGAGGGGTTTAAAAAAGGTAGTTACTTGGATTAGATTAAACTATATTTTATGAAATAAACTGTCAAAATTAGAGTAAAATTCGCTAATCCAAAAATAAGGATTAACTTAATCTTTTTTGTGACTCGGGCTGTAAATGGCGGGAGGTATTGTGTTGGCCACACCAGATTTTTTATAATTTCATCTGATAGTATAAGTAGAATGTTGGAGAAAATCCGGAGAAAAAATTCCTATTAATAAGCGAGTTACGGTCCCCCAGAATTTGAAAGAATAAATATGACGTCACGAATAAGAGTTTTCATCTCAAACTGTTTTCTTCGTGGACCCAGTGGCGTACCCAGGGGGAAGGCGATAGCCCCCTCCCCTAGACCTACATATATTTTTTTATATCAGTGATATTTCGAATTAGTTGTAACAATTGTCATAAAATTGCTCAAAGTTTTGTTCATTTATCTCGAAATTTCTTCTAATAATGGCCCCTCACTTAAGTAAATCCGACTTAATTATCGTTCATAATAAAAAAAGAAATTGCAACTTATCAAGAAAAAAATTGGCGTGATGAAAAAATTGCGCTAAAATTTCTAGAGAAGAGACAGCCATTTTCAAATATAAATCATGCTATTAGGTGACAGATTTTCTTGTTCAATGTTTCTAATATTTTTAATGTAACGTTCCTATACCTTAATATCTTTAAAAAAATCTTTGCTTTTATTTTAAATATGAGAAAATAAGTATATGAAATTAAATATGTATTTTAGTGTGGACCTTAAAAGGGGCCAAGTCAAATTTTAACCGGGGCGCTCCCTAGAATGGTTCCAAATAAGTAAATAAAAATTGTGCTGGCAATGATTTTGTTTAATATTAATATTTGACCGTGCCAAAATGCCCTCGATTTTCTCTATTTAAAAAAACATTGGGTTTAGACACATTTTGGAACTTTATTTTTCCTAGCCAATAGGAGGTTTCAAAAATCCACTCAATGTTGGAATATAGACTAAAATGATCCGAGAATTTGTGCACAAAATTTGAAGTCCCAATCATTTTTCTTAAGAAAATTATAGATGGTTAAACTATCGCCCAAAAGCCCAAAAAGCTATCTACAATTGTCTTAAGAATATTGATTGGGACTTTAAATTTTGTCCACATATTTTAGGGTCACTCTAATATATATTTCATTAAGTGGATTTTTTAAACCTCTTATTGCCTTTGACAAATAAACAATTCCAAAATGTGTCAAAACCCAATGTTATTTAAATGTCAAATAAGTTAACTTACGTTGTGACAGATAACACGTCAAGCATTTATTTCAACATTTTCATATTTAATTTCTGTCGTTACAAAGGATGTAAAGGTGATTCTGTTTATTGATTTAGATGCAGAAGTTTATGCCCTAAAACTTTTATTTGATGCGTTTTTGCTTAAAATAATTAGGCGAGCATGAAATTGCAAAAAACTGATTCCCCATGTTAACCTCCTATGTACACCTTTAAGACAGACCTACGGCATAATTGCAAGTGTTTTTAAATCATTAAGTTCAATAAAAGAATTTATATTCAAATAAAAATTGTTTGAGAATGGCAGTGGCGCGAGTGATGCCAGCTGTTTCGCTTTTTGAAACTGTTTATTCTAATTTTTTAAATATCTGCTGGACCGGCTTTTAGTCGCCAATCAAAATAATTAATATTCGTGACGTCACACTTTAACAAAAACCCTCTTATTTTCGAAGTATTTTAAATACATATATCATTTTATTTTTTATTAATATTCATTATTACGCATATACTTTCTTTTTTAAAATAATTTCTCTTAATATGTTTGAGTTGGAATAGCCTATTAAATTATGAACGAACAAAAATTATATTTTAGTTTTAGCTGAAATTTTAGCAAGTCTATCAACAACTTCCATAACTTTGAAGGCGGCTGTACAATAGCCCGAGAACCGGGAACAAGAACAGTAACGAAGATTTTGTGAATACATCAAAACTTTTATTTGGTAAAAAAAACTGGCTGAAATTTCAGGGAATATATATATATCATGAAATCATTTATTTATATTTTGATTTGATTGCTAAAAACTAACAACTGAGTTATAGAATAAGCCCAAATAACTCCTGTAAAACTTTTCAAGAATCGAAACTACATACACATGTTTTTCATTTTTCTTATTTGTAAATGTAGAAAAGGGAAAAAATATTTTCAGAGAACAAATAAAGTTCAATTATATGATAAAATTATTGAAGCTGTTTAGACTTTAAACAATTTTTACAAAGATTTATAATACTTTCAGGTCTTCGTTGTATTTTCAAAATATAAATAACTAATATAGTTTCATTCGTTCAAATTCCTAATTCAATTTGGGCGCTCGTGATATAACATACCGCGCATGTGCCCTTTAAAAAAGGAAGGGATCTGCCATTTTCTTTAAAGTATCAGCTGATATTACTCGTATATAGAAATCTGTAGAAATATAGCTTCTATTATAGGAAATTGGTAAGAAACACATTAAACACTAAAATTTCTTTAATATTTCAAGTTATTTAGCGATTAATCTATTGCAAAATATCGGTAACGTATGTAACAAAAGTTATGGAAAAATTTTACGCTTCAAATTTCATTATTAAATAAGGTTTAATCTAGTTGTCATTGGGCATAATAAATACATAACAGTTGTTTTATAATATATCATGTTAAAATTGCCAGAAAAAGTTTTGAAAAATGTTATACAAATTTGAAGTACACAAATATATCTATAGGTTAGTTGGACAGATCCCTGAAACGTGAACAATTTTTGGGATCAAAATATAGGACAGGACAGACGACTATTTACCGAACTATACGGGAATGTAAAGAAAGTGTAATATGTATTAATTCACTAAAAAGTGGGCCATCCGAACTTTTGCCGCCAAATTGAATTAACAGACTCATTCAAAGTGTTCAAGACAAAGTTGAAGGTTATCGCGTAAATTCACTCGACAATTTAGAATTTTAAGCGAATCTCCTCTAGAAAAATGAAATTCCAACTTTATGGTTCAAAATTTTATAATTATAATGAAAGATGTTTTATCCAACTATTCTAAAAATTAAAAACAATCCACCGTCAAGGTCCTTAGTACCTTAGTAAATCGCTTATAAAGTTAAAGTTTTCAACGTTCTAGAAACATTTCCGTATATATTTTTTTGTTTGTTTTACATTAATATTTCCAACTTTGATGAATAAAAAACTAGTATAATATAACTGAAGACTCGTAATATATTATAAGAGGTTTATAATGCCTTCTTACCGTTCAAAATAACTTGATAATTAATGTTAAACATTTTGTTCTATAGTAGCAGAACAGATGAAGAACTTGGCAACGCTATACTAATTATTTTTATTTTAAAATTCTTTTTTTCTTGTAATAAAAAATTTTGATTACTGAAATAGACCTTTTCAATTTAAAGAGATAGAAGATATGCGCAATGGGGATCTGCGCATAGTAAGAACAACAGATCTATGGCGTTCTAAAAATTTAGACAAAATGTTCGCTCGAACCTCCTTAAGATAATGGACCTTTTCAATTTAACGGCTATCTCTTTCTATCGCTGCAAATAGTAAGAAAATAGCGCGAACAACTGCTAGTTGGGTTGTCAAACGAAACGTCAAAAATATTGCATTTATTAAAATACCTGTATTCTCAGTGAAAATTTGCATCGTTAGACATTTTAACTTCAATAAAAGCTTTTGTAACTTATTTCGATAAAAAATTTTAAAGTTATCCCTCACATTTTACGTCTAATTTTTTTTAGAAACACGCCATAGATCTCAGTTGTTCTTATTATGCGCACATCCCCATTGCGCATATCTTCTATCTCATTAAATTGAAAAGGTCCATTATTTGCAGAACTTTGACCTGAAATGCTGAAATAATTTAAAATTTCGAAAAAGAAATGTAATCGAATTGACTGGTGCCCAACTTAAGCGAAACACCAGATGCTGCAGAGCATTAAGGAGCCAACATTTTATAGAAAATAGAAAGTATAATCCGCCAAATACCAAATGTTTCTCAGGCGCGACTGATTGAAAACTTTTGAGCATTTCTCGGCAGAAAAATACACAATAATGAGACGGAATACCAAAAGAACAACAGTTACGGACAAGAATATTTCTGACGATCCGAGAAGTAGATTTAACATCGCCCATAGACAACGGGACAAGGTTTTAAAAAACTGCGTCGCATTGAAGATGGTTCCGTATCAATTTTATAAAATTAGATTTCTTATCTCCTTTATAGGAACAACCCTTTACGTCGTTTCAATAAAAAAATTATATCCATTTGATAAAGAAGTCAAAACTTTTGTTACATACGTTATTTATTGTTGGATCGATAATTTGTTATAAAATGAATGTAATCGAGACTTATGAATGTTTATTGTTATAATATTACGTGTACTTTGTCAATATATCCGATGATGTTGATGTATGAAGTTCAGAGAGCAATGGGTAGGACAAATGCTAAGTCAGTTGCACAAAATACAGCGCATTCATTTATTAATTATCATAACAGATCATTTATTGGCATGCTATAACATACACAACATGCAAGGCACAAATGCATTATTGAACTTTCTTCACAGAAAGTCGATTGTGACTTCAAAACCACAAGAAGCGAATGGTCCAAAGGAAATACAATTTGTTATCAAAAATTGAGTATACTTTGGTAAATAAAGTTGGACGATTTGCTTCTTGTGATTACTTAGACCAGATATATATTTGGTTACAATGTTATAAAATCATGATAAATAATGAAAGTAACATAAAATATATACAGCAAAACATTCTACACCCTGTCTACGATAAAGATACAAGGATCGTTTGATAAACACTCGAAACGACATCAAAATTGCGACAGCATTATCAAGTTGTTTGAATCTCGAGGAGACAAATAAAGGATTACTATTACTAGTAGTATCTATATGATAATTCGCCAAAGTTGATGCCCTCATTGATTTTTGTAAACTGTGAAAGAAACAGATACTTGCATTAAATTCTTTGTTACTCAGATCAAAATTAAGTTAGATACAATTTTTGGGGCTCTTCTCCTTCGATGAGTGAATCGCTTTTTTATTTTAAAAGTTTTAATGAAATGAGAATTGCGTGAGTTTAGTTAAACGTCTTATTTTAGGTTCAGGAATCTGTGGTTAAGCTAAGTCTACGAATTTTAGAGACAGTATGTATATTATTAATAAAGACTTAAAAATAACCCATATTCTTAAAAATATACGAAAGAAATATGCATATGTCTATACCTATCTCTTTCGCTCTCGTTGGTTGTGTTTTATTTCTCATCGATGAAACTGTTTGTACATTCCTGTGTCAATTTTTTGAGGCAAAATAATAGTCGCTATAGAAATTTTCAATTGTCTTTTGTTTTTGAGTTACAGAATAGGTTTTATGTTTATTTTGAAAATGCCTCGTATCTCGTTTACAATTCGCAATCGAAATTAACGATAGAGGCGCTGATTTTCAAAACAAAATGGCCGCCATACGGTGGTTTTGACATATGAAAGTTCACATTAAGTGCTATCCAATGAGGTCATGCACGATTTTTCATTTTTAACTTTAATCGATAGAGTAATGAAAAATAATAGACCCATATTTTTTATTTTTCCTCAAATCGATCTTGAATACTGAAAAAATTGCAATTAAAAATGACATTGTTCAAAACGAGGCTGATTTTCTCCGCCTCTTGCCCAGTAACGTCAACGTTTCATCAGCATTATCTAAGAATACACAACGAACAACGTAGACAAATGTATTCAGACGAAAAAGTAAAAACGAATGACTAATGACCAGCAGCTGAGTGATACGTAGATAATTTTAGGTCAAATGAAAATTATATTTATAAAAATGAATACACTATTATTCACGAAAGATGACTATTCAAGATCATTTGTTCGAAGAAATAATACACATCACTTCATAGCAGTAGCTTAGCAACATTTTGTATTAAAAAGGGAAAGATTATTTGACCTATGTCTATTTAATTTATGTGGTGTGACAAATAACGTAAATAGTGGCATTACTTTCTAACACACTATAAATAATAATGACATATGTCGTAGATTTACAGATACTTAATTATCTACTACACTGCCCTCTGTGTTAATATTTACCCAGTGGCGTTGACGTTTAAATCAAAATATTATTCCTTGATTTATAAGTTATGTCTATATTTTTGTATTTTGCAAAAACATAAGTGAAGAACATAAATCTTTCAGAAAGGCATTATTTAGAAAGAAAAATAATTTTCAAATAATTTACTTTTATTTTTTCTGTTAAAATGTGTCCATAAATATTTCATGTGTGCAACATGAAATATTTATGGACACATGGATCTATGCATCCGAAATGCAATGAAGTTATCTGCAAGTAATATTATATCAGACGGTTCACAAATGACCTTGAATAGTCATCTTTCGTGAATAATAGTTTAGAATGTTATTATATTAATATATTATAGCATTTCTATCAAATATTTAGATATGTAATTCACAATTTATAGTCTATATATTTTTTCTTTTAGAAATTCTGTGTCGATACAATAATGCTGTATGAAATGAGTCTGAACTTGCAGTGTGAAACGCTGACGTCACAACATGGCTGGTTTTTGCAACTTTTTAAACATGTTATACATTAAAAGGATTTTATACAACAAAAAATGTAAATAAAAAATGATTTATTCATACAGATCGATAAATTAGACTATGCTTGTTTGATTTAAACAAAAAAAAAACGAACAATTTTTTTTGCATGACCTCATTAGATACAGAGAGACACTGTGTAACAGTGTACGACCCAGAGCGTTCCATTAATGACATAAGCGAACATAGCCTGACAAGAAATTTTTGAGTTTCAGCGAGTGAGATTTGTTTTCTTCTGCTATAAATTGGGTTATAAATTTAAGTAATGTATCAGAAACTACCATAATACTTTTTATAATTTCTTATATAGATTTAAGATTAGTTCGAAGGACAAAAAAGGAAACTATTGATAGAGACGTAATCTGGTGCACTTTTGACGAATTAAAGTGCGTTCCATTTGAAGTGCAACACAGAGTCCGGGTGTGTTACACAGTGTTATTTGTGTTGCTTAATTGGAAAGTCCCCATTGTTCACTGTGTTTAGTTGACTGTGTATACAAACCGAGATTAAAATCTTATTTATAGGAAGGCGCTGTCAATTATTCAATATGGCGCTCATACGATTGCTTTCCGTAGTACCGATTTGCGCCACTAGAGGGGAAATTTTATCTACGATTGCGAATATGAGATAGGGAAAAAACGCTTAAACAATTTTTATTCGTTATCTTATGTAGAAGAATGGGGTGATATCAATTGCGTAGCGTTCTAAAAATTTCTATAGTTAAATAAAAAAATGGAATTTCATATATGAGATCCCACTTTAGGTTGTTAACAAACCAGACAGGTCGTAGTTTAATATAGTTTGCATTTAATTATCTAATATCAGTAATATATCAAATCTGAAAATATTTGGATATTTGAAGTGGTCCGTTTTTTTGCCGATCTGGGTATTATTCTTAAATCTATAATTAGATAGGTTTTTTAAAAATGGTCAAATATCCTGTCAGAAATATAAAAAAAACTTAAAATCCTTGTGGATTATCGGCGAAATCAAATTTCTCTACAAAGTTGGGATAGAAAATATTTCTTCTAAATATGTATTGTTTTAACTAAAACGCTGTTTCAAGAAAAAATGTCAAATCAAATTCAATGCTCTATTTTACCCATATCTTTAAAGAACGATTTTTAAAAAAATATTTGTTTGAATACACACTTTGTTCTGCTTTTAAATTATATTTTAATAAATTAGATTATTATTATTATTATTATTATTATTATTATTCGTCGAATGAATTTCATGCGTAAATTAGCCATCATCAGCAACAATAGTAGAAAAATATTTATGTAAACCAATAAACAGCAAATTTGGTTTTACATTATATAATTTACAGTTTTCGTTTCAATTCAAATCCAGGATCTATTGAGAAACGTAGCAAGAATTAAAAAAAAAAACGTAGCGTTCTCCATGGCGGCAGAAGAAGCTCTGAGCTGAATATCATCATAGCTTTAGAATAAAAATATGTACGCAGTTCTAAGTTTAATTTTGTGCCGTAGATATAGCTATTAATTTAACAGTATAAATTTGACAATTTAATGTTAACTTTTCGAGAGCACGACCTATTTTAGAAGTCATGCACAATGGGGTCTTTACTACCCCATCAATATTTAAAGTGTTAATAATGGAAGCCATAAAAAGTAACAAACGATTATACAAGTTTAAATCAATTATGAATTATAACTTTACTGAATATATGTATTGCAGTCTAGACATATAAAAACATTAAAGTGTTTTACAAAATGGAACCATCCGTCCCAAATGGGGCCCGGTACTCATTTTAAGACATTTTTAAAAATTGATTATGATGATAATTTCTATCTGTTACACTTTCCAAATGTGTATGGTTATTGAAATATATTTTTTTAAACATTTTACTGACTTTTAAATTATGTGACGTCAGCCTTTAATATACAGCTAATAGATAATACATTGCTGACTCGTCCGCCATATTGGTGCCAAAATGAAAGCAGTAAATTATGAAATAAAAGTGCATTTCTTACAAGTTTATGTAGTAACTATTTACATATTAAAATATATCTTCCATATTTGTCATATTATATTTATTTAAAATAATAAAATAAGAAAAAATACGGTTCAAGATTTTTGAGGTTAGATAAAAATAAATGTATTGCGTAAGTACCTGTAAAAATTAAAACAATTTCTTAAATAATTTACACAGTTTGGAGCAGAACAGCCGTCATTATGAATAATTTCTATGATTAATAATACTGTAACGCTGATATTGAATGATTTAAGTGGCTCCAAAATGGTGGACGAGTCAGCTGTAATTTATCTAGTAGCTATACTTTAATATGTGCGCTTCTTATGGCCACTTGCAACAACAAGCCTTAAATTTTAAGCTAGGTTTAAACATAAAAATGCAATTCGAAATTTTGACAGCAATATATTATAATTCAATTCGATGCAATATTGTCAAATTA
This sequence comes from Harpalus rubripes, assembly GCA_963082715.1. NCBI lineage: Eukaryota > Metazoa > Arthropoda > Insecta > Coleoptera > Carabidae > Harpalus > Harpalus rubripes. Next base: position 80,404,798 of record OY720449.1, on the reverse strand, counting down.
AGCCAAGTTTAATATTTAAATTACGTTGGTGCAACCGGCCGTAAATGTTATTTTTTTTTAAATTTATGTTTCTATAAAAATTAAAGATTATTAAATTTTCTAAATTACATTGAGTGCATACATAAAACCATGAAATTGCCCTACCAATATTGAAAGATAATTACGTTTCAATCGGATAAATTGTTAGTTTTCATTTCGGATATTTATGAAACGACCCTCGTACCAAATATTGGGCAAATATGATTGCCATCTTTACCGTGTTCAGGGCTTAGCTCATTCAATTCATATAACAAAATACAAAACCCATTTGTGACCAATAAATAATATATACATGAATTGAATTTCACTAACAACTAAAATTCTACAGCACACGAAATCGCAAACTAGAAACTCACTGACTGCCTGATTAACTGGAAGAACTAAACGGTTCTGTACACTTAAGTACGGACAGAAATTTCAAAATATGAACGAAAAGAGAAGAAGGAAGCTACCAATGAGTGTACGACCGAAGAGCATGAGGGCAGTCAATAGAACGTTTCGGTTTCCCCTACCTTGCTCAGCAACTGGGAGTCGAGCTGGCTGTCCAGCTCCTTGAGCTGGTCGTCCAGGGTCTTCTTCGTCGAGTCGAAGCTTTTGTTGGATTCGTATTTGCTGTACGAAGCCATGTGGTATGAAGAATCGCTTCCGGCGTACGAATTTGATGAGCCGAAACCTGTGGAACTCGTTAGGACACTGCTAACTGTAAGATCAATTATTTATTTATATTGCAACATTTTATTCACATAGATGAGATAAAATATTCGCGGCCTGATTTATAAATTGATATCATTAATCATTTGAATAACTGGAAATTATTGATTTGATTTATCAAATAATACTCATTTTACAACTGTTCTAGATAAGAAATCTGTTTGACTGAGAGTAATTGTAACTCCTAAATTATTATTAAACTTCATTAAAAATGAAATTTGTTCTCAAACAGTGGAGTTTGCTAATAATTGAAGTTAAGTAAATAGATCTATTTGAGAACACTTATAAAAATATATAAAACTTCATAGTTTCCAATTATTGACCACGAAAGTTATTTCAAATGTACCAAGGGCGTTACGATGATGATAATGCCAGGAGGGCGACGAGGATCTAGCTTGAGGGCCTTTGGCCCGAGGGAAAGAAGTCGTCCGATGGTCATTATCATGTAGTAACGCTCGTGGTGCATACAAGATTTTATGCCTCACTAGAATATGTGAAATAAGTTTTCATTTATAATAGGTTTGATTACAATAATGCTTAAGCTTTGGCGTTACTAAGGATGTTGTTTAATTGCTTTGTTTATTATCAACATTTATTTATTTTTAAAACATCAACGTTATTATATCGTTGGAGATGATGGAATGGGTGAATTTGATATTTCGGAAGATATTTTATACTTTAGTGAGACAGGCATTTACGAAAATTCTACCGGTAGATGCCGATTGCGTTGGAAAACACGAGTGGTTAATAGTTACCGTGTTCGAAAATTGTACCATATCTACCAGATCCATCTACCGGATCCATGATTTGTGGATCGAGTAATTCAGTCGGTAAATGCGGTAAATGAAGAATCTAACCTCAAAAAAGGTAGTGAAAGTATTCAATGTTGGAATCGGAAGTAGAAAAATCTGTTGCAAACTTTTAAATATTTTTCATAGGTTAGAAATCTACCCTGTTTACCGCTTGCGTTCTTAAAATATCGATTCCGGTAGCTTTCATCTGGTAAAAAGGCTATTTACCGATAGTTTACCGAATTTTTGTAAATGCCTGTAAACATATTTGTCTCACTAAAGTATTATGAATTGTTTATTGCTAGGATACGGTGTATATAAACATATCTCATCGTAACGCCCTTTGTACATAAAATACTATTAAAATAACTTTCGTGGTCAATAATTGGAAACATCCATGGAAAATGAGCAATTTAATTAAATAATAAAAACTACATCCAAGTTTTAATATCTTTTATACAAACGCACGTGATTTCTATCTGGCGTGGCATTATAAGCATTATTTGGTTCATTTTCGTTATTCTTTTATTTTCTGCATTCATCGACTTGAAAATGGACGCCGAATTTCAAAAAAGCGATAACAGAAAAATGATTTTGGAATACATAGTGTGACTATAAAGATTTAAGACTGATTTTCTGCAGCCCCAAATAAGACCACCATCTACGAATTGGTACCCAAACAATTTTTGACAATCCTTCATCAACCCTTCAAGTATTTGTATGGGCGTATTTTGTTAACTTAATCTGTCTCGTCATGGATGCATCCGCCGAACAGCGGTACGGAATAAAATTTTGTGTTCGCGGTGGATAAGATGAAAACAAAGAGTGACCGTCCCGCATCAAGCACCGTAAACATCGAAACGGTTTGACAACTGTTGGTTTTTCCTCGAAGATTTCTGTTCTCAAAAAATGTCACTGTGTTGCATCATCCTCTGTATGCTTCTGATTTGGCCCCTGCTGACTATACTCCCTCCCCAAAATAAAATTAAAAGCGGTGTGTGTATTTAGAAGAGATGTATGACGAATAAATTGTGATTTTGATGTTATAACGGTTTTTGTCTTATTTATAAGGGAAGTATTGAAAATTTTATCCACAATGTGTAGAGTAGATGTGACGTAGATATTAAGGTCACTAAATATTAGAATATTTTAAAAATTAATAAATTTAAATGACAAAATGACCCATATTTTAATTTCTTACTATAGTGGAGGACCCCATTCCGTTAAATACGACAAGAAGATTCCAGTACGTCATCAGAAAATTATTCAAATATAGAAATGAAAGCACAATTTTTAGAAGTAATTTAAAATGGTCTATAACCTCGCCGTCACGCACTTGAGCGACGCGAAGCGCGGAGCATAAAAGTTTTTTTTTTATTGTCCTATCCTAACTATTTCGGAATTACAAGAACTAAAATGTTGCTGAGTCATTTAAAACCTTTGTAGTTGAGAAATATTATATTAAAAAATAAAATTAATTTTTATTGGCAAATTAACTATTAAGGCCGCGAACTTTTCATCTTATTCGCATTTTTACTTACCTAACTCTTCTCTCGAAACGCTTGCTCCGAGAACATCAAGATCCGGATTTCCCAGTGACCCATGGGGTGTATGATGTGGACTTCTTCCTAACATACTAGGATACCCAGCCTCTTTATCGTACGTATGTTTCTGCAACACACGAATCATGGCGTCCCTCTCGGCGAGTTTGGACTCCAGATCTTTGACGCGGGATTCTAGGTCAGCTACTTTTTTCTGCGCCGCGTGGACTTCGTCCATGTGTCGGATTTTTTCGGTGCGGGCTTCGGCGATGAGTTTTTCTGTCTCTTGGGAGGTTTTTTCCAAAGCGGCGATCTTCGCGTCTCTGCAAAGTAAGGAAGTTTGCAATGTATGTTTTCGCTGCCGCGTTCGGAATTTCGGACGCTGCTTTTTGATTTGAAATATTTTTCTCGATTAAGTGACAAGGCGAGGGCAAGAACAAGAACAAATAAATAACTTTTTCGAAATTATAGTTTCAGGAATTTTCATTAATATTGGAAATAATTATCATTTTTCGAGTCATGTTTCTATTAACTGTTTAGTTAAGATGTCAGCGGTCTAGACATTTATTTCTTGATAATTAAGTCTATAAGTCATTGCGAGCCTACGTGCAGAGTTGATATTTGATTATAGATGTCATATGATACCCTGCACTCTGCATCCCCTCAGATATACTCTCACGAAGAAGATAACGTTTAGTCGGTGTTTGTTGTCGGAACTACACGTAGAGTCTGTGTTTTAGTTTTGGGCGCGTGCAACACGCTAGCACGCCAGTTACAATGTAATAATGTAACAGTTTAGTTTGATTAGTAATATTTAGTTTAGTAGTTAATAAAAAGCTAATTGGGTGTAAATAAATAAAATTAGTATAAAAATCCAAAGAATGTCCGGGTCCATCTATCATGAAAGTAAAGTGCATGTGTGTCTGTCCCTCCTCAATAAAGCAGTGGTCGTCCAACCATCGACCACCAGTTAGTTAAAGTTATCACCGATGGTAAAAGCAGTAAGCCCTCAAACATCATCAGTTCTTCACCCCGTCGCCCCTAGTGTTACAATTATTGATAGTTTAAAAGTATTTTCAAAATGAAAAAATCTGGTATGGTCATTCAAAGGCAAAGGCAGTTCGAGTGAATGTACGAATTTTCGCGCGATAAGTTTGTTGAGTGTAGTCGGGAAACTTTTTGGTAAGGTTTTAATTCATAAGGTGTGAACCTTAACAATTTCAAAAATTAGTGACGTTCAGGGTGGCTTTTTGCCTGAGAGGGGATGTGTCGATCAATTGTTTGCTCTTCGTACGATTGTTGAGAAGTCACTTGACAAGAACAAGAAGCTGTTCTGTGGCTTTCTTGATCTAAAAAAAGGCGTATGATAGTGTTCTTCGAGATACTTTGTGGGATGTACTCAGGGAGTACGACGTGAATGGAAACTTGTTGGGAGCGATTCGTGCATTGTATGAGGGTAGCGAGGCTGATGTAAGAATAGATGGTAGGTTGAGTGATTGGTTTCGTATAAATGTTGGTGTGAAACAGGGCTGTGGTATGTCTCCGTGGTTGTTTAATTTGTATATGGATGTGTTGTTGCGGAGAGCATTGAGTGAAATGGATGGTGTACAAATTGGTGAAAGTATTGTGCCTGCGTTAGCGTATGCGGATGATGTAGTTGTTTTAGGTGAGAATGATAGAGAGAATACATGTAGTTGGAAGAAGTATGAATCTGGAGTTAAATGTTGATAAATCCAAGGTGTTAGTATTTGAAAGGAGTAAATTGGTGACTATGTGCAATGTGTTGGTGGATAGAGTGAAACTGGAGCAAGTGAATGAGTTTGTATATTTGGGTAGTATGATGTCAAGGGATGGTCGAATTGATAGAGAAATTGAAAGGAGAGTGAGTGCGGGATGTAAGGTAATGGGTGCTCGAAACGTAAACGTATCTAGAGAAGCTCGTTTAAGTGTGTATAATGGAGTGCTAGTGCCTGCTTTGATATATGGAAGCGAAAGTTGGGCATGGACGGGAAAGCATAAAAAGAGAGTGACTGCCGTGAAAATGAGGTATTTACATGGAGTATGTGGATATGTCAGACGGGATCGCGTGAGGAATAATTTGGTGTATGAAGAATGTATGGTTAGGAAGAATGTTGTTAAGAGAGTAGGAATGAGCCAGTTGAGATAGTTTGGTCAGGTGCAGAGAATGAAGAGTGAACGGCTTGTAAAGCGTATATATCTTGGTGAAATTGAGGGTGTTCGATTGCGTGGCCGTCCAATGTGTAAGTGGATGGATGTGATTGATAAGGTACTAAAAGAGAGAAAGTTTCCGAGTGAGAAGAGAAGAAGAGCGTGTATGAATGCGATTATGAATGTGGCCGAGGCGAAAGAAGTGTGCTTAGACAGGAATGTGTGGCGAAGGATGATTGTTTCGTAACTATTATTGTGGTCCGGTTGCGGTATTTCGCTACCGAAAATCGGTCACTTTAATATGTTAAGAGTGACGAATATATGTTGTACCTATGATGTCAGGTTAGTACGAATGTTGTTAAAGAGAGACTGATTATTTTTTGGATGATGTTATTGTTATTCTTTCGGGTTTGTGCTAACCCACTAAGTGGGAAATGCGTGATTTTTTGTATGTATGTATGTATGTATGTATGTATGTATGTATGTATGTATGTATGTATCTAGTAACCTCTGAGAATTTTTGGCAAACAAAAGCATATCTAAGATCACAATGGTGGCCTACGAAATTTGGACAGCCTGTATTGGATATTATGAAACTTCTATTTGGAACAAGGGGCAAATATTTCCGTGTGGTACTTACTTTGGTATGCTGGCGGCATCAATGGCCGCCTGTCTCAACGCACTCTCCTCCAAATATCTCTGCTCCCATTTCGCGCACTCTCCCTCCAGCCTCATAATCTTCTCATCCTTTTCCCTCAATCTTCTCTTCAACTCGGGCCCCGTGTCTCCTTCTTTGTCGTCGCTTTCCATCATTCCGCCTCCATGTCCTTTATCCTTGGCTCTTTCTGTCCTGAGCTCCGCTTCCAGCTGCAAACGTAATTTCCTCTCTGTTTGTTCTCTTCGGTCGCTGGCGAGTTGTAGGGAGCTCAGAGCGCGTTGGAGTTGCGCGACTCTTTCGACGTAGAGTTGCTTCTTGCGGCATTCTTCTTCCAAGCGGACGACGTTGCCCTGGGCGTTGGTTAAGGCGGTGTCGAGGATGTCTATGTGTGTGCGTTGCTCTTGGAGGGTTGCACGTTGGGCCGCGAGTTCGATTTCCTGACGTTCTTTTGCTGCCACCAGCTCCTTATCTGGAACGAGAAATCAGTATATGGCACAGAAAAATACATACTCAGTGTGGCTGTAAAGATTTAGGACTGATTTTCTGTGTCGCCAAATAACAACGCCATCTGTGAATGGGGTAGAATAGTGTGACGTCAGAGTATAACGCGAAATATGAAGCATTGTCCTAAGCAAAAACGATACTTTCAAAGTAGACTATATTGACAGAACACATAAGGGTCAGAATTTAAAGGCTTGTAATTTGATGCTGATATTATTGTTATTATGAAGAAGTTAACTTTGAGATATTAATAACACCAAATTGTAAACATTTTTTTTAATACTTCGTAATACAATATACAGGGTGTTCATTTTAAATGGGCCACCATTGCTATTTCGAGAACTATAAGAGATACAAAGATGGTTAAATGGGCAAACAATTTCTATTTCACAAGACAAATTTAAATTAAAAAAAATATTTTTTTTGGCCAGTGGTTCTTAAAATACGGGACATAACTTTTTAATTTTAAATGAGAATATATCTTTTTTACTTGCTCATTTGTTAGAAAATTTAATTCAAAATTCAGTGATATCATATTTTTATACCCTTACATAACGATTTTTTGACAAAAATGCATTTAAAGTTTTATTCTAATTTGATTAAAATATGGCTATAATAAGAGTGCCACGAATGGAAAAAATGACTATATGTTATTTTTGTTACATAGAATTAGAGTGCCCTGACCTAAAGAAGTGAATGTTTTGTACTTGTAAGTGATCATAATTGTCAACTTAAACAAAATATTCATGTATTTCTTTCATGGCAATCTAATTCTATGTTAAAACAATTAACACGTATTCGATTTTTCCATTCATGACACTATTATTATAGCCATATTTTAATCAAATTAATATGAAACTTTACATGCATTTTTCTCAAAAAAAATCATTATGTCAGGGAATAAGGGAATAAAAATATTATATCACTGAATTCAGAATTCAATTCTTTAACGAATGAACAAATAAAAAATATCTGATCTCATTTAAAATTTGAATGTTATGTCCCGTATTTTGAGAACCACTGGTCCAAATTTTTTTTTCTTTTTTATAAATTTGACTTGTGAAATAGAAATTGGTTGCCCATTTAACCGTCTTTGTAACTCTTACAGTTCTCGAGATAGCAATGGTGGCCCATTTAAAATGAACAGCCTGTATACACATTAATAAATAGTAAAGGTTTTATTTCAAATTGAAATCAACTCTGCACTACATTGACATTCGGGGTCAGTTCAGGATCTATATGATCCTGTTTCAAAGGTGTTGCTTCGCGGGGGCAGGGACGAAGAAAACGAGTAGTACAAGATCATTTATCCCCTTTTAAAAAGAACGATTTAGGGTAGATGTGTGCTACTCGGAGTTGATCTTCTTGATAAAAAAAAGCGGCTATGGTATCAAGTTTGCGCAGCTTCAAGCATATCCGAGAGTTTACGAGTTTACCGACTGAGATTTTGTTTGTTGGCGTTTTTGAGCATTCTCAAATCAGTTCTTTTTAAAACTTTAGATTTTTTCTGTTTAAGTTTAAAGTACGTAAATAACTCTGTCTATCCACATTCATATATTAATAATTTGTCGTGTTCTTAGGGTACTGTAACCTAAAAATGGTGTGCTGTCTTTCAAACAGGCTCTTCCGGCCCCTTCAGGCGACGTTTCACGAACATGTTCGAGATTGAACGAACATGTAGTTCTATACAAAGTTTTTTAAAACTTAAATAGAATAATTGCTATTACAAATTAGAATAATATGTTTTGTAGTGGAAGTTTCTGAAGCTACGGGAGTTTATTTGTAGGAAATTTCTTGGATTCAAGCTTCAGTTGGTTAAATTTATATTTAATCCTTTATTGTTAAATTTGACGTTTCGGCCTTGAATAAGGCCATTCTCAAGTCAGTTAACTTGACTCCGCAGCCTGTGAAAAATGTAATTAAATTTTTTTTTACTCAAATATGGTTTTAACAAATTGCTAATATAAACCAACACCATATTATGTATAATTTAGACAAAACTTTACTATTGTTAACCACAATTGTTTAGACTTGAGAATGGCCTTATTCAAGGCCGAAACGTTGTCAAATTTAACAATAAAGGATTAAATATAAATTTAACCAAATGAAGCTTGAATCCAAGAAATTTCCTACAAATATGTTTTGTTTAATGAAAATGGTAATACTCAAACTTAACTGAATGATAGCTTAAATAGCTAACTTTTCTTAATTAAGTAAGATATTTTCGACGAAATGAACCGCTTAAAATTATAATTCTTATTTGCTCTAGAAATAAGGTTCACTTTGAAAGATGTGTCGAAATCTACTCTGTTAAAGCAATTTTGCAAATTCTACCGTAATCAGTGCTTCTAATTTGGTTATGAATTCGGTTGAAATTTACAGGAAATGCAAAATTAACTGAAAATCATTCAAGGTGTGATTTTTATATTTGACATCGATGCCAAATTTTGTAAAGATGTTCTTTCAGCTTCAGGACGTGTCGTAGAAGTTCCAAGTTATAATTAATTTTAAAAGTTTACAAACAACAAAACACAGTGAAGCGAGCGACGTTTGAAATCTATCTTTGTAGATTGTAATCGGCTGGTCTCGGGCAGTCGTTTTCAAATCTGCACCAAATGGTGACAATAAAGTGACGGGCGAAATCTCAAATCCGCTGGTTTTCAATCTCCAGTAGATTTCAAAGTTACAAAATCAGACCCGCTCTGTGTTCACTATTTCCATCTCTTTTTATTATATTATCCTTATCTTTTGAAATGTTAAACTTTTTGGAATGCTTCATTGACATGTTGCAACGTTTTTGGCTAGTAAGAGCGATTTTGCGATGGGCGAAATGAAAACATAGGTGACCTGAATAGTGACCACCCCGCATCATCGTCGAACACCTCGAAGCAGTTCGACAACTGTTGGTTTTCGATCGACAAAAAAAAAACAGCAGAATTGACTATCGTCGAAGGTTTAAAGAAAAACAAAAGATGTGTGCGCGCACGATAACACTTCAGCCTATAAAGCAACAGTAAAATAAATAAATATATCATCACGGCTTATTACCCATTGCTGGGTGTGCCAATCTGTTTTGTATACAGATATCGGTAATGATAATATATTTGCACCGTGCGGGCGCTTACCAGGCTTCACCTCACGGGCACTCATTTCTGGCGTGCACTACAGGGGTCAATTTTGTGCCATTTAAAATTCGAAATATTTGGCGTCGATCGGGATCGAACCCGGTTCCCCAGATTCGCGACCTGACACTCAGGCACGCGGCCACGAGACCCCATAAAGCAACAGTCGTGCGTCAATTTGTCTTTCAAAAATGTGACTGTGTTGCATGTTGCCTCAACCTCCGTTTGCTTCTGATTTGGTTCCGGCTGACTATTTTCTTTCCCCATTCAAGCGGAAGAGAACCGTTACAGCTTACGACAATGGAACACAAACTTAAACCATCGTGACGCATCCCAGTTTTAGTCTTGTGGTCCTAAAACTTTATAGCCACACTGTGTACATAAATATTTGGCCTGGTATTAAAAGAAATCAAACAATAACTGCAGCAATTATTTTTGGCATACGAAGAATTAACTTACGATATTCTTTAGCTAGTATTATGTTAAAATGTTGTAGTTTAAATTTAGATTTGTTTAAAGTGATATTACATTACATACTTTAAAATACCACAAAAAATACTTGTTTGAATTGATGTAAAAGCGTAAATTACCAAATTTTGTTTGCCGTAAATTACCTCCCTTATTAAGAGAGATCGCGATTTTGTAAATATTGTTTTTTTTTTCCTTACTTTGCGTGATGAGCTGAGTGATGAGCACTTCCCTCTTATTCAATTCCTTTCTCAAACCTTCACTGCCTGGTAGGTCATTGACCGGAGTTCGCATGGTTAGTAGCTGCGTGGATAACAGCTCGACTTGTTCACGTAGTGCGCGGTTCAACTCTTGAAGACGCCTGCAATCGCTCTGAAGCCGACTTCGGGCTGCTCTTTCGAGCCTTTCGCGACGTTCACAAGACGCCACTAGGTCTTCATGGCCGCGGTGGACCTTGGAGATTTCTTGCTCTAACTGAACACGAAATAAAAATCAGATTACACTTGAATATTTCAAAATTAACATTGAAATAATTATGGTGCATTTTCCGATGCAACATCCTGTATAAAGAGTATTTTACGTCCATAAAGTTTTAACCAAATCGGTGAGCCCATACATTCTAAATTTGAATTTAGTTTTTTGAAATTACATTTACTGAAGAAATAATTGCGTAGGCTTCCACAGTCTGAGTCATGAGAAATATTCGTTTTCCGGGAATGGACTGTGTCATATTTTGAGTCAGAGCTCAACGTTTCGCCCGCAGTCATATGGGGCATCTTCAGGAGCAAGGGAGATAGTACTGTCTTAAACACGGTTACCCGACGTGTCAACCACGCTAGAGGCCGAGTTTAAGCAACAAGGAGGGAGACTCAGTTTACAAGGTTACCCGACGTGTAAACCACGCTAGAGGCCTTGTAAACTGAGTCTCCCTCCTTGTTGCTTAAACTCGGCCTCTAGCGTGGTTGACACGTCGAGTAACCGTGTTTAAGACAGTACTATCCCCCTTGCTCCTGAAGATGCCCCATATGACTGCGGGCGAAACGTTGAGCTCTGACTCAAAATATGACACAGTCCATTCCCGGAAAACGAATATTTCTACATTTACTGAAATTGAATTTATATTTTCTGAAAATAAATTTACGTTTTCTGAAATTGAAGTTAACAAGGTATCGTTAATTCGCATGCGCGGAGTCGTGAAATCAACAGTTATCAACTACGTATGTCTTTTATTTTGGGACGAAAGTTAGAAATAACAAACAGAAAATAATATGACACAATTAAATTTAATAATTTTCTTAAAACGTTCAATATTTCTTATTTTATATATTTCAAAAATAGGTTAACTTTTTTTATACACACCTTGGAGATTTCTTGCTCTAACCAAACACGAAATAAAAATCAGATTACATTTAAATATTTCAAAATTAACATTGAAAAAATTACGGAGCATTTTCCGATGCAACCTCCTGTATAAAGAGTATTTTTCGTACATAAAATTTTAACCAAATCGGTGAGCCCATACATTCTGAATTTGAATTTAGTTTTTTGAAATTATTGAAAAAATGAGCAAGGCTTTGGTGATCCAGAATGTTTTTTTTTTTTTAATATATAATTAATAAAAATTTTGAAATTACATTTACTGAAATTGAATTTATATTTTCTGAAAATTAATTTACGTTTTCTGAAATTGAAATTAAAAAGGTATCGTTAATTCGCATGCGCGGAGTCGTGAAGTCAACAGCTATCAACTACGTATGTCATTTAATTTTGAGGCGAAAGTTAGAAATAACAAACAGAAAATAATATGACATAATTAAATTTAATAATTTTCGTAAAACGTTTAATATTTCCTATTTTATTTATTTCAAAAATAGGTTAACAAACTGTACATTTTTAGGTTGGTTTTCAGGTTTATAATTTCTATTACGAAACATTTCGAAGATATCCGATTATACACGACTAACATAGAAACTGGATGAAACTTGGATATAAAAATCAGACATCAGACTAGAAATAAAGTAGTATGAAAATAGACGAAAATAATATGTCAAACGGGCCAATTGATTAAAAGAATTAAGCTAATGTTTGTGTAAGTATAGTTTGGATGGAAAACCGCCTATTGTCTATTAAATTAAACAATTATATTTTAAATAATTATTAGATAACTTTAATAATGATTCTGATAAAGTCGTTAGTCACTGTCGATAAAAATTGCGAATGTTTACCTTTTGTGTCTTGGCAATCCGTTGATAACAAGTCTCCACCTCTAATTTGAGTGCACTGTTTTCTTTAATGAGTATTTCCACCATTTCAGCAGAGGGCCACAATTCGCCTGAAGATTCGATATCTTCCCTGCCTTTGGTTCGGGGTCTTGGCGCTGAAACTCCTCTCCTGAAACTGTCTATCTCGCTGTGTAACTTCGCGACACTATTACAAGACAAATCTGGCTGAGAACGAGAGAGGCTTATTTTCTCCGAAACTTTCTTGTGGCGGTTCACAGCGGCCTAAATGATTTAAGGTTAGTAATAGTTTTTATTTTAATTTAGGGTCAACTGGGGTAAAAATGCAACAAAAATATAAATTTGTCAAATACTACAATCAGTCGAAACTTAACTGCAACGGAAGTAGCAAACATAACGTCACGAGGGCCGTGGCCCCATCCTGCTGAAACTAGACATTCTTCAGGCCAAGTTCTTCAAGAACTGGGACAAAAAAATTCTGGAGAAGGCTCACACAACCTCAGAATTGATGGTAATGTCCGATTTCCCTGCGTCTCCACGTCCTTTCCTGACAATAGTTTCCGTTTCTTTAAAGGGATGTTGCAAGAATTTTTAAATGCCTTCTAAGTATTAAATTCAAAAAGATATCATTATTTAAATAGCCTCAAATTTGAAAATATCACCAAATATCCAGTAGATATTTTACAATTAATTTTTGAAATTTGGATATTTTGAAAAAGTCACGTGATATGAAACAGAATGTGACGTCACAACACATACATCTTCATCGACTCCTGTTGGTCCCTTATAGTGTCAATTCGTCGTGTTTTGTTACAAGTGTTATGATATAGTATATTGTATAACTAGTGCTGAAAGTGTGATTGAACCACTTGCCTTCGGCTCGTGGCTCAAACTTCACATTCGTGTGAAATATCCTTTCAGCACGTGTTGTACACGATACTTTTCCGACGATCACAATTTTTTGAATTGTCATAACTGTATATACATATGAAAACAGATTATGTTAACATTATTGCTATCAGAATTCACCAAAAATTATGTTAAAATCTGATAAATCAGGGTTCAACCTTCTTAATCCGTGTAAATTCAACAAATTATCTGCAACTGTCAAACTTTTGAATACAATTTTTTAGGTCAGTTCGCTCAGTTTTCGCAGCGTATGATACAATCATATCACGCAGTTGCGGACGCATCTGATTGGCTATCGATCTTTCATATCACACAGCATTGCTAGTGATGTGCAATGACCAACTTTCAGTAATAGTTTAGCGTGTGAATTTATGTAATTTTCGTAGTGGTCGTCGGAAAAATATATTGTCAAAGTTATCAAGCACATGAAAGTTTTGAGTTTGGTTCGTGTTAAATAATACAAAATTCAATATAAAATGAGTAATTTACGGTACCGTATTGTGCCTTCTTGCAAAAATGCGCTAGGAACAATCCTACTATTGAATTTATTAATCTGCCAAAATATGCGAAGAAAAGAAAATTGTGGCTGGAAGCAGTAGGCCGAAGAGCTGATGGTTGAGTCTTTACATTTTATTTTACCTTAACTCTTTAAAACAGACGTTTTTTGATATAAATTCAGCCATCATCCAGCTTTCGATTTTCGGTAAACTGTCCGACTTAGCTTGAATGTATTCTGTATTAGCCATCAACCATTATTACTCATTTATAATGGGAAATGTCAACGTCAAATGTCAAATTAAAAGTTTGTTATTAACATGTGGCAAACTATCGCCTATGTTTATTTATCTAATTAATACTATGTTCCGTAAGTCAACCATCTTGATTCCGGGTACACCATGGTTCCTGAATATTTTCATCCATTTCGGGATAGATTGACATGAATCATATGACATTTAAAATTGACACAACCTAACAAAAATAAAAATTAACCAAAAGAACGATAACGTTGAATAAAGCCAATAAAAATAACACAGTCAACAATATATCAAATATAAATAATGTTTTCATACTTGCATCTATAATAATTATTAATAATACCACTAAAAATGCGGTTTAGAAATTTGACATTGACGGATATCGTTTAATTTTGTTATGACGATGTTTGAAAGTAGCGGTAGTGGGGGTAAAAATAGCAGAGAAACCAGGATTATTTCGTGGTCCGGCATTTTACCAATTTTTTTCAGGAACCGCGTTCCAAATAGAAACCGGTAAATAATTTCAGGACTTACGGAACACAAAACCGTAAATCTGGTCGAACCGGTTGCGTTACGGAACATACTATAACAAAAATAAATGTAGGTGATGGAATAGTATATTCTATAACTAGTATGGAATAGATAATTTCCGCGCGAGCGAAAAGTTTGTAGGCCGAGCCGTAGGCGAGGTCTACGGTTTCGCGGGTGGCGGAAATACTATTCAATACGAGTTTTAGACTATACTTTCTTTAACACTATTTAAAAAATATATTTTGCTCATCACTAGACATTTTTGTAAAAAATAATAAAATATTATTGGTATGTTATAAAAGCAATAATTTTTATCTAACTTACCATGTAAAAGCTTCAAAACGCGTAAAACAAGGCGTATAATAATATTTTGTAATCATTTCTTTTATAATTTGACAGTTAAGGCAATTGAGGTGACAAAAAAGAAACAAAGCGCCAAGCAAAGCCGTCTTGACTTTGAAAACAATTGCGTTTCCCACGTATTTTAAATGGGTGAATTGAAAAACTAGTGGTCTGTGACTGCCTATTACGGAATATTATTCCGTAACAGTATGACAAAGTCCTCATTCTGTAACAGTTTTCAGTTATAGAATGTATGAATTCTATAGTAGTGCTAGAGAAAAACTGTTTTTCTATTGGCTGTGAATGACGTAATGTATGTGCTTCTACGACACAGGAGTGGGGGGTTGTTTTTCATGACTATTTTTGGCGCTAATATTCGTATTTACGAAAATAACAAATTATTAAAAAAATAATTATTAGTAAGAAAAATATTGCATAAACTTTAATTTAAAATACTTTTTGAAAAATGTGAAACCGGCTCATTGATTTTCAGACCAGAACTGCTTGACGAGGGGTTATTTGTAACAGAGTACTAATCGCGCGCTGGACGATGGTTACAGACCCGTTTTCGCGGATGATTAAGTTCACGATTGATTTTTTTGGAACAGGAACTTCCCATCTACCTACCTCCCACCATTTTACGACCTCTACTCGCCTAACAATGCCATAGTAAAATTAGGGAGTTTGTTTTGCCGCCTGTACAACTACCCCATTCGGAACAAAATGGCGACAGAATTTCACATTTAACTCAATATTTTTATGTTTCATATTTACCCCAACTGACCCTAGTTTATAAACTTACTTGTAAGGGCGATTTTTCAACCCATTTTGGATATTCTGGAGGAGGCGGTAAATTTCCATCATAATCCAAAACAGAACTATCCTTCCGTAAACTTAACCTATCAATATCAACATTTTCTGAGACACCACTGTCTCGCATATTGCTGCTCGCATTTGAAGAGGGTCCTTTCACCTCTTTCGCTAAGTGTTTCAACACAGAAGACTGGTTCAAGTAATCATCGGGTATGTCGGTGATTTCTGTGACTCCAGTATCGTAAAGATGAGCGGTCGTGGTCTCTAAACTGTTGCGTAAAGAGTGTTCTTTGGATAAGCTAGGAGATGGGGAGTTAGATGGACGTTTTTGTGGGGATTTGTTATCGTGAAGGAAAAAGTTGGGGGAGTCTGAATGGTCCCGGATACCCGACAATCTAAAATAAATCAAATAATGTGTGAACAGCTTTAATATCATTCTGGATAAAACAGTCTCAATTTAATACATACAACTTTGATTATTGTAATTAAAGTATTAAATCAGTATTTTATAATTAAACATCAATTTATTGCAATATAACTTAGAAATTATTTTTATAGGGCACGGAAGATCACGTGACCTATCATATGTTTTGTCCCTTTCTCACTTCAGACTCGATCTTCAGCTCTGTCCCATGCTAACTTCAGACTCTACTTTCGACGCAGTGCGCATGCGTCAGTTTGAATAGCTGTCACATTTCTAGCAAGATATCAAATAAGAATAAAATGAAGACAATAAGAAACAAATAGGTTTTTATTGAATTCTTCAATAATATAATATAATGGCAGATAACAATGTGATCATATGTATATTCATAAGTATTACGATCAGGATGCTCTGCGTTTCATTCTTGCTTAAAAAGCAAATATTACCAACAATAATTGACAATTTATAAATTTAGGGCTTCACCAACAACCTACTATCAAATATGAGTAATCGATAATATGTCAGCAAGCAAGTGATATTCTCATAAATATAAACTGCCACGAGCCACAGACGACGTCTCTCTTGTTTTTCACATGTAACCTACCTCACCTACCCTACCTATACAAATTGTCACTTGTTACTTATGTTTTGTTTAAATATGATTAGGTTTTAAATATTACCTCGATAATCGGTACTTGATGGGATAGTAAACAGTTTTATATTATAGTCCGACGACAAACTTGCACCCAACAACGTAGTGGCATAGTTTGAAAAAGAATGACACTCACAAACAACAGAAAATAACAATAAAATAGATAACAACAAACAAGATAACAAAAAGAAACAAATAATAAAACACTACAATGAATAACACAATCAATCGCTATATGCACAAGAACCGCCAAATAACAAAATGAAAACAAATTCCACGCTTGCGCAAACTCATTCTTAAAATTTACCGCTAGAAAAATATGACAGCTATTCAAATTGACGCATGCGCACTGCGTCGAAAGTACAGTCTGAAGTTAGCATGGGACAGAGCTGAAGATCGAGTCTGAAGTGAGAAAGGGACAAAACATGATAGGTCACGTGATCTTCCGTGCCCTATATTGTGAAAATGTGTTTTTCTATTTTGCACTTGTAACAAGGCTATTACAGCACCCTAAAGAGTTCGTTAATAGCTCATTCGAGTTTTGTAATTAGTACAATTTAGTATTTTAAGGTTGGTGGCTATATGATTGTCAAAAAATATCAAATGTCAAATCTCGCTAAATAAACGAACATAAACTATTGTTAAGAATATTATTTGAAAGCAGTAATAATAAGAAGAGAAAAATAGAGTAGTAAAGTTACAAAAACATAGAATATATCGTAGATAGTTGATGTTACAAAAATAAGGTTACGTTGTTGAAAGTCAAATGTCACATTAATCACCAACTGACACAAAATTCCCTAGATTTTGAAACTACGATTTTTTGTTTAAATCGTAAAAAAGACGCAAAATAGAAAAAAAAATAGTATGAAGAACTCATTTGATAATTGTCGATTATGTTGTCGCGCGTCGTTACCCAAACTTCCTTCTCACAAAAAAAATGACAATTATGTCATTCGTTCTTTAATATACTAAAATACGTTTAAAATAACTTTCGTGGTCAACAATTGGAAATATTCATGGATAATATGCAATTAAATAAACTAATTAATGAAAAACAACGTATATTATAGCGCAGATTTTATTGTTGTCTATATCATTGAACAAAGTCTTTCATTTTCATACAAACGCACATGGTTCTATCTGGCGCGGCATCATAAATTTAAATAAGAATATTTGGTTTACTTTCGGTTAATTATTTTATGCGTTCATTAACTTGAAAAGTAATCAATCAAAACAAACTTACACTAATAATTATTATCGTAAGACAATGGACCTTTTCAATTTAACGGCTATCTCTTTCTATCGCTGCAAATAGTAAGAAAATGACGCGAACAATTGCCAGTGGGCCTGGCAAACGAAACGTCAAAAATATTGCAGTCATTAAAATACCTGTATTCTCAGTGAAAATTTGCATCGTTAGTCATTTTAACTTCAATAAAAGCTTTTCGATAAGATTTTTTTAAAGTTATCTGAGATATTCTCACATTTTAAGTCTAATTTTTTAGAAACAAACGCCATAGATTTCATTTGTTCTTACTATCCGTAGATCCCCATTGTGCATATCTTCTATCTCTTTAAATTGAAAAGGTCTATTATCACTTATGTCACCAAGTTGCTAAGTAACAAACACTTTTTGACAGATAATTAAAGATTATTGTTTTAATTTGAAAATGTCGTTTTCACGGTATGGCAGTGAAAATAATAAAACAATTACTATTAAACGTTTGTATAATAAAAATGAACGTGTCTTGTCTTCTCGTTGTGACAATCTCGATCTTTTATTATCACCTATTACTGAAATCTATTGGGTGGTTTTCTAATTATAAAAATTCTGCTAAATACAAATTCTTAATAAATTTAATTAAAATTGCAGAAAAAAATTCTCACTGAATACCCCTCGATCGTTGATAAATACTTATAATTTTATCACAACTTCCTCAAGCACGTTTCTTTTAGGTAACACCCCTCCGCCTTCGGCGTCGGGGGGTTACCAAGCAACGCGCTTTCGGTAACTGTCATAAAATTATTTCGTAATTTTCAATGTCCTCGGGATATTATAGCTGAAAATAGGTTCCGCATTAAAAGCAGTAAGAATTTGGAATAGAGTAGTGCAACGTAGGTGTTAAGGACATTTAAAACTATAATATTTTTAAACTTTGTTGGTGCGTATGATACAGTTTTAAGGTCGTTTTAATATAAATGATGCATGTTTTAATTTGTAACTTTAGTGGAGGACCCCATTCTAATATAACGAAATTAAAGTCAAAATATTAAATATTGTATTAAAAAATAACAAAATAATGTAATAATTATTTTATTTCGTATATTATGACGTAGCGTAGATGATCTGATATTTATATTTTTATTAATTTTTAACGATATGAGATTCATCTCAAAAGATATTAAAAAGACTTTTATTGAAGCTAAAATATCAGACGATTCAAATTTTCAACGAGAATAACCCAGCTGGCAGTTGTAGGCGCCATTTTACTTACTATGTGCAGAGATAAAAACAATAAAGAGATGTTAAATTGAAAAAGTCTATTACATTAAACCCGAATTTCTTTAAGGACAACAAAACAATATCTTGTTTTAATAATTTCCCGCACTAGTGCAGGAATTGGTTATTTTCCGCACACATTTTAAGTTTGAGAACACTTATTTCTCGCACGGTTAGAAAAAATACATTTCCGCACGGGTTGGTATGAACCCAAAATTTGTAGTCACGCAACAATCATCTTCATCATATATTTTTATCCAAACGTCTCATACACATTTATAAAAATGGAAATTATTTAAATAGCTATCAATAATGAACAAAGAAACATCACCAACTTTAAAAATTACATTTATAACAAAGTTACAATTTACAGCAAACAAGTGGTTAGCATATATCGCTCTGTATATTTTTACTAAGACTGTAAAATAGCGAATAATCTCAAAAACTATGCAAAGAAAAGAGTTGAATATTTTCTCACCTGCCTGTCCAGGGTTCATCTCCCGCACTATGAATGATCAGCGTATTATACGAAGACGTAGAAACATCCAAAGAACTTCTATTGGACGGAAGACTTTCTTTCAGAGAGCTTCTATTGCTAGATTGCAGATTTTCTTGTCCCTGAGGCTCTTGTCTTGCTGTATGTCTGATCACATATCTCTCTTCGTGGGACAAATTTTCATTTGAAGTAGAAACATCTGTTTCGCTACCACTTAGACTTTGGGGAAACACACCTACAAAAATATATTCGTAATTTTTTTATATATTTATATAAAATTGCATTATTACCTTGTGAGCGTTGCCCGTTTGTGGAATAGTTCAAAAACCGTCCTTGTTGTTGAAGAGAACTCATATTTAATTATTAAAAACTAATCGTTCATCAACAATATAAAATCATAATTAAGGTGCTCCAAATCTGTTATATTTACATCTAAAATAAACAAACACTTTGTTAGGAATGTTTTTATTTCGGAATTAAGATGTGTATGGTTATAATTTATGAAGAAATACAAAGAACATTAAAAAAGGACAAATTTATTCAGAGAATAAAAATCTAGGGAAGCATCTACTGGAGGGGAAAGGGGAACCGAGGTGTCAACACTATGGAATGTGCATCGCTAATTTTTAAATCACCCATTATATTCCCCAATCAACATACGTAGTTCCCACTATAAATTCTTCAATTAAACCATTCTCTTCTCTACGGATCAACTCAAACAATTAATTTTTAGACAAAAATTTCATACTCATTAAACTCAAACGGGAGAAGAACTATATTAAATGAGCAGTACAGGAACATTACTTACAAGAGATAGGAACGTATGTAAAACAAAATTATGCACAAAAATGTTTATAATGGACACAGCACATTGAAAATAAAATTTACAATAGCGAAACGAAAATTTCTACATTCCTCGCCAGATGGCGCATTGAATATTTCTGGAATTTTTAAACATTCCAATCATCAGTGTCACCAACTGTGAACTTACATTCATCTACAGAAAGAGATAAGATTGTACGCATCAGACATTCCTTTTTATTGATTACTCACTCATTCCATATAATAACAACAATAATTGATATATTTTTAACTAAAAGATATGGTTTAACAATTTTAAAAGATAATTTTCATTGTGTTTGTTTGGGAAAGTCGATTTCACAACTTTAAGTTCAGAGTAGTGGCTACACTATTGAAAGTGTGGAATTTGGAATAAATCCTATCACCTATCAGTGCATCCAAAAATAACATAGAACTCAAATATATTGTATAACACTTTTTATTACTTTATGGTCATAAAAAGTCCATTGATAACAAAACAATAAAAAACAATATACAAATGTTCGTCAACTATCTCTGAAATAATTAATTCTAGCGATTTGGTTAAAAAAGCCGTATAAATTAATAAAATAATAGTCAATTAATGTGCTATGAATAATTTATTAAGTACTGTTCATTACTTTGTGTCTAAAATCGTTTATAATCTTCGATTTTCCCGAAATTAGCATCTCATAGTTCTGTGATCTCGTGTTGCTAATCTCGTGACTATCTTTATCTTTCGTCTCTCGATTCCAGTGGCGGTTCGTGAGTCAGGCAAAAGGATAGGCGACAAAATAAGCAATAAAAAATCTGATGTGGCCAGCACATTACCTTCCGTCAGTTCTATGTATTTTGTATAAATGTCATAAAGAAAGTTCTTTGCAAAAGATTATATTTCTTGTACATCACCTTAAGGTAGTTGTATGTATTTTAAATAAATTCCATATAGAAAGGTACTAGCAAAAGATCCTATATTTCCAGTAAAATTATAACACAAACATACTGTCAATTGCACTTGACACTGACACTTTTCAATCAGAATTTTCTTAATATAGCAGCTCTTTCCAGAGATATGGCATAGCTGGCTAATATATGATATTTAATTTCTGTATAATTTTTTAACTTTATATCCATTTAATATCAAGTATAAAATGCATTCAAATCGTATAGAGAATAAAATATTCTTTAATATTTATAATAACATTAAATGTGAAAAAATAATATCTAACATCGTTTTTTAAAGAAAAACTGTTAAAATCTTCAAATGAGGGTACTTCCGGTTGACCAATTATAACCAAAATCTAATCAGCTCTTCACATGGATGTAACGAAGAGGAATACGAAAGAATTATAGTTTTTGGAATTGTAGTATTAAAGTTATCGCATTAGAAAAATTTGTCCCACACGGACACACGCACACACACACGCGCGCGCGCACACACACACACACACATATATATATATATATATATATATATATATATATATATATATATATGTATATATATATACATATATACAGACATCATCGTAAAAATAGTAAAATCGTATTCTAGGGACCCTAAAACGTGCTTATTCATCAAAAACTCATCACCGAATTTTTTGACCAGACAATACCTTCCTTACCTAAAGGTGACGGAAGGAAAAATGTGTAACAAGTACATACGAGTACGTTTAATTTAATTTTGGAACTCAAACTATTTCAATTATTAAAACAAAAAAAAATTAAAATTTTAAAATGTATCTATGAAAAAGCTGATAATCAAACATTTCATTAAAATATTGTATTATTTTATTAATTTTCAAGTTCAAGCAGCCGCGTAACTGGGAACTGTGGATAGGGGTGAGCGTAACTAAATAAATAAAATGAATTTTTTTATGCTGTTTCTAAAATTAATATTTATTATAAAGTAAAAAGACAAATTTAAACTTATTTTTCATCTTGGTTAGGGGTTTCCAAGTTTTCATTTATAATGTTAATCTGCACATAAAAATATTAGACTCTCATTTTGTATTTTCGTTATAGTTTCAAATAAGAGGCCAGGTTTCAATAAATGGGCCCCGAAAAAAAAAACGGCGCGTGTGACGTCATCTATAACACGCGCTAGGTACGTCGTCGTAATTTCGTGTCACGTCAAAATCAGTGCGAACATGACGGAGGCGGTACACGGCCCCATCTTACGCGTTGTAACAGCCATTAGCCAATGCCCAGCACGTCGCAAATATGGCTGTAACTGAATTTTGAGTGCTCGATTTAAATGCATTTAAGTTTCATTTTGATAGGGTATTAAAAATCAGAAAATTAACGATTATATTCACCAATAAGTATTTTTATTTTATTTTGGAATCATAATCTTGTATGAAAAGATTGTTGATAGTCGACTGATGGGATATGAAGGTTGAAAAAAATATTCGGAACTGCAGTCAATTATTTTTTTATTTTCAACTACGCCGACGTTTCGATAGTACTACTATCTTCTTCAGGGCTCTATAAATATATTTCACATATACAGAGTACTATTTTAAACCAACAAAAACCAAAATACTTACAGTTGAAGTCATATATAAATATTAATAAATGATGTCCATTTTATTAATATTTATATATGACTTCAACTGTAAGTATTTTGGTTTTTGTTGGTTTAAAATAGTACTCTGTATATGTGAAATATATTTATAGAGCCCTGAAGAAGATAGTAGTACTATCGAAACGTCGGCGTAGTTGAAAATAAAAAAATAATTGACTGCAGTTCCG
This sequence comes from Harpalus rubripes, assembly GCA_963082715.1. NCBI lineage: Eukaryota > Metazoa > Arthropoda > Insecta > Coleoptera > Carabidae > Harpalus > Harpalus rubripes. Next base: position 80,381,560 of record OY720449.1, on the reverse strand, counting down.
AATATTTTTTTCAACCTTCATAATCTTGTATATTCGTCAAAAGCGGGCGCAATTTGGCTTTTATTGTCCAAGGGCATATAAAGTTGCCAAGCAATAGTTATTCAAACGTCAAAGTCAAAATCGTGGTTTATTGGTGACTGATATTGGGATTTTCAAATAAGAAAACTCTAACTAGCGGTGAATATTAGAACTGCATACAGTGGTACAAATATGACATTTACATGAAACTACAACTATATGACTACAAAAACTCTATTATACATACTTGAATTATAAATAAAAAATACTAATAAATGAAAAAAATTATACGAAAACTAAAGAAACAAAATTGACAACCATGCGACACTTATAAATGTCAACAAAAAGTGTACCATTGTTTAATGCGATCAGCGCCATCTCTTGATACTTCAAAATCCCAATATCCTATAGAGGCGCTGCGTTCATTTAAGATGGCCGACTTAATTGGTACTTTTCTGAGGTTTTACCAATTCGGAGGTTTCGCAAGTTTGCCGCTTGATGGCTACGGGTTAATTTCAGTCGCGAATAGATAAATGTCAGACAACACAATAAATTCGATTAATCACATTTTTTGAACTACGCTACTTACAAAACTTTTCGTATTTTTTCAATTCTCGTATACGTCTTTTGACTTCTGTGGAACCAACTTGACCTGAGCAGCCTCAAATTCATCTGATATATCTTTTAAATAATCGATCTTCCATTTTCATTTGACACTAAATTATTTGGTTATAAACGAACAGCTAGAAACCACAGCATACTTAAAATTAAAAACAATACTGAATATATACATATCGAATCCTTAAATTTCGAGAACCAAAATAAAATAAAACTTTGTTGTATGTACCACGGGCATAATCAAAATTATAGCACTCGGGAAAATTAAAAATCTCCACTGCGCGTCGAGCTTTCAACATTCCCCTATGCTACTATTTTTTGATTATGCCTTTAATACATACATAACATAAATAACTACAGTGTGTTCAAAAAAATTCGTAACTCGGAGTAGGCTATGAACAGTAAAACGTATGTCTGATCATTATTCAATTCAAAAGTTAAGTTGTCAAAATTGATCTTGAAATTTAATTTTAAGGAGAAAAGACATTAAAGAAAGATACAGTATATTTACATTCGCCGTTTTCTAATTTGTTCCCATTTTTAAAATAAGATTCAAGAAGAAAAGTTTTGATTTCTTTAGATAACATTTTTGACAATATCTCATGTCATATTGATATTTAATTAAATATTTTTAAATTGACATAAATTTCTTTGTTCAAAGCCTACTCCGAGTTAGGAATTTTTTGAAACCCCTACAAGGTAGGCGTTGCCTACCTGACGAGCCGCCACTGCTCGATTCACTTCATCGCGAAATCTTTCTCTTTTCGAATGACATCTCAAAAATTTTTAGTCGTCCGTCAGTCAAATACATTTTTCAAACATTCAGAACAAATATTCAACAATGAATCATATATTTCTTTGTAAGTTGTACATATTATTTGTATAATTATTGATAAATATTTAATTGAAGTCCTTGACAATATTGTAGGTTTAATTTGAACGCAATTTAAATAGTGCGATATGAGTTTGGGTTATTGAGGAATAAGAAGAATATTTCTCTGCATTCCTTGAAAGTTGAATTTTAGTACCGGAATTCTGTAAAATGTGAAGTAATACAGAATTTAATTGTAACAAAAAAAAGTATTAAAAATCCAGTCTAATACTGGAAACTAAAAATGAAGATAAGGTTAGTTTAAAATTAGATCTCATAAGCGCATTTCATTGATGTGTAAGTTGTGTGTCTTTACATTTTTCAAAGAAATATATACACTTTTACAATAATTAATATCAATAGTAATGTATTCCAAGAAATTCATCTATAATTCATTTATTAACGTAGCTTACACTCGCCCTAACCTAAATGTCAAAGATCCAAACGCCGTAAAATGTTTATGCACATTTCGCCCTATTCCTTTCACCGAATTCACCCATAAAATGAACAACTTATTCACCAAAATCAAATTATTTTATCACAATCAAGAACTTCTTCAAAGCTTTCTCTCTAAACGCGCACTGTTGACAAACACGCTGAAGGATCAGTCGTCTATCATCATCAGGGCATGGACGCGCCAATGCGAGTATATAGTCGCTCAACGTTTTCGTAGAACTCAACAGATGTTTTGTCTGTACAACAGAATGTGGGATGAAAATGCTTTGAGGGAACTTTTTCGCAGAATTCACCAGCAGGTTGCTCGACGAGGCAAGGAGTTTGTTATCGGAGCTATTGGGATATCTACCTTCAACTGGGATTCGCAGAAAATTCCCGACAAAGAAATGATGAGCCACGTGACTACTTTTAATTATGTTACCAAACTTACCAATGAAACATTAATTTGTAAAGTGTGTCATCAAAGAAAATATTTCGATATTATGTTACCTGATAAAACTTATTGCAAATGTTCGGAGGCGGGAAAAATTTATACATTTGATGAATGGGAACCGTATCTCGAGAGAAAAGATCTTGTAGTTTGGAGGCGATATCGAAAAGAAGCAAACAATTTCGAATACAAATTATTTGGTATGTATGACGATATAACAGCGGAAGATTTTTTGCAAGTTCAAGTTGATACCAAATACAGACAAAAATGGGACAATACAGCAGTAAATTTATTTATAGTAGATTCAGATAATACAAGTAATAGCGATATAATTTACTGGGAAATGTTATGGCCTCGAATGTTCACAAACAGAGATTACGTTTACAATCGTCGTTACATCGTAGACCAAAACAATAAAGTTATAACCATTGTTAGCAAATCCATAGATCATCCTTCGTGTCCCATAAAATCAGACAAACATCGCGTTCGAGACTATGAATCCTGCATGGTGATTCGCGCAAAAACAGACTTTAATCGTCCTGGGTTGGAATTCTGCTTGACTTACTACGACAATCCAGGCGTTAGTATTCCTTCTACTTTAACATCTTGGGTTGCGATTGCCGGAATGCCTGATTTTCTCAACAAACAGCGCAACGCAGCGAAAGAATACAAAAATTTCATCCCTTTGAAAAGTGGAACTCCAGATGAACGGGATTCCCCGAGTTATATATCAGATGAAGAAGAACAGGCGTTGCTCCAAATGGCAAACCCCTCAGATGATTCGGGAGGATACTGGAGATATATTCATCCGTACTATTATATCGGTTAGACGTTAGATTAGCAAACGCCAATGCAAGTGTTCAATGCAACAAACTGACTATTTTGTTACCCAATAACTTACACATAAGTATTTGTAAATATGTAATAAGTCTCGAAATTTTCTCGCAATAAAGAGGCTTTTACAATCCATTATTGTAGTTTTAAATAAAAAGAAAACCTGCAAGTAGAATTTGTAAAGTATTTATCTTTTACCCTTTCACTAAAAAATAATAAGTAGCTGCCTTTAAATAAAACTAGCATAAAATGTAAGTATAAAATGCTTCACATAATATACTAGAAAAGTAAGGTTAGAATTTGCTTTTGGCGCGAGTTCTAGTTTGAATGGGTGCATTGCACAAGTAATGGGAACTTATACAATTCAAACTTTTTGGGCGCCATCTAGCGAGTAAAAAAGCACTTAATAAGTAGTTATGTAGTGAGCAAGATTTAGCACTACAGTTTGGCATTTATCATGTGATCCAGCTCGTGATCACAACAACTGTTCTTTGAAAGGAAACGTAAACATTTTTATATAATTATTTAAGTATATGATCTACTCAGTGCATACCTTGCAATTAGTTCATGTTTATTTCCACTTTTCTTCAAACCCCGGCATTCTAACCATCTTTACAAATGTAAAACTGAATGATTTCATTGTTTTTAAACACAAATCGTGCCCCCGGTATATCATTTGTGTTAAACTCATTATTTATTTGTGAACTTGTTTTCTTTGGATATTTCAAATTCCAAAGAACACTACACTTTAGTACAAGAGATAATTAATAACAGAAACTACCCAAAATAACATAACCAAACTTTGCTAATTAAATAACAAAGAAATTGTTGGATCAACGGGGCGAAGTGCTGAAGGGGAGAGCATGCAATTGAGTCGGCCGTGGTATATCACCTCGCTTTTTCTAAAAATTTGTTGTCCTTTTCTAAATTGTGTGGAGGGAGGTCCGCCGCCGATCCGCCGCGGGTGACGTCAAATTTATAAGTCCCCATTGCTCTGTGACGTCATATTGCCTGTCATCTAGCGGTATTTTTCTAAAGCTTTGTAGGGATGATTTTCCACCTCTTATTTTAAAATATCTTTTGCGTATATGATTAAAATCATTTAATAATTCTAAATTTTTTGTCTAAACTGTTGATGTTAACAGTGACATGATGGATTTTTGAATTTAAAAATGGCGCAGAAAGTCAATTACGCATTGAAAACATCTCACTTTTTACTATCTCTCACACTATGTGCAATGCATCCATTCCCTATTCCCTTTCTTTCTTATGGAAGTGTGATTTTAATGCAAAAAAAAGATATTTTGTAAAAGAAATTAAACAGGTCTTGTTAAGGATTTGATGGTTTGTTTATTCTCTAATAGATTGCAACTATTTAAAATGCTTGAAAAGGTAGAGTAAAAAATTATTAGAAAATAAAATGTTACGTGTAAGTTAAAATTCCGTGTCATGGATAGTCCCTCACCCGTCTGTAAATACGTCAAGTGCAATACAAGCTATGCTGCGATTGGCTGCGTACCGAAATTGTAGGACCAATCGAGATATACGTTCATTGAATTTTGTAGTATTTTTACTGAAATAATGTGAATATTATTGTACGTATCTGGAGATAAAGGATCATTCTAGGTGGTACCATTGAATAAATAATCTAGTAGATTATTTATTCAATGGTGGTACATATAATGTTTTGCACAAGAGATTTATTTTTATGAGATTTTTCTGCCTTAAAAGTTGAGGTAAAATTTCCTTGGCAAGAAATACACGGCGATTAAAATTATGTTCTCAGCGTTATGAACTGAGTTTGAATTGGCGCCTAAATTTGACCGACTTTTCTGGTCTATAATGAGCGGAACGAGGGTCACAGTAGAATTACTGAAAAAAAATTGACGTGGCCAATTCTGTTTAAAATAGCAATGAGCTTTAAGTAAAGTATCACTTCCGGTTGATCGCTTGTAAACAAAATCTAATTTGTTGTTCCAATAAATAGAAAAGTCTATAATTAGTGATGTGCCGCTAAAATATTCCCCCAGGAAATTTTGTTTTTTCCCGGGAATATTCCCGGAAATTCCTGCAATTACGATTTGCGGGGAACAATATTTTGACTTTTTTTCCCGGATTTTTTTAAAAATTTATTTTAGATAATATTGTACCTTGACGCCAGTTCTTTTGCTTTGCATGTTTATGCGTTATGCCTGCCTGTTACCTACTCTTACTCCGTCAACAAATATTGTGTAGCTACACAATATTTGAAATTACTCAGGAAAGTTAAAAAAAAAAATTGGGAATTTTCGGGAATTTTTCCTCATCATCGGGAATTGACCCATCTCTATCTGTAATGCGAAATTTTGGGTCATATTGGGGGAATTTTCGAATATTCAATTATTTTGTTAAAATATTTGTAAATCTAAAGCGTTTTTACTTTTATATAGAGTGGAGGATTCTATTTTTAGGGCCACTTTTGTAAAGGTGTGCTTAAATTTACTTCCAAAGTAAATTTATTATAATAGACAAATGCAACACGATCTTTTGGCAGAAAATGTTTTAATATGAGAACATAAAAACTGATTAGAATTTGTTCAAAGGATTAATTTACATTGAAAGTTATGAAAATATGTAGCATTTTCATCAGTTTTTGAGGGGAAAATTATATAAAATAGAATACCCACCTTACCTGATTTGGCAATGTGCGACTTTTAACTATTTTTGAACTTATTTAAAATTCACGGGATAGAAGATAGAAGGTTTTAGTTTAAAAAAAAAATAATTCTGCAATGATTATTTTAAAAGTATTCCAAAAGAGATTGGTTGGAAACGGGAAAAATCAAAAAATCTGATTTTTTTTTGTTTTAAATCAGATTATTTTGTTTTAAATCACATTAAGGCTGCCGTCTGAAGTAGTATTTTCGTAATTCTTATTGAATTTGCGAACCAGTGAAAAAAATTCAATAAATTTATACTTTTTTAATATTAAATACTTGTGTCTAGGGGCAGACATATTTAATATATTTTTAAATTATATATTGTATCCGAAAACTTATATGAAAATGATTATTTGAAAAAATAGTATAAAATGAAATAGGTCAGTCCATAGGAAAAAAAATTACAATTTCAATAAAATAAATATTTTGTATAATTTTTTTGCCGTTTTTAAATGGGATAAGAACTAGTATCTTCTCATAAGACGCAATGTTAATTTAGTTCAGCGATTCGCCAAAAGGGGCCTACAATATTAATTATTAAACTACTTTCCCTATACAGTAGGCCAACTGTGCTCTGAACAATACGTTAAGCTGAAGTAGACAATATTTATATGGATAACTATTACCGCAAGTACAATAAGCCAACTATGTTCTGCTGAACAATACGCCACTCTGAAGTGCACAATATTTATATGGAGAACTATTGCCGTCTAGTGCGAACTGGGCTCTGAAAACTATGTAATTCTGAAGTACACAATATTTATATTTTTATATATCTACAGAGTCCAATTCTTCGGTTGGTCTCACGATTTAAATCTTCGATAAAATGCCGAAAACCAAATGTTATACATCTAGATGGCCTACAAAAATTGGTAAAACATCAAAAAAAGCTATTCTTAGGAGAAAAAATCTGGTGTGGCCAACACAAAACCTCCCGCCATTTACAGCCCGAGTTACAAAAAAAATTAAGTTAATCCTTATTTTTGGATTAGTAAATTTTACTCTAATTTTGACAGTTTATTTCTTAAAATATAGTCTAATCTGATCCAAGTAACTACCTTTTTTAAACCCCTCAACAGGATTAAATACCAATTATAGAGTGGGTTCACATTCACACACATCCATGCCTTAGTGGGATTCGAACCCAGAGCCCCGAGGGCACTCATGACATGAGGCGTTGCTCTAACTATTGAGTCACCGGAGCTATAATAAAATGTAGATTAAATTTTAAATACCGGGATAGAATAGAATTCACTAATCCAAAAATGAGGATTAGCTTAAACATTTTTGTAAATCGTTAATTTTTATTAATCTAAATACATACCTACATATTTAGTTATGCTGGAAACTGTATTGAATTCCTTTTCTATTGTTCTATTTACTTTTTTCTTTTTAAAACATTCTTAATATTATTTTGAAATGATTAGATCTTTGATAGTGACATTTATCTGTCAGTTACATACATTTGAATCGTAGGCTCTGGGATTTAAATTATATATAATTTTATAAATTTATCCATAAAATATATACAAAAAGTATTACTGCAAATCTATAAAAAATTTAATAATCTTTAATTTTTATAATAACATTAATCTCGAAAAAATAACATTTAAAGGTATTTTTCGTAGAAAAACTATTTTGATCTTCTAGTAAAATGCCATTTCCGGTTATCCGATTTTCACCAAAATCTAATGGGTTCTTTCCATTACAGAAAAAGTTCGAAATACAAGGTTTCAATATTTTCTAAATGATAGTATTTGAGTTAGAATGGAGGATCCACACACACATACACATAATCATCGTGAAAATGTTAAAATTGGATTCTAGGGATCTTAAAATGTGGTCATTTATCAAAATCTCGATATGCGATTTTTAGCACGATCCCTATACCTCCCTTACTAAAGGTAGCGGGAGGTAAGCAGTCACATACAAGTAGTGTAAACGAGAAGTAATCTATTGATGAAGATATTATGACTCCAATAACATATACACATAAATAATATTCTTTACTTGTTGAAAATAAACGAAAAACTAGCTGCCAAATATTAATTATGGTTCTTTGCAGTCTGACATAACAACTGAGGAAGGAGCTGAGTGGGAGAAAACGCAAATTTTAGAAAAGTTACAGGTGTATAATGGTAGAGAACTGATTATTTTAATTAATAATATTATGCTTTTCAATTTATATAGGTGATAAAAGAAGAACAAATAGAGATAGAAAAAATTGTATTGGTCAGTTTAGTAATCCAGTATATGAAACTGAAAGGTGCGATCGATTTGCAGCATCAGTTTTTGGTAGTTGTAACAAGGTGCGCAGAACATCTTGTCATAATTTGGTGAAACAAATTTTATATACAGCACATATTAGCACACCTGCTATTAAACATGACAAATCAAAAGACTCTGTAGCGATTGCATTATTTCAGAATAAAATGTAAAACCTTGTGGTTTATACAGTAAAGCGTGGTTTTCTAGGTGCCCCTACCGATGGTAATAATAATAACACAATATAATGTAGTACCTATATCATATGCCCGGTGTATCAATGATTTTTGAAAATTATTATTATTTAGGAATAATCGATGATAAAAATTTTGGTGGAAGTAAAATATTTACACAAGGCACCCAGTTCGGGATTGCTGTAAATATAATGTATTATTATTATGTTCAAATTTACAATGAAAATTTATTTATAGAAAAAATAGAAAAAGATGAAAATTTGTGGAATAATTGTATATTACTTGAACTTACAGCTTTTTATTTCGATTGCATTTTACATGAACTTATATACAAAAGAATTCCTAGAGGACGCAAAGATCCAGAATACATTACAGAGGCACAAGAAAAATCCAAAGCAAAGGGAAAAATAAAGAAAATCATACAAACAAACTCATCCCAAAGCGAAACCGACTAATTTTTTTATCAACCACAATTCTATTCTTTGATATAGATGTAAATCTTATACACCTTTTAAATGCAACTCAAATGCAGTTGAATGTAAAAATATAATAAACTAATTAAGTAAAAATATATCAACTATAATAAAAATTATTTTCATTATTAAATTACAATTTTATTGCAACTAATTTATAATAATATTTGTCATTAAATTATTTGTTACAATTACAATATTTGACTGACAGTCAATGAATCAGATATCAGATATCAAATTCAAATACTGTCTATGCTCGGTAATTTTTTAGGGTGACCATATTATTTTCTTCGAACCTAGGACATAACGAAAAAAAAGTAGGACATTTACAATTTAAAAAAAAAATTAATTATGCGATTTCTTTAAAAAAACTGGGACACTTTGTATAAACCCGAGAGGATGTCCGAGGACGTCTTCAAAAAGAGGACATGTCCTCGTAAACTAGGACGTCTGGTCATATAATTTTTCAGAACACAGGGATCCGTACGGATACCGAATTGTAACGATAGACTAACTGAGGTACGGGGAACGCGATTCAATGTGTGCCTGCGGGAATGAAAAAGAAAGTAGTTTTGATATACGAGAAATAAATAATTCGATGGCTGCGCCTCTGGTGGAATAGTTTGTCAAGCCCAAGTGGACGGGGACCTTAACACAAACTTTGAAAATGGAATATTTTTAATAATTTAAAAGCAAAAGGTCATTTTTAAATGGCTATTTTAAAAAAAATCTTTCTTGAATAAGGTACAATCAAAAGCTTCACTTTAAATTAATATTTAAAAATTAGAATAATACGAAACTACAAAGAAGGTAATTTAAAAAATTATTGATTTTTATTTACAAAAAAACATCCTGGTTGGAAGCTTTTAAGAAATGGAAGGAAAGATTGGTGAAGTATATTATTGTTGAAGGGGATTACTTTGAACATATTTAAAATAAAATTTTAAAAATATTAACTGTGTGTTATTCTCAATAATTATAGCGTGATCTTCTTAAATAATGGTAAATGAGTCCTATTTTTAGTTTATTTATTACCAGAACGTAGTACAAAATATGAATATATAATGTAAGAAAGTAAACAACCATCTTTTGTACGATAAATAACTGCAGAATGATTCAAAATCCACAATAATCTGTAGATTCCTTCTAGACGTTTTGATGATGCATGGTTATATAAAAAGTTTTTTTTAAATGGAATATAGTGATCAGATCAGACATACTTTTCTCTGTTCATAGGCTACTCCGAGTTACGATTTTTTTAATACACTGTATTAAATTTTACATTCATTTTTGTCAAAAAAATCGTTATGTAACGGTATAAAAATATTATATCACTGAATTCAGAATTAATTTCTCTAACGAATGAGCAAATAAAAAATATATGTTCTCATTTAAAATAAAAAATTAGGTCACGTACTTTGAGAACCACTGGTCGATTTTTTTTTTTAAATATGTCTTGTGAAATAGAAATTGTTTGCTCATTTAACCAACTTTGTAGCTCTTATAGTTCTCGAGATTGCAATTTAAGATGAACAGCCCGTATACCAAAATCTAATCAGCTCTTCATATGGATGTAACGAAGAAGAATACGAAAGAATTATAATTTTTGGAATTGTAGTATTAGAGTTATCGCAGAGCAAACTGCAAACGTGCTAATTGATTAGAAACACCACCAAATTTTTTGACCAAAGACAATAGGTTTGTTCGTTCCGCTACCCTGCGTCTATCGCAAACCGCGTCGGTGAAATTTGCTGTACTATTCGATTCGCGGTTCACTGAAAAGTCACTAGATTATGTTCGTTCCGTTTTTCTAGTAACTTGCGGTAAAACGTCGCGGCGGCTGGCGGTGATAATTTTTACAGTGACTCATGACTCGGTGGTATAAAAATAATCGGCGGTAATGTTCGCGTCTACATATGAAGTGCCAGTATGACAGTGTCTGACAAATAAATATTAGGAAAAAATTGTTATTTGTCAATAAGTATGCTATGTAATGTTTTAGAAATTGAAATACATTTGTAATAGCTATTAACATGCCTAGGAATGTTATGCACATCATAATTGCCGCAGATGTAAGTTTGAAATCCGAGCTCGTAGAGCGAGGATTTTAAGACATCTAAGGCTTGTTATGATTCATAACATCCGTGGTTTGTTCAATAGTTTATCGGTTTCAGAAAATGAAGACATTATTGATAAATATCATTTTTTGAAATTCTCTCATTAATGCTACTTTCAGATTGCTATGGTTAACAGAACAAATATTTTCACATATGTCAAATGACAAATATTCAAATTATGTGCTATATTCCTCATGTTTATTACTTTAGAATAAAGTAGACCGTATTTAGAACGATAGGCTAACGTTATCTGTATGTATTAATGAAGAGCATTATATTTTCATTTTATAGACCGTTGTTGACAAGTCAGTATGCTAATAATATTACCATACAGATACAGTTATCACTTAGTTACCAGCCTACTTTTGTACATGTAAACAATGGATTAATATTCTCAAACCGGTAAAATATATAAATGTCATATGAATTATGATTTGTAACAAGGTAAATTTAAATGATAACAATAGTAAACAATTAAAATAATGAAAAATGGTATAATATATTTTTACTGAGTATCCTTTATAATTATAATAGTCTGAAATATATTCGAAAATAATTTAACGCAAACGGATCGAACAGAAAAATAATTTTTAGTAACTTAAATTATTACCGCGGCGATTGGCAGTGAATCGCAAAACGCAGCGACAATTACCGCCGCGTTTTGCGCTAAAACGCAGCGTAGCGGAACGAACAAACCTAATACCTTCCTTACCTAAAGGTGACGGAAGGTAAAAAATAGGTATAGTACCCCATTACATTAATATTAATTTAAGACAAAAATAAACCAATAATGTATATCATACTTTTGGAGGGAGTAAATTTGAATAAAAGACCACAAATTTGTTAATATCTTTTATAAAACACTGTACAAAATACATTTTCAACGTTGCAAAGAAAATATAACTGGCTTCTAATAAACAATAGACACCCCAACAACTTTAATTATTTTAACAATAACATTTTAGCTTATATAACTCTTGATATTATACCTAGATAGTAAGTAGTATACGTAAGTAGGTAAAGGGCAAAACTAAGCATAAGGGGGAGGGGGTAAGTAAGGTACGGGGTGTCTGGACAGTGTCATGCTCTAGTCCTATCTAAGCGTGTAACAAACTAACACTTCTTCGCCTTCAACCGCTATAAAATGTGCACCAGCAACAATTGGTAGGTTACAAAATATCTATGTATGTACTGTAAGTATATATAAATAAATAAAATAATAATTAACTAGTATAAATCTAGCCTAGTTAAGGAATATTCGCACTGACGTACAATACAGAAAGGAAAACGGACATATTTTTAAAATTAAACATAAACACACACTTACCTTTATAATTTATTACTTTATTACATTGTTCATGATTATGTTTTATTCAAATTCATACCATTCATTAATCGTAAGATATTTAATTTTAAAAATATGTTCTTTTATTCTGATCCATTATAGGTAAATTCTTATAAGTTGGAACAATATTTATAAACATTTTTTCATCAAATTTTTGTTGAATTCTATATTATTTAAATGTTCTACTGTAGTCAATAATATACCACGTGTCTATTATTTTTCCCAAACTAAAGATATGTCTTATATTAAAATTTACAATTGGTGATAACTACATCTATTAATTTTGTAGCAACAAGAGTAAAAATGTCATTATTTTTAAATTATAAATACTTAACATCCGTAAAATTTTTGTGAACCCGGAAAATTGATGGCTCCGGTATATTTATTTTAAAAATTGATCGGCAGGCGTAGAAAATTTATCGCCATAAAATTGAAACTGAAACATTTTAATCGCCAGAAAATCAGTGGAAATTACCAATTGAAACCAAATGCGGAAAAATTTATTGCATGGAAAATTAATAGCCATTATTATAAAAATGAATATTTATGATGAAATGAATAATAAATCACAGTAATTATTGTTTAAAAACAAATGGACATTTTTTTTCATATTTTTAAAAGTATAAGCTAATAAGATTTTATTTTTGATTTTTTTAAAAGTTTAAGATAAAATGTTTTTTTTTTTTTTGGAAATTATTCAATATAAAAAGCATATTAAGTACTTTTTTACCTTGTGTGAATTAAAATAAATTTATTTGAAACCGTCACTAAAGTGTACAAAAATCGGTACTAAAGTAATCCACTATACGATGATTTCATGTAAATACAATGTTGCCAATCTTATAATTATTATACATGTAAGATAATTTGGACCAAGGACCAAATATAGCTAGACAAAACATTCACTATTCCTCCTCACTGAATGTTTTGATTTCGGCTGGCCAGACAGAGAAACTAGAGATACAGATATGTCTTGTCTAGTTCGAGTATTTCTCACTAGAGGCCACATAGAAGCATGTGTATTTTGTATTTGTTTTCTAGTTGTAGTGAAATGTTGGTTTTTCTTTAATATTAAACTTGCTAAATTATTTAATGTTAACCTTCAATGTTATCCAAGAAATTTTAACTAAGAACACTTGCGCCCCTAGTGAGCAACGATCAAACTAGACACTGATACTCTATGTGGTCTCAGTGGTGACCTCTAGTGATAAATACTCGGACTAGACAAGACATAGCTCTATATCTAGTTTCTCTGTCTTGCCAGCCGAAATCAAAATAAACCAAATTAAGTTTTGTCTAGTTATATTTGGTCGTTGGGGTTTAAGTTGTAAATTTGTACGTAAAATAACAAAAAATATGTGCAAGAAAAACGAAATACACATAATTTTGAGTGTTGTTTACGATAACATAACAGCACTGAGTGTCGAACGGGCAGCAGGTAAACATAACAAAAATAAATATTCCTTTCATTTTCACAATTTTTCAATTTATATGGTTTACTTTCTTCGGCCCTCCGTGCCTTGATATATAAATATTATATAAATGCGGCGTAAAAATGCAAATAATAATAAAAACACAAACTATAAAATAACAATAATGTAAGTACGTATTTAATTTAATACCTAGCGATCAATTTCACGATTATTATATTATTTCCGCGCGATTAATTTGTCATCGATAAATTTTGTTAGCGATTAAATTACAAGCGACCAATTTTCTCTACGATCAATTTTCTTGCTATAAACTTTTTAGACACGCTTTTTTCTTAATTATTGTAGTTATCGCCAAATTAAAATCGGTACTAAAGTAATCTATTATGCGACGATTTCATGCAAATGCAGTATTGCCAATCTTATGATAATTATTATACATGTAAGATAATTTGGACAGGTTTACGTAGTAAATTTGTACGTAAACTGACAAAAAATATGTGCAAGAAAAACGAACTAAACACATAATTTTGAGTGTTGTTTACAATAACATAACAGCACTGATTGTCGAACGGGCAGCATGTAAACATAAAAATAAATATTCCTTTCATTTTCACAATTTTTCGATTTATATGGTTTACTTTCTTCGGCCCTCCATGCCTTGATATACCGTGTGTCTACCTGAAATCCGTAATATAGGGAATTCAATGTTTTTTTTTTTTCATTTTGCTGTAGTTACTTACCTATTAATTTTAGAGAAAAGTTGTAAATAAAAAACTTGTTCAGAATTAAAAACTACACAATATGAGACTAAAATTAATGACAATTTCTCATTATTTTACGAAAAAAACCGAAATTAAAATACGCAATTTACATCATATTTCAGAATGCCGTTGAATTCCTGATGTTTTATTTGTTTTTATTTGACATATTTTATGTTGTAAAAAAACTGTTAAATACTATTTGTTATAATTTTGAATATTATAATATACGAATCTTGAATCATTTTATACTTTCTTCTGTTTAATTACACTTTTAATAATTATGTAAAATTACTCACTGACAAGAATAAAATTATGAGATCTGTCAAATTAAAACAAATAAAACATCAGGAATTCAACGGCACTCTGAAATATGATGTAAATTGCGTATTTTTTTTCGTAAAATAATGAGAAATTGTGATTAATTTTAGTCTCATATTGTGTAGTTTCTAATTCCGAACAAGTTTTTTATTTACAACTTTTCTCTAAAATTAATAGGTTAGTAACTACAGCAAATTGAAAAAATAACATTGAATTCCCTATATTACGGATTCCAAGTAGACACACGGTATAAATATTATATGAATGCGGTGTAAAAATGCAAATAATAATAAAAACACAAACTATAAAATAACAATAATGTAAGTACGTATTTAATTTAATACCTAGCGATCAATTTCACGATTATTATATTATTTCCGCGATTAATTTGTCGTCGATAAATTTTGTTAGCGATTAAATTACAGGCGACCAATTTTCTTTACGATCAATTTTCTTGCTATAAACTTTCTAGACACGTTTTTTATTAATTATTGTAGTTAACGCCAAATGAAAATTTTAAAATTTTCTACGTTTAAGAAAAGAAGTAGACACTTTGTATAATATACGATATCTAATAGTTAAAGTTGCACCGACTCTGAATAATAGGTAGATGTACTAAATAGATATATTCGTTTTGTACGATAGTTAAGTTATACCCGCTCAGTATAATAACTAGATTGTATCGTTACATTTAATCTTTTCTGTACAATAGCTAAATACCCGCTCTGTACAGCACCTAGATAAACGTACTCTAAATAGAAACTAGTTTAAAATCGCGCTGTGTAGCTAGATTATATTTTCCAATTTAATTGAATTTACCTATTGCTATGATGTCGCTTCTGCCTATGTAGGTATGTTATAAGAATTTGGCTAAAGTTAGTAAGCGCCATGCAGTGCTGGGCAGAGAAGTAATCGAGAAGTGAGAGCACCTTTGGAATAAGTACTTTGGAAAGGCACGCCTCGAAATCAAGCACACACCACGTCACGATTTCCTGTCTGATTTATTCAGAAGCGGCTGATCCTGTTCGTGGTCAGCATCTTCTGATCGATGTTCGTCTTGCTGCTGGGGAAATCTGGGTACTCCGTTCGGGTCTAACGGACTCGCCGCGGGAGAATGCGTTGGTAGTTCATCTCCTTCCAGCGAATAAAGCAGTTTATCATCCTCATCCACATCGAAATTATCGGTAGTTGAACGCTCCATCAACGTAGCGCGCTTGGCTGCTAAATATAACGCGCGAGGTATGCGCATATACAGCACGTCCGTGACTGCCCGAACATCGTAGTCTGGATAGAAGGTAAACCTAGTCAGCGCGTCCATGTTCAACGACTGGAGGCTCCCCATTTGGCTTGCGGAGGGCGCGACAGGAGACTCGGCTGTAACAGAAGCTGTTGAAGGGCGTGGACGACGTCCTCTCGGGGAGGGCTTACCCACGCTGGATACGGGCGCCAGCGCCTGTAGCCCCAGGTATGTGAACGGCCCGGACTCGAACACCAGGTTCTCGTGACCGACTGTCACTTCTACACGGCCCTCTAGGATCAGGACGAAGTAGTCCACTGCTTTTCCTTGTTGGTAGATGTAGGTTGATACATCTTGTTTATCTTGTTTCTGAAAAGAAACCCATGGATTTAGAGGTTTTTTACGCATAGGCATAGTAGATGATCGGTCTTAGACGACAGATTTTGGGAAAGCTGTAATTTTAGTAAAAAAAATCATAAAATCATTTGAAATTATATTCAAAAACAAATCAATTGTACAGGTGGGATCGAGAAATTTCCTGTTTTGAAGGCGAATACATTAAAAGGTATTGCTGATAGACAAAAATTATTCTTGAATAATAAAAACATAATTTCAAGTTTTAAATCATGCAGTTTTTAATTTGGATTTTTTTTATGGGTATACTCAAGGCAGAGGTTTAACCAACGACCAAATATAATTAGAAAAAGCTTCAATTGGATTGTTTTGATTTCGGCTGGCCAAACAGAGATACTAGAGATAGATATCTTTTCTAGTCCGAGTATTTCTCACTAGAGGTCACCACTGATGCCACGTAGAGTATCAGTGTCTAGTTTGAACGTTGCTCACTAGAGGCGCAACTGTTGTTAGTTAAAATTTCGTGGTTAACTTTAAGGTTAACATTAAAGAATTTAGAAGGTTTAATATTAAATAAAAACCAACATGTCACTTACAAAACCATTACAACTACAAAACAAATACAAAATACACATAGGGTACCTTTATAACCAGGGTATGGCCATGGGCCAAGATCGCCGCCATTGTCGGTAATTGGTTTTCCTATTTATTTGTAATAAATGTGATATTATATTATAAAACAATATTAAATAATCACACAGCGAATTTATAAAGGTAATAAAAATTAATTTATTTAAGATATATACAATTATTAAGACATACATTTATAGGTTATGTAGAATATATGATATGTGTTGTTATTATCACATCTAATTTAATATCACTAGTTCTTAATTACATAATAATTATATATTCTAAACTTATCTCTTAAAAATTTAAATGATTGTGCTTAATATTGGTAATTTTTAGTTATTTTCAATATGTCAGTAATCGTGATGAGATCTTAACAAACTACACAAGTAAATAAAATAAAAATATTACTTACACTTTAAATACATATTAAAATGATATGTAAATGCGCTTTTCATCAAAATAAAACAAATAGCCACGAAAATACATAATAATTTGCGCAAGAACAACACATATAACAGACGGCCCGGTAATGGCGGACGAAACGAGAGCCACGCCATTACCATACCCTGGTTATAAAGGTACCCTAAATACACATGCTTCTACGTGGCCTCTAGTGAGAAACGTTCAAACTAAACACTAGACTATACACTGTAGGGTACTTTTATAACCAGGGTATGGTCATGGCGTGGCTCTCGTTTCGTCCGCCATTACCGGGCCGTCTGTTATATGTGTTGTTCTTGTGCAAATTATTATGTATTTTCGCGGCTATTTATTTTATTTAAATGAAAAACACATTTAATTATCATTTTAATATGTATTTAAAGTGTAAGTAATATATTTTATTTACTTGTGTAGTTTGTTAAGATACCTACCACGATTACTGACATATTGAAAACAACTATAAATTACCAATATTAAGCACAATAATTTAAATTTTAAAAGGTAAGTTTAGAATATACAATTATTATGTAAATAAGAACTACATATATTAAATTAGATGATATAATAACCCATATCATATATTCTACATAACCTCTAAATGTATGTCTTAATAATAATTGTGTATCTCTTAAATTAATTAATTTTTATTACCTTTATAAATTCACAGTGTGATAATTTAATATTTTTTTATAATATAATATCACATTTATTACAAATAAATAGGGAAATGAATTACCGACAATGGCGGTGATCTTGGACCATGGCCATACCCTGGTTATAAAAGTACCCTAATACACTGACACTCTACGTGGCCTCTAGTGAGAAATACGCGAACTAGATAAGACATATCTCTATCTCTAGTTCCTCTGTCTGG
The DNA here is from genome assembly GCA_963082715.1 of Harpalus rubripes. Taxonomy (NCBI): domain Eukaryota; kingdom Metazoa; phylum Arthropoda; class Insecta; order Coleoptera; family Carabidae; genus Harpalus; species Harpalus rubripes. Next base: position 80,363,189 of record OY720449.1, on the reverse strand, counting down.
CCAGCCGAAATCAAAACATTCAGTGACGAGGGATAGGGAATGTTTTGTCTAGTTATATTTGATCATTGGGTTTAACCCTGTTTCAGCTGAGGAACCTTATAGTACATAGAGAACGGTGGCTATCACCTTCAAGATACTTTGTTTAAAACTGTATGATTTAAAACTTTAAATAATGTTCTTTCATTATCAAAAAATTAATTTTATCTATCAGCAATACTTTTAATTTTATTCGCCTTCAAAAAAAAAAAAAAAAAAAAAAATGAAGTTTCTAGGCCACATCTGTATTATATCTATAGGAATAATATTATAAACGCCTCTACGTGGATTGTAAACACGAACTATACATAACGATCAACAGACATGCACTATAAATCATATTTTACTTGCATTTCATACTATAAGTGTCTGTAAGAGAGCTACAGGCTACAGGTTGTAATGGTTTTTGAGCCACTCTATTTTTATACATATAATATTTTAGGTCAAATATTTATAAATGCAGTTATTTTTGAATGGAAAACCAATTAAATTAGACACCAGAATAATTATTTATCTGGCAACCCATATATAATTCAGGATATCCAGTGGTCCATTTGGGACCGGTATACAACGGTATACCGATAATTTTTTTTTATTAAACTTCCTAAACTTTTTTATTTCGTTATACGTATACCGGTAAGCATTCGCAGCGACTTTGACGATAATACTCTTTACTAATTTTAGATCGATCATATATATATATATACATAAAGGCTGATTGACCAAATAGGGACAAATAGCTATTTTATTCATTTAAGAGCATGCGATTACTCGAAATCTGTCAAACAACATTTATTCTCTTACAACACCGACGTTTCGGTGCACTTTTGCACCTTCTTCTAGGTCTATAAATAGTACACACAAAATATTATTCATGTACACAAAATACAGTCGGTCTTTATATTCAATAGTTATACAACAAGAGTTTCGAATATGAAGTGTCCTACAGAGGCGCTGCGTTTATTTAAGATGGCCGACGTAGTTGGTAATTTTGATAATTTTCCTGCGGTGTGATTGGCTGCCATTACCAATTCGGAGGGTTCGCAAGTTTGCCGCTTGGTGGCCTATGTGTTAATTTCAGTCGCAAATAATATCGGTTATTTGCGTTGCTAAGTTGTGTTTCGCGAAACAACAAGTAGTGTTTCGGTCGCAAACAAATTACTCATATGTAATCATATCATCCATGGATATAAATGAACAAGTAATATTTTTGACATTTCGTAAAAATATACTTGGTTGATTCGTTGTATACAATTCGAGCTTCGAAAATCATCTGAATTTTCAGTTTACGGACTCGATGTGTTATCTGAAAACACAACTCCACCTAAGGCGTCGTTGTGTTTCCTAGGCAACACATCTCGTCCTCTCAACTGTATATTCGATTATTTTCGAATCCTTTGTTGTATAACTATTGATAATACCTGTACACACATGTGGTAATATACGAGTATATGACTATACAATAAATCAAATTACTATATTTTTACGAAATGTCAAATATATCACTTGTTCATATCCATGGATGAGTTGTTTGCGATCGAAACACCACAAGTTGTGTTTCGCGAAACACAACTTAGCAAGGCAAATAATCGATATTATACAGCGTAACTAAGAAAAATTGAGCTATCTGATTGATCTATTATCCGATGAGCTGTATAGTCATATATAATACGTATTATTTTGGAATATCACGACTCCGAAGAAGGAGTGATATTCTAAAATAATGCGTTGAGTGTAACAACACAATATATTCTGACAATACGGAACACACGAGTGGTATTCGTATGAGAATATAATTCATGAGTCACGTGACAAAAGAAATTATCACCTTATTTATATTAGTTACTAAGGGATTTGTTTTCTTTATTTCACAGTGACAGTTAATTTTGAGTATAAAAATGTGAGATAATCGTTGGTTTGATATACGATGAATATAATAAGGCAATTGTCAAATTAACCATGTTGTAATACAATATATTAAAAGTTAGGTTAGCAGCACACACAATGTGTCACAAAAATTCATTATATTCTCTCATTAAATATAAGGTCGTGATATGATTAATAATCGAAGATATTGCTCGTGAAACCGAAGCAGCACATTTCACTCGTCCTTCGGACTCGTGAAATCTGCAACTCCGTTTCACTAGAGGATATCATCGATGATAATCATATCACTTATTATATTACGTATGATTATACCACGTCGTCAAGGGTATATGCGCTAATCAATATATGGTAACTAAGTAAAATTCTTAAATGCCATTGGCTGAATTAATTATGAATTATATAATCAGTTTTATAACATTGTACTTAAAGTAATAAAGAGCACATACACATCAGTTTGATCTCAAAATCGACAACTGACATAATAAATCGCGAAACAGCCGGAAATATTTTGTGGTAGGATTCATTCGTGACATCTTCAATAGGGCGCGAGCAGACACGTGACTCGAGAGACCTTGACGTGCTAGGAATCAGCTGATTTGTGTGCGCATGTCATTTTGACAAGAACAATGTCACGTTGACAAGACCAATGTTTTGACTTATTTTAATTTTGAACGGCTTTAATGTTATTATTTTTAATTTCAAGTTTTACTGCCTAAAAATTGTAAAATAATAACATTAAAGCAGTTCAAAATCAAAATAAGTCAAAACATTAGTATTGTCAACGTGACATTGTTCTTGTCAAAATGACATGCGCACACTAATCAGCTGATTCCAAGCAAGTCAAGGTCGCTCGTGTCACGTGTCTGCTCGCGCCCTATATTGGCCCCTTATACACCAATGATTGTCTAGCATTGCTGTAGGAACTCAAATAAAATGTAAAGGATTTAATTAACTCTTAATATGGCCTGAAATTTATTTTTCCCTTTTTGAAATTTTCCAATACACCAAAATATACGCTAATGTTGTTGCGAATTTCAGGGTAAATCAAGCGTTAATTAAATTCTTTACATTTGATTTAAATTCCTACAGCAATACTACACAATCATTGGTGTACGTACCACCAAAGAATCCTTCCGAAAGATATTTCCGGCCGGCTATTTCCCAACTTATTCTGTTGCCGATTTTGAGAGCAAACTGATGAGTACGTGCTCTTTAGAATTTTTATACGATGTAAAACTGAATTTCCGTGTACCTAATCTTTTTTGTAAGATCTTACTTGTAAGTTGGGGTAATGTCCACGTTATTGTGTTTTATTATTTATTATGATTATAGAACCAGAAGAGTGCACCGAAACATCGGTGTTGTAAGAGAATAAATGTTGTTTGACTCGACTTTCGAGTAATTGCCAACACCCTGTATATGTCGCAGCCAGATAGTAAAGCATACGGCCACGTTGTAATATTAATTTTTCTAAATCAACATACGTAACATAACCTAAAGCACAAAAATCACGCTTGGAAAACTCGGGTCAAGTTTTGTGCAACATCGCTAATTCAACGAAGAACACAATCTGGCCGCGTTTTATAAAATGACGGATTTTACAATCTGGCTACGATATATGTATACATTTTTTTGACACTTAAGCACGATTAGCTTTGCGCTTCAGTTGCGCACAAAATAAGATGCGACAGTAAGCTGACAAAAGAAAGAGAACAAAGAACTAGAAGGGTACATTTGTACAGTACGGGCTACAAGTTCAATTAAGCGTACTAACTAGAAGAAGATTAATTGCCATAATTTCTTAGAAATGTAAATCTTGTGATTTTGTTTATTCATTAATTTTAAAACGTTTGCAATAATTTCTCTACTCTGCCAATTTAAAACTGTTTCTCAATTTTGAGCTGAAAGACATTTTCAACATACTTTTGTTTTTAGTCATATTATTGGGAGTTTTATTTCGTTTTTTTTTTCTTGTTCACCAGACCGTACCAGTAAAAAATGCAATAATTCATATAAACATATGTACTCTGTTTTAAAATTACTGCGTAGACAGCGTAATTAATTTGGTGTACAACATATGACAAACTTTTTATCATTAATCTGACAAAAAAACTATAATTTTCTTTGGATTAAAAATGCACAGATATAAATTTCTATAATAATTCATTTTAAATGGGCTATCATTGCTATCTCGAGAACTATACACATGAGCCCAAACTCATATTAGTTGGACAGGTAAACATTTTTCACAAGCAAATTATAAAACAAATTTCTTTCGACTAGTTAAATATAGATTTTAAACTTACAAAAACTGAATTTGTTATACAAGTATTCCGCCATTTAATATTGGATTACGTCGCCTAATTCTTTAAGCATTGCATCCCTAAGTCCTGCACATTTTCTTGTGAGTATTGTCCTATATGTCTTGCAAGGTAGATTTTACCGAACGCCCTGAATTTTTACGAAGTTGCTTTTCATTGTGGCAAAAGTAAAGGGTCTCGGTAGAAGCTAAATCTGGACAAAATGACCCTTAAAATACCGATCGAACTATTATCATCAGTCATTCGACCCACATTTTTTTTTTTAAGTTTTAAGTCTATATTTAAACTAGCCGAAAGAATTTTGTACAATTTTCTAACCATTTGCGTAGATTTTATAATTTGTAGAAAATGTAAACCGGTCCAACTAATATGAATTTGGGCTCGTATTTTAAAAACTATTCAATATTTCGGCATGCCCGTTTCAGCTAAAATATTTTTAAAACAGTAGCACTTCCGGTTTAACCGGAAGTAGACCCTAGCTTTCTTATTTTAAATGGAATGCTATATTTTTTATTTTACCATTGAATTCTGCAGAAAATTTTACATATGAAACTATAAAAAAATTTACTCAGGATCAACCACTTTCGGGGTAATTAAACTTTTTTAATTTTTTCACTAATAACAGCTACTTTTTTATCACTCCATATCTCGAGAATGAAAACGAATTTCTATAATCTGTAAAAACAGTTTTATAAAGAAAGCTTTTGTTTACCATAATTTAAAATAATAATCGACAATTTTTCAAAATTGTAATTTCACGACAACGTAAAGTTTGAAGTTCACAAAATTAAAAAAATTTAATTTTTTAAAATGGAACACCCATTTTTACCTTCCGTCACCTTTAGGTAAGGAAGGTATTGTATTTGGTCAAAAAATTCGGTGGTGAGTTTTTGATGAATAAGCACGTTTTAGGGTCCCTAGAATACGATTTTACTATTTTTACGATGATGTCTGTATGTGTGTGTGTGTATGTATGTATGTGTTCTAAAATTCCAAAAATTATAATTCTTTCGTATTTCTCTTCGTTACATCCATGTGAAGAGTTAGAATTGGATAACCGGAAGTACCCTCATTTGAAGATTTTAACAGTTTTTCTTGAAAAAACGATGTTAAATATCATTTTTTCACATTTAATGTTATTATAAATATTAAAGAATATTTTATTCTCTATGCGATTTGACAGCATTTTATACTTAATATTAAATGGATATAGAGTTAAAAAATTATAAAGAAATTAAATTTCATAAAGTAGCCATAGCTATGAAAACAGCTACTATATTAAGAAAATTTTGATTGAAAGATGTCAGTGTCAAGTGAAATTGACATTGACCGTTAGTATGAACAACTGATTAAGGGTGATTATCGAGCATTTGACTAGCATTATTTTATCTTTGTCATTCGTTTATGGATCCTTTTAGAAGAAAATACTTCAAATAGTAGTTATAGAAAAATTAATTGCCCGCACCTTTTATTTGAAGAATTTTTCTCCAAAATAATCTCTAAACGATTGACAGAGATAAAATAATGCTAGTCAAATGCTCGCTAATCACCCTTAATCACTGTTCATACTAGCGGCCATAGTGTGTTTGTCTTATAATTTTACTGGTATACTGAAAATATAGGATCTTTTGCTATAAATTTTCTGTATGGAATTTGCATAAAATACATGCAACTGCCGGAAGGTAAAGTACAAGAAATATAATCTTTAGCAAGGAACTTTCTGTATGAAATTTGTACAAAATACATAGAACTGACGGAAGGTAATGTGCTGGCCACATCAGATTTTTTTATTAGGTAAATGAATTTTTCGTTAAAAAATAAGGGTAGTTTGTGTAGCATGTCCTATGTTGGAAGTTGATAAATTTTTAGTAAAATGGAAAATATTTTAATTGAATGTCATGTGTTAGTATTTGTTTATAAGTCTAGTTTCGTTGGCTATGGACATTTTGTTTTAGCTTTATGTTTATTGGTATTTTACATTGTAATAGACCTTTTCAATTTAAAGAGATCGAATATATGCGCAATGGAGATCTGCGCATAGTATGAACAACTGAGATCTACGACGTTTGTTTCTAAAAAATTTAGACGTAAAATGTGAGAATATGTCAGATAACTTTAAACAATCTTATCGAAATAACTTACAAAAGCTTTTATTGAAGTTAAAATGTCTAACGATGCAAATTTTCACTGAGAATTACAGGTATTTTAATGACTGCAATATTTTTGACGTTTCGTTTGACAGCTCAACTGGCAGTTGTTCGGAGTACGTTCCATTCTGCACAATTCCGTTGCGTTAAAATTTCGTTCTACACAAATGTCGCTCTGCACAATTCTCATTCTACACAAAGTTTCCCCCACTCCCAGTGCCATTCCGACCAAACAGCAAATCTCGTTCTGACCAAAGTATGACAAATCGGGAAGGGTCAAATAAAATTGATACACGATGTTTTCCGAGTGGAAAATTACTCATTTTTTTGAAATTTAAAAAAAAACTCCAACAGAAACAATACCTAACGCACAGAACTCGGTCCTTATACTTGTTTTTTTATTAAAAACTAATATAACGACCCGGGTTTTGAGGCGCTTGAAACGAAATCGTGTATCTTCGGGTTCTCTTGGGCAGTGACAACTAGACCCTTCCCGATTTGTCATACTTTGGTCAGAACGAGATTCGCTGTTTGGTCCGAATGGCACTGGGAGTGGGGGGAACTTTATGTAGAATGAGAATTGTGCAGAGCGACATTTGTGTAGAACGAAATTTTAACGCAACGGGATTGTGCAGAACGGAACGTTTTGGTTGTTCGCGTCATTTTCTTACTATTTGCAGCTATAGAAAGATATAGCCGTCAAATTGATAAGGTCTATTCACAAAAAAAAAAAATCATCAAAGTAAAAGAATAATAAATGGACTCGTTTAGTGATGACGCAGGCCAGGTTTCCAAACAAGAAAATGGCTACCGCCTTGATAACGGTTGCTATGTTATTTAAAATTGACCGCGAAATGTAATGAGAGATTTGTTTCTTCAAATTTTAGGCTCTTTAAAGGGAACAGATGAAAAAAATATAATTGTTATTATTAGTACTTGTTACATCTTGTAAGTTGTACAGTTGATATTTTAAGGTTATATTTTAAATTTGTTTGGCCATGATGATCTAAATCTGAAGTATACGTGGATAAACTTAGACAGATTAGTATTTATTTACAACAGAACAAAGCTTTATACAGTGTTTCTGGGCCATTTCAACACCAAACAAACTTATAGGTTATGAGCGCTATACGTCAAATTCTGGTTTATAGCAACCGCCTTAGAAACGAAGACGCCATTTTCTTGTTTGGAAACCTTCGTGACGTTACACTAAACAGGTACGTATCACGGTGTAGTATCCATAAGTGAGAGCACGAGATGCGTTTACATGGCTAAGTAACTGGGAAAGAAAATGGTGCTAACGCGACCCGTTACCATTTGACAAAAAATGTTTTGCTACAAGATGCACAACAGGGTATGGTTCAAATAAAGAGAAACATAAGTCTTTTTAAGGTGCCAAAATGTGCAATTTAGCGGCAGCCAGCTACACTATAATCACAGAAACAAGTGCTAAGATAAATTTCTGATTGAAAGGTGTCAAAGTTAACTGCATTTGATATATGTTGTTTTATAATTTTACTGGAAATATAGAAACGTTTCTGTATGGAATTTGTACAAAATTCTTACATAGAACTAACAAAAGATAAAAGGTAATGATTAAAAATATAGAATATTATGCGTTATATATGAATAATTTAATATTTTGTGTAAAAACCGTGTCGCAACAAAACCTGACATCTAGCGGTACACTGTATGAACTAGCCCAGTTAGTTAGCTATTCTTCGTAATGCATTTGGAATACGTCGTGCACTCACCTATAAATACTACACCGTGGTACATATTAAACATAATTTTCTTCTTTTTCCACCATGGCCAACTTACATTAAATTTAATAACTAATGCAAATAAATGCAATTTGATTATGTTGTAAATATTTGTCTAATAAAAGTTGAATTAATTTAATCGTCTGAAGCCACTTTAACGAAGGATAAACAAAAAATATGTTCCCAATTAAAACCTCTAACCGAAAAAAAAAAATCTGATGTGGCCAGCACATTACCTTCCGTCAGTTCTATGTATTTTGTACAAATTTCATACGGAAAGTTCCTTGCTAAATTAAATATTCTATTTCTTGTACATTACCTTCCGGCAGTTGCATGTATTTTATGCAAATTTCATACAGACAATTATTATTTTGTGACGTTTTCTATATACAGTGTAATGTATCTGCAGAAATAAAAGATTTATTATTATTATTATTATTATTATTATTTCTTGTACATTATTACCTTAAAGCAGTTGTATGTATTTTATACAAATTCCATACAGAAAGCAAAAGATCCTATATTTCCAGTAAATTATAAGACAAACACACTATGTCAATTTCACTTGACACTGACATCTTTCAATCAGAATTTTCTTAATATAGTAGTTGTTTCCATAGCTATGGCTACTTTATGAAATTTAATTTCTTTATAATTTTTTAACTCTATATCCATTTAATATTAAGTATAAAATGCAGTCAAATCGTATAGAGAATAAAATATTCTTTAATATTTATAAAAACATCAAATGTGAAAAAAAAAATATTTAACATAGTTTTTTCAAGAAAAACTATTAAAATCTTCAAATGATGGTACTTCCGGTTGACCAATTGTAACCAAAATCTAATCAGCTCTTCATATGGATGTAACGAAGAAGTATACGAAAAAATTATAATTTTTGTAACTGTAGTATTAAAAGTTATCGCAGACGAAAATTTTGTTACACACACACACACACACATCCACACACACACACACACACACACACATACAGACATCATCGTAAAAATAGTAAATTCGTATTCTAGGGACCCTAAAACGTGCTTATTGATTAAAAACTCATCATCGAATTTTTTGACCAAAGACAATACCTTCCTTACCTAAAGGTGACGGAAGGTAAAAATCTGTTCATTATATTAGTCTTATAAAATAGGAATTGTATGCCAATTTAAGCTTGTTTGTAACTGTTATAGTTCACGATATAACAATGGTGGTCCATTTAAAATATACTTTCATGTTTCATAACAGGATAATGACAAGAAATACCGCCAGGTTAAAAAAATAAATTTGTTGCAAAATTATTGTAAAACTACAAACGTAAAACATTAATTTTAAAACGGAATATGTATATCACATCAGGAGCACATAACACGACGTGTATATTTTGAGGTTAGTAACACAAGTACAGAAAATGCAGGGACATTCACGTTTTCTGCAGGGACAGTACACTTAAACTACCTGGAACCCCCATACAATTTTGTCGGCATTTGCCGCTTTGTACCTACAGTGCGGTGTAAAGTTGGACGGCATGTAACGTCAAGTCCCTGGATGTGTATCGGCACATGCCATCTTGTCCGCAAACGTGTTAATTTCGTCTGGCGATTCTTCTGCTCGAGCTACACAAGTGTACAAATTTTCATTAAAATATTCCAGTAAACAAACCTGTATTCACTGAAAGAAATTTTGCCTACAATATCTTATCTCTAAAATAGTGCAGAGAACGTATGTTTATATAAATTTTTTTGGTGCCGAATAAGTATTTTCCTCCACTTTTTTTTTTATCTTTTCATAAAACTTTATCTCAATTTAAATCGATTTGTAGTTATTGTTATTCGTTAAGTGGTAATAACGTATGTAAAAAAAGTTTTCAGAAAAAGTTAAACCTCTTCATCAACTAGAAAGAATTTTTTTCTTGACCACTGACATAAGAGGTTGTTCCTATGAACTTAGAGGATAAGAAATCTAGTTTTACAACATTGATACGGGACGCAGTTTTATAAAAGTTTCTCATTTGTCTCTGGATCGTCAGAAATATTCTTGTCTTTACTATTAAGGTTTGTTCCAACAGAAAGTTCATTCAGAGCTGCTTAGAATTCATGCGCGAACTTATTGGAACCCGCAGAATAGTATGCGACAACAGCGGAATTTTAGGGAACTAAAATAATGGCGACCAGTAGGACATGTCAAATTATGTAAACGCAAAAATCATCGTTTCGTTTAACATAAAAAGATGTTCTCACGCTTAGATTTTACAATTTCATTTGGAAATGTGTGAAAAATAAGCGAATTAAAGAAAATGAACATAATATACACTACAAATTGCTGTGTTAAAGTGTAGGAGTACAACAAAAATTCAAGACATATTCCATAATTTTTGGCAAAGATAAAGTTGATCGACTGAACGTATGGAAAAATATATCGCAAAACTTCAATCTCATAAATTAATATGTCGTCTCTTTGCATTTCACAAAAAGAAAATATAATAAAATTTTGCAGGTATGTAGTTTTAATACATCTATTGATAGTATTGATAAATAAAATTTGTAGATTTATTGATTTTACTAATATTTGTTCCTATAGATCGCAGTTCCAAGTCAGAATTGCCATAAGTCAAATTATGCCACTAGTAGTAATAGGGCCCTATACCATTTAAAAAAAATCTGTAAGAGCAGGATGAAATAAGAATTTTAGTGTAAACGCGACTAAAAAATTTTACGTAATAAGCGAAATATGAATTTTTAAAGTTAAGAATTTCTTGCGTGACGTAGCTGATACTTCCAGTGGTCGACAAACTGTTGGTTCTATAGAGAACAGATTTTTTCATGTTTGCATAGCTGAAATATTTTTATATAAAAACTTATACGTTATATCCACGAAGAAATTATTATTAAGCATAAATAATATAAATAATAAGCATTTTTTTCTTAATAAATTATAGAATATTGAAACAGTTTGACAATATTATGATACAAAGTATGACGGCGGATGGCGCTAGATTTAATTAGAAATACATTATTTTTGTTAATATTACTATACTCTATCCGTTTTAACTATAGAGCGTTGGGTGAGATAGGGCCTACGATTCTAGCTCTCTGGTTGGTTCAAACGTGAACCGAGTTTACACAGTAAAATAATTGACGCGAAATTTAAATTTGCTTGACAACTGTATCAATTATTTTGACGTCTGACATAAAATAAATAAAAGTCAACAAAGTCAATAGTACACGATTTATTACATATTATTAATTTCTGTTCAGTTCTGTTAAGTATGTTATTGTTCTTTTCGTTTATATAATTTTCGTAGTGTTTTGGCGTTATATTTCATATTATACAGTTTTCGTTGTTTTTTTAGTTAGTTCGTTAGTTTTGTTATTGTTCTCTTCGTTAATATTATGGATAAAAATAGATAGATATGTACGTACAAGACAAAAATAATGAAAAAATGTCATAAAGAATTTTTTAAATCCAGGAATGGCGCCAAAATTTGAATTCGTTATTTAATACATGTAAAAACGGCCGCGCTCGAAACGCCATCTAGTCTATAGTTAAAACGGATAGAGTATAGATATTATAATTAAACAAATTCATGAAACAAAATTGTATTTTTTTTGTTAGGTTGTACAACGTGACAGTTCATAATCTTTCAAAGGTGACCGCAGCAGACGCGCAATTCTGTTTTTAAAATCAGGCGACCAATCAAATTCTTAGGACCTAACGCGTCATACCTAATTAGTAATCTACTTTAATCGCTTGTAGTTTGCGACCTAATCAATATTGAAACAAATTTTTTTCACTAATACTCATTAATCTATGTATATTATCGTCTTCTTTACGAATTGTTGCCCTTCAACTATCTTTCTTGATAAAGGATTCGACTGAACAAACTTATAAATTATGTTGATTTGAACATTTACCAATAATATGGGACAGAAAGCGCTCATTCAAAATGTAAACAAATCTGACATGTCCTACTGGCCGCCATGATAGGTGTGTTTACAGCGCAGCCAACGAGTTCTGCACGAGCGTGGTTCTAACACCGGTTTTAACTAAAACCATACCAACGACTTGTCACATACTTCAGGTTTATAAATCAGTGTTGCCAATGGACTGAATAAGCCGAAAATGTTCTGACAGCCATATTCAATAAATATGACGGCATTATTTAAAACTGTTTAATATGACTTTTGTCTTGCCTTCTTTGTAGTATAAACAATTTAGAACACTGTACCCAAATTTATTGAATATGGTTGTCAATACATTTTCGAGTTAATCAGTATATTGGCAACACTGATTTTGTTACTTTCCCTGAAGTATGTGCCAAGTCGTTAGCATGGTTTTAGTTAACACGGGTGTTAGAACCACGCTCGTGCTACCGGCCAATAGTTCTTGACTAGTGTTGGAACGATTTAGAACCGGTTGAGAATTTTGTTTATACATCCTAACCTATAAAATTACACCTGCCAGAAAACATTGTGCTTTTGATTAGGTATAATATATTTAAATTAAAGAAATGGCAGGTAAGTTCATGATTAAAATATAATAGACCTATATAATTCGAAAATGTTCCATTACATCGTCCATTAATTCTCCATCACTATCGCTAGAAAATTCTGACAATTCGGTAAAATCGCTGTCTTCTTCCATTGCTAATTTCATTAATAACAAAAACAAAATAAGTCAGGTTAGAATTAAAAATTCTGGTAAAATCCTGGAACTTTAAGAACAGTTCAGAATCGGTTCGGAACACTCGTTTTTGGAACACTGCACTATAAGTTCTGAATTTTAAATTCGACTTGTCGGAACGGTAAAATGGCTTTGCGCAAACTCAGTAAAGTTCTGAATGGTTCTGAACTTTCTGTTGGAACAAACCTTAGAAAAGACAATATTTCTGACAATCCAGAGACAAATGAGATAAGCTATTAAAAAACTGCGCCCCGTTTCAATGTTGTAAAACTAGACTGTTGGAACAAACCTTTTTCGAAATATTAAGACATTTCTGGCCAAAGTTTGCGCGATGACGTTTTAACTTTGTCTTGGGCACTTTTAATGAGTCTGCTGATTCGATTTTGGGGGCAAAAAAATCTGTCCTACTAACCTATAGATAGGTTTATATATTTCTAGTTAATAAATAATATCTTTCAAAACTTTTTCTGGCATATATAAAACAACTATTACGTATTTATTATGTCCTTATTTAGTAATAAAATTTGAGGCGTAAAATTCTTCTCAAAACTTTTATTACATACGTTAATTTTGTTAATTATTCTACGACGTAGGTCTTATGCTCGTCTTGTTCTCAAACAGTGGAGTTCGCTAATAATTGGAGTCACGTAAATTGACCTTTTTCAACACTTGTAAAAATATACCGGTTGTCTACTTGACATCTATTATATGGGGAATAAAACGTTATTTTTTTTTTTATTTTGTTGTAGTTATTTACCTTTTCGTTTTAGAGGAGTTCTAAATGAATATGAAACTGGAAATCAATCGCAATTTTTATTTATTTTACGCACAACTATATCAATATTTTTTGTTTACAATTTAGTTACCATGGCAGACAGTTGGGTTTTTGTGTGTTTGGCGCCCGCCGGGCTGTAAAGAAGCCACAACGCCCGGTAATGATATTAACCTTTATTTAATTATATGAATTTTAGATTTATATAATTTTTTTATAATATTAGGATTTACAAGTATCAAGACGTGGTGCTGATCGCATTAAACAATGGTACACTTTTTGTTGACATTTGTAAATGTAGCATTGCTGTCAAATGTGTTTCTTTAATTATAATAGTTTTAGTTAAATTTAACCTTAGACTCCATCTATTATTAATGTTTCTTTAATTTTCATATTATTTTCTCATTTATTAGTATTTTTTTTATTTATAATTCAAGTATGTATAATTGAGTTTTTGTAATCATATAGTGTTGTAGTTTCATGTAAATGTCAAATGTGTACCAATGTTTGTAGTTCTAATATTCGCCACTAGTTAGCGTATTCTTATTTGAAAACATGGACGCAAAACTACTGTAACTCTAACATAGATAACTACGCATGCTGTACATCTAATTCTACATTTCTACTAGATGGAGTTTTCTACTTGTTCATTTTGTCTCAGTTGTGCGTAAAATGAACGAACCTCGGACCTCCGGCCGTGAAAAAATTACGCCCATAGACGAATAAAAGCTTCGCGTCGGGTCTCGAATTTAGTCTGCAGGCGTAAACTTTTTCTTTCAGCCCTCTACAAGGAGTTTCTCGGATACGGGATACCTCGATTAGTTTATTTATTATTGGGAATAGAACAAAATCATTAAAATAAAAAGGGGGCTATACAGTGAAATCTCAGTTTATTTATTATTAATTTATAGTAATAACGCTGGTTGTTTACTGATTAGTAACAACAGGCGTACTGACGTATTCCAAACAAATGTCGTATACCAAACAAAAAAATTCGCGATCAAACAGGACGTATACTAAGTTGGACGAATTTTAAACAGTCGTATACCGAGGTTCCACTGTATATGAAAAACAATTGAGCTCAAATTAAAACGAAACATAAATATTTGTTAACTTTATAAATAGTTTATTATTATTATTATTATTATTATTATTATTATTATTATTATTATTATTATTAATATTATTATTATTAGGAATTGTGCAATAACTAATTCAAAATGACAGATAGCAAATTTTGTTTTTCATACGTAGTCACTGAAACACGAAGCATTTCACAACGTCTAAATGTCATAGCGCCCAAATTTCACACCGTCTAAATGATGCCCCACCACCAATTGTCACAGCATCTAAATTTGTCCTGGCTTATTTCAGCCACTACAAGTGGAGTTGGTAATACAGCAAACTGTCAACATTTCTTTTGAATTATGCAACAGATGGCGAGTTTGTTCTGTATTTAATACGGCGCCACAGTGTCAGTACAGTACAGTACTACAGTAGTTAACAGCAGTTAACCAAATAAATCTCGTACAATATTTTATGAACAGATTACAGGTATGTAATATAAATGAAGAATGTGCACTGAAAAACAAATATATTTCAATATAAAAAAAAACCGTCAGAAAACGCTTCCCCGAATCATTCAAAAACCGAGTACGTGGCAAGCGGAGGTCACAGTAGGTTAGATTTGATTAGATTTGGTTAGATTAGATACGCTTTCTGTTGCAAAATTCACAAAAAATGTTGACATACTTTATTATTACCAATACCACTTGTACTGGCCGAAATAAGCTAGGACAAATTTAGACGCTGTGACAATTGGTGGTGGGGCATCATTTAGTTGCAGTAAAGTTTGGGCGCCGTGAAATTTAGACGCTCTGAAATTTAGGCGCTATGACATTTAGACGTTATGGCACGTACTCTTAAAACATGACTATATAAATAAAATTTATTTAAATTTCAATTGAATTTTTCTCAATTTTTGTCATGTAAAGATATAAAATAATTATGTGGTTGAATTCAGAAAAAAATACTCGAAAGAGCCTAAAAAGTATATAGCATCCCATTTAAAAAAATATAACTTTATATTACAGTTTGAGTACTTGTTAAAATTTTTTTTTTCTTAAATAATTGAATGTACCCTTTTATCTAGTACAACTTTTATTTGAAAGATTTTATTCTATTCCCAATATTAAAGAAAACAATCGACGTATCCTGTATCCGAGGAAACGCCTTGTATACCATCACATTTAAAAATATATAATTTTATGTTATAGTTTGAGAACCAGTGGTTTAAATTTGTTTTTTTTTTCAATAAGTAAATGTCCCCCTTGATTTACTATAACTATTATTTGAATGATTTTCTTCTATTCCCAATAATAAAGAAAATAATCGAGGTGTCTCGTATCCGAGAAACATCCTGTATTTGTAAATATCTATAAAAAAAGACTGAATAAAATTCGCAATTTACAGCATATTTCAGAGTGCCATGGAACAAGTGATATTTTGTTGGTTATTAGATCTGTCAAACTAATAAGACAGAAGAATGACTGGTTCCACAGCACTCTGAGATAAACTGTAAATTATAAATTTTGGCGTTTTTTTTTTTTGTAAAAAATAAAACTACGATTGATTTTAATCTGTATTGTGTAGTTTTTAATTCTGAACAAGTTATGTATTTGCAACTATACTCCAAAATTAAAAGGTAACTAATATAGCAAAAGAAAAAAAATTACAATGTATTCCTATATAATATAAGTAAACATCCAGCATAAATATGTTAAAATAACTTTTGTGATCAATAACTGGAAATCGCTACTGCCGGGACAAAAGGTCATAAGTTGATTTTCTCAATTATAAATGAATAAATATATCATCACGGCATATTACCCATTACTGGGTGTGCCAATCTGCTTTGTACGCAGATATCTGTAATGATGATGACATATTTGTACCGTGCGGGCGTTTACCAGGCGTCACCTCACGGGTACTCATTGCTGGCGTGGAAAGTGCACCACACGGGTCATTTCTGTGCCATTTAAAATTCGAAATATTTGGCGTCGGTCGCGACCAGACACTCATGTACTCGGCCACGAGACCCCACATTTTCTCAATTATTGCTTTAGTATTAAATTTGGAGTTCTAAAGTACGTAATTTTGTGAAAACAAGGCTTTAGGTCGCGGGCAAACAGCTGTTTTAAATGTCCTTGAAAACATATGTGCTGGAGCCCCACTTGTCAAAGTGACAGTACAGCCATTTTGTTGTGTGTTGTGGTGTTTGTTGTTTGTGACGTATTTTTCTACAATCCCAGTGTTTATTGTAAAACACC
Organism: Harpalus rubripes; assembly: GCA_963082715.1. Lineage (NCBI taxonomy): Eukaryota > Metazoa > Arthropoda > Insecta > Coleoptera > Carabidae > Harpalus > Harpalus rubripes. The sequence goes on along the minus strand of OY720449.1, from coordinate 80,346,251 downwards.
ATAACGCACAACAAAATGGCTGTACTGTCACTTTGACAAGTGGGGCTCCAGCACATATGTTTTCAAGGACTCTAAAAACAGCTGTTTGCCCGCGCCCTATAGCCTTGTTTTCAGAAAATTACGTACGTTAGGACTGTACTAAAGCAATAATTGAGAAAATGTGTGGAAATTTATACGCATACGTAAATACGGTTTTAGGATTTTTTGTCCCAGCAGTATCGAAATATGCATGGATAAATAAGCAATTTAATAAAGTAATAAAACTACCTATATTATAGTGCAAGTTTTGAATGCCACTGGCAGCCAAACAGCCAATGTCATTCAACATATCGTTCACTTTCATACAAACGCATGGCGTATCTATCTGGCGTGGCATCATGAATTTAAGCCAAGTGTTGCATAAATATTTATGCAGAGGAGGCACGTCATCAAAGTTTGTAACTAGATAATGACGTCATGAAATTACTAGGTTTATATGGTATACTAATTTAGTTTTTAAAAATGCAATGTGTGTTGAATAATTGTATTTATGTGCGATGCAATTTTTTGCGACCAAGTTACTTGATTTATTAGACGAATAATATTTGAATATCTCTGTCAAACTTAATATATTTCCAGTTTATGGTATTGAAATTTTGTTGTAAGGCACACCAAGTAGGATTTTTATTCAATATAAACATAACATATAAAATTTACTGTCATACTAATGGCAGAACACCACATCGACAATGCATGTTATGTAAACGTATGTATTTTCAAATCCAGTAATGCCAACCATTTGTGAAAAAATGAACTACAATTATTTTACATAAATTAAAAATGCGTTAAATTTATTTTCTTCGTTTACCTAAACATATACATCATTCGGCCATTACTACAGTTTTTTTTTTCATTTCGTAATGTTTTGATGACGTTCTGCATAAATATTTTTACTATAATGGTTTACTTTCGAGGCGAGTATTTTGTTGTTAAACATTTTCTAGCGTGTAACTTACCCTAATTTAATGTGCAGTGTATTTATGCAACGTTTAAATTATACATCATTGTTCAAACTATTAATTTAGCGTGTAATACAAATGTACGTATTTTTTATTATTTATTTCAGTTCTATTTGATTGTCAATAATAGTTATTTATGTATTAAGGGCATAATCAAAAGATTGCAGCACGGGGGAATTTTCCCTAGTGCTATAATCTTGATTATGCTGGTACATAAAACGTTTTGTTTTATTTCAGTTCTCGAATTTCACGGATTCAATAGGTAGGTATTGGGACCCGCAGAATCCGTTGGCGGCGCTGTAAGCGCAGCTGTCATGGCAGCCAGTAGGACATGTCAAATTTGTTAACATTCTGAATGAGAGTTTTCTGACCTAAAATATTGTTAACAGTTCAACTCAACTATAGAGCTTGTGCCAGAGAAAGATATAGCAATAGGTGTCGCCGTGACGTCATGTTGACAAATATAAGTCAAATCAATAGACCATTTCAAAAATTCAATGCGCATGTACAAACTTTAGACAAAGATAACAAAAGTTAGTGCTGTATACCTATCTTTGTTTACGATATGACAGGTGACAGTTCGATTATTATTGTTGGTTAGTATTTGTTTCTTCATTGGAATAGTAATTTTGACGGATACTATACGTTGCGTACCGGTTTGTAATAATAATTGGGAAAAAAAAACATTTGATTTCATTCTTTTTCTTAAAATAGAACGGAAGAAAAGAGTGGATCACGTAGAATAAATAGACAGCAATGGATACCAAAAAATTTGATAAAATATGTGGAAATTGAATTTATTTTAATATTACTGAAAAGAAATCATCGCAAGATAAATATCCTAAATATTTTCCTAATGGTCAAATAATCTAAAATAAAAAATTAGGTTACTACATCAAATCTATCATATTAATATAATTTATAAATAACTGATAAATATACTACATTTATTTCGATAAATTTTAATTTTCAGCATAAACATTTTATTTGCTTTTGAATTAAATTCTTTTTGACATTTCTCGTACCCCGCCATTTAACGGCACTAAGTTTTTAGTTCAAAAAATAAACACGTAGAGGACGCGGACATTTTTGAAATGGTCTATTAATCTACAAATTTTATTTATCAATACTGTCAATAGTTGTATTAAAAGAGAAGACATATTTATTTATCAGATTAAAGTTTTGCGATATATTTAAATTTCTTTTACATATTGTTCAGTCGATTCGCTTTTGTCGTCTTTGCCAAAAATTACGGAATATATCTTCAATTTATGTTGTACTCGTGCATCTTTTAACAAAGCACTTTTTGGTGTATATTATGTTCATCTTCTTTAATTCGCTTATTTTTCACACATTTTCAAGTGAAATTATAAAATCTAAGCGTGAGAACATCTTTTTATTAACGAAACAATAATTTTTGACGTTTCCATGTTTGACATGTCCTATTGGCCGCCATTAATTTAGTTCCCAAAATTTCCGCTGATGTCGCATGCTATTCTGCGGGTCCCAATATAATATTCGGTATCGTTGTGCTAGCGTTGTGAATGTTAGTATGCTGTGGTTTCTAGCTATATTGTTTATAACCAATATTAATTTAGTGTCAAATGAAAAGGGAAGATTGATTATTCAAAAGAAATATTAGATGAATTTGAGGCTACACAGGACAAAATGGTTCCACAGAAGTCAAAAGATGTTAAAAAAATGTGATTTATCGAATTTATTGCGTTGTCTGACATTTATCTTTAAACCACGATTTAGACGTTTGAATAGCTGTTGTTTAGCAATTTTATAAGCCCTCGGGCGATAAAAACCAAATGGGGTATTCCGGTGTTATGGAATTTATACAAAATAGTAACTTTTTTCTATGGTTAACATTCATAATTTGATGTTAGAAAATTGAAATTCTTTACATATCTAGAAACGTCCTTGAAAACTGTGACGTCATTTCGATATGCTTTTGCGTAGTTTTTGCTCATTTCAGATAGAATATATGCCGTTAGAAACACAGATGGCGCTAGCAGTTACTACGAGCGATTGTGTTAATTATTAGGTGTACCTCTAATATATGTTTGTTTACCTACGTTTTCTTCTTCAAAAGTTGTAAATAGACAAATAGCTGTCTATGAACACGTGTGTTTAGGCACTTAAGTTTGCTGCAGATGTCAATATAGGATTCTTTTTAAAAAAATTCATATCTTACTTGATATACAGGTGTAACAGCTAAACGAGCTACCTCCAATAATTTCTATATTATTGAAGAAACAATAAAATATTATAAGGCTTAAAGAAGACCAAGAGGGACATCCGAATATAGAAGAAAATATTTTTTTAAACCACTGATTCTTAAGTTACAATACATAATTATATTTTTTAAATGGAATGATATATATTTTTTAGGCATATTTAATAGAGTATTTTTTTCTGAATTCAACTATGTAATCATTTTATATCCTAACATAATAAAAATATTGAGAAAAATTCAATTGAAATATAAATAAATTTAATTTTTATAGCTATTTTTCAATAGGCTCCGTATGAAAAACAACTTGTTAATTTGAATTATTTACGACGGAAATCAAAGAGAACATTATTTATAAAGTTATTAACAAATATGTTTCCTTTTAATTTAAGTTCAATTGTTTTTCATACATAGCCTACTGAAAAATATAAACATAAAAACGAAATTTATTTAAATTTCAATGGACCTTTTCAATTTAAAGAGATAGAAGATATGCGCAATGGGGATCTGCGCATAGTAAGAACAACTGAGATCTATGACGTTTGTTTCTAAAAATTTAAACGTAAAATGAGAGAATATCTCAAATAACTTTAAAAAATCTTGTGCAATAAATAAAAGGCCTTCAAGTTCCAATATTCCTTATTTAATTATATTGAGGACGTTTCGAGCTAAATCCGCTCATCATCAGCAACTAACAAATTTTCATGTTGAGAATTATAAATAAATACAACTGCAGTTGTTAATGGGCCGTGTCAGCGGCTTGTTGCATTGTTGAGTTGGGGGCCCATGCTCCATCTGACTACGTTGAATATAATTCACATGTAATTTCACAACTTTCGATGATGTACAACAACGTAATTCTGCTTCAATACTATAAACATTTATGTATTTATTTACAATTCTCAACATGAAAATTTGTTAGTTGCTGATGATGCGCGGATTTAGCTCGAAACGTCCTCAATATAATTAAATAAGGAATATTGGAACTTGAAGGCCTTTTATTTATTGCACATTATCAACATGGTTCCCTCATACACCATTTAAATTTAAAAAAATCTTATTAAAATAAGTTACAAAAGCTTTTATTGAAGTTAAAATGTCTAACGATGCAAATTTTCACTGAGAATACAGGTACTTTAATGACTGCAATATTTTTGACGTTTCGTTTGACAGCGCAACCTGCAGTTGTTCGCACCCCTTTCTTACTATTTGCAGCGATAAAAAGAGATAGCCGTTAAATTTAAAAAGTCCATTGAATTTTTCTCAATATTTTTGTTATATTAGGATATAAAATGATTACATGGTTGGATTCAGAAAAAAATACTCTACTAAATAGGCCTAAAAAATGTATATCATTCCATTTAAAAAAATATAACTTTGTATTGTAAATTGAGAACCACTGATTTAAAAAAATATTTTCTTTTATATTCGGATGTCCCCCTTGGTCTTCTATAAGATTGCCTTATAGTATTTTATTGTATCTTTAATAATATAGAAATTATTTGAGGTTGCTTGTTTAGCTGTAACACCCTGTATGTATTTTCTTTCTCAAAATTTATATTTATAATTCTATAGGGCAGAACTATCGATTTTTTTTTTAAATGCCGGAATACCCCTGCGCCCGCTTTTGAGGGCGAATAAACAAGTTTATGATTCCAAAATAAAATAAACTTTTTTAACGTGCAAAATAAATTGGACCCATGAAAAAATATCTTATCTTTAAAACAGAGCTCTGCAGAACATATGTTTATATTTGTACAAATATTTTATCTTTTTTGGTGTCGAATTGCCCCATGGTATCGACTGTCTTTTTATTGATATTGTATAAAATAGTAGTTGCACTTTCATATTTTATTTATTTTCAAATATTAACAAATGTAAATTCCCTGAAGATATCGCTTGGTATTATTCCAAGTTTAAAATTAGTTAAGTGCAGAAGTTTCACCGAAGGATAGAATATGTGCATGTATATTTATTTATTTATGTTTACATTTTTCATTAATCATCATTATAATTTAAAACGTCAAATTTATTTACAATTCACTAATATATTATTTAATTTCTGTTATCTTCATCCGACCCATATAAATATTTACTGATAGTTATTTTTAAATTCCTTTCATAAATATATATTCATTCTAAAAAATATTTGAAACTTTGCCAATGTGTCTGGATTTTACTGCTCGAAAAGAAATGTTTGCAAGTTGCATTAATTCGGTTTTAACAAGACTAGGTTTTAATTTTAGAAAATAGAACGTCTACGCACTTGAAAAGTAGTATGAATATATTTACTTTGTATTTATCGATAATTATAGTTGTTTTTTTTGCGAAATTGCACTGATTATGATTACAATATTGAAAATACCTTTGAAGTGCAAAGTAATCACATAAATCGAGATTAGTTATCGCGACATATTTTTGTTTTTTTCTAAGCAAAGAAGCTACAACTTGTAGAACAACATACATGTGTTCATTTTAAATAGGCCATCATTGCTATCTCGAGAACTATAAGAACTACAAAGATAGTTAAATGGGCAAATAATTTCTATTTCACAAGACAAATTTAAATAAAAGAAAAATTATTTGTTTGGTCCAGTGGTTCTCAAAATACGAGACATAACTTTTTAATTTTAAATGAGAACATATATTTTTTATTTGCTCATTTGTTAGAGAATTTAATTCAAAATTCAGTTATATCATATTTTTATACCCTTACATAACAATTTTTTTGAGAAAAATACATGTCAAGTTTTATACTAATTCGATTAAAATATGGCTATAATAAGAGTGCCACGAATGGAAAAAATGACTACATGTTATTTTTATTACATAGATAGAGTTCCCTGACCTAAAGAAGCGAATGTTTTGTTCTTGTAAATAAAATAAATAAATATATCATCACGGCTTATTACCCATTGCTGGGTGTGCCAATCTGCTTTGTACACACATATCGGTAAAGATGATATATTTGCACCGTGCGGGCGCTTACCAGGCGTCACCTCACGGGCACTCATTTGTTCTTGTAAGTGATCATAAATGTCAACTTAAACAAAATACTCATGTATTTCATTCATGGCAATCTAATTCTATGTTAAAAAAAAATCTGATATGGCCAGCACATAACCTCTCGCCAGATATTTTTACCTTCCGTCACTTTTAGATAAGGAAGGTATTGTCTTTAATCAAAAAATTCAGTGGTGAGTGTGTGCGTGTGTCTGTCTGTGTGTGTGTGTGTGTGTGTGTGTGTGTGTGTGTGTGCGTGTGTCTGTGTGTGTCTGTGTGTGTCTGAGTGTGTGTGCGCGTGTCTGTGTGTGCGTGCGTGTGTGTGCGTGTCTGTGTGTGCGCGCGTGTCTGTGTGTGTGTGTGTGTCTGTGTGCGCGTGTCTGTGTGTGTGTGTGTCTGTGTGCGCGTGTCTCTGTGTGTGTGCGTGTGTGTGTGTCTGTGTGCGTGTCTGTGTGTGTGCGCGTGTCTGTGTCTGTGTGTGTGTGTGTGTGTGTGTGTGTGTGTGTGTGCGCGTCTGTGTGTGTGTGTAACAAAATTTCGTCTACGATAACTTCCATTCTACAATTCCAAAAATTATAATTCTTTCGTATTCCTCTTCGTTACATCCATGTGAAGAGCTGATTAGATTTTGGTTTGAATTGGTCAACCGGAAGTACCCTCATTTAAAGATTTTAACAGTTTTTCTTGAAAAAACGATGTTAAATATCATTTTTTCACATTTGATGTTATTATAAATATTAAAGAATATTTTATTCTCTATGCGATTTGAATGCATTTTATATTTCATATTAAATGGATATAGAGTTAAAAAATTATAAAGAAATTAAATATTAGCTAGCTATGCTATAACTCTGGAAACAGCTGATGTATTAAGAAAATTCTGATTGAAAGGTGTCAGTGTCAAGTGCAGTTGACAGTATGTATGTGTTATAATTTTACTGGAAATATAGGATCTTTTGCTTTCTGTATGGAATTTGTTTAAAATACATACAACTGCCTTAAGGTAATAGAATCGTTTGGCAAATTCCTTTTCTATTCTTTTTTACGTATATTCTTTTGCGTTGTTGACTTTTTTTATTTTCATAATGATGTACAAATATTTTTGACAGTGGCATACAAATATTTTTGACATTTGAATTTCTTGCCTTGAAGTAGTTTGATCTGAGGTTTATTACATTAAATTATTTTATATACATTTCTTTATCTCTAAATCTGTAGAAGATATAATAATGAATTTATATTTATCGAATAAAGAATTTAACGTTCTTTAATATAAGTATTTACATAAATTTTCGATAAATAATATTTAGATGATTTTTTTCTTGTAACTACTACTTCCGGTTATCCAATTGTTACCAAATCTTAATCTGCGCTAATTCTGCCGCTGTGTTTATGATGCCTGTCGTTGTAGGTTGTATTGTCGCTTATTTTTACCAAAACTTAATCAACTCTTCCCATTATTGTTAGATTGAGAAATCCGTAGTTAAAAATGTCTTAAATCTTATATTTGAGAAATCGTGGATCAAACATAGACACACACACACATACAGACATCATCGTAAAAATGTTATAATCGGATTCTAGGGACCTTAAAACGTGCTTATTCACTAAAATTTGGATATGCGATTTTTAGCATGAGTTCAATACCTCTTAGAGGTAAAAATTAACACGTATTCGTTTTTCCATTCATGAGACTCCTATTATAGCCATATTTTAATCAAATTATTATGAAACTTTACATGCATTTTTCTCAAAAAAATCATTATGTAAGGTAATAAAAATATTATATCACTGAATTCAGAATTAAATTCTCTAACGAATGAGCAAATAAAAAATATATGACCTCATTTAAAATTTAAAAGTTAGGTCCCGTATTTTGAGAACCAGTGGTCCAAAAATATCATTTTTCTTTTCTTTAAATTTGTCTTGTGAAATAGAAATTGTTTGCCCATTTAACCGTCTTTGTAACTCTTACAGTTCTCGAGATAGCAATGGTGGCCCATTTAAAATGAACAGCCTGTATATTTGAACTTGTTTATGAGCTTGGTTTTAACCGGTTAATAGATTACGAAGAAAACGTACAACAAACTGCTCGCTTGGTGACGTTCAGGGTTACACAGATGAATATATTATCTATCCGTAACAGTTTTATCATATCTGGAGTCACTTTCTTTGTTTTAAAAACATTTGTTTCCAATCAATACTACATTTTTCTCATAGTAAATCATACTTCACGCGATTCTTCTGAACTCATCTACATACTCGTACATATGCAAATCTTATTTTTACGGAGTCATGCTCATTTTACTGCTTTTTTGGCGTGTCCACCAATAAACCATTTCAAATATGTCCGCGACCTCTACGTGTTTATTTTTTGAACTAAAAACTTAGTGCCGTTAAATGAGAAGAAGAATGAAATCAAATGTTTTTTTTTTCAATTATTATTACAACCCGGTACGCAACGTATAGTTGCCCCATTAGGAAACCATTTTAATGGTGTTTCATTGCAAGAACCATTGTTTTTAATCTTTAAATTTTGAAATTGTTGTATTTTCCGTGTTTGAATGAAAATAAACAATTTACACATGGTTGAAAAGCAAAAAAATCTCTTGTCAATTGTGCAACTTTCCAATATGGCGTCTATATAAAAATTAAATCTTTCACTTTATAATATGAAAACTGATAGTGATAAAAAAAATTGAGCATCACCATTCGAAAAAACATAAAAAAGTGCCTTAAAGAGATGCAAATTAAAATCCAGTTTACATTTGGAAGATATTTGCTAAAATAAAGATCTGATGTGGACACCACACGACTTCCTTATACGCAAGACTAATATGAAGTATAGACTCAATTATAAAATTGCACGTATTTGACGTAATTTGACATTGACATCTATTTTTTATTTTTTTGTTATTTTTTGTCCTAATCCATAGCAAGCTTCATTACAAAAACCAAAAAGTATATAAGTTTTAAATTTACATATCTCGCTTATACAAAGGGCTAATTTAATAATACTTGATGTGCTAGACGCAGAATTTAATTCTCTAAAATTCTTATTTGAAGCATTTATTTCTAAAATCAAAATGAAACCATTTTATTCAAGAAAAACTGTTAACAACTTGAGGTAATATATCACTTCCGGTTAGCCTGTTTGAACCAAAATCTGCTATGTTATTCCAATTGATATAAAAGTCTTATTTACCAAATTTGAAAAGTTTTGGATTATATTTTAATATAGTTTTCCATTAAAATCTATTATAGGCTTCAAATAAAGTGCCATTTCTGGATATTATGTAATGACCAAAAAGGGAGGTGCACAACTAGATGTTATAGATGTCCTAAATACAAAATTTCAACTTTCTACGGCTTACCGTTTTTTGAGTTATGCGAGATACGTACGTACGTACGTACAGACGTCACGACGAAATTAGTCAGAATGGATTCAGGGATGGTCAAAATGGATATTTCCGTTGAAATCTGGAAACCGAAATTTTTCGCGAATACAATACTTCCTTTACTTTGTACAAGGAAGTAAAAAACTGCAAAATTTACATTTACGCCAATATCCAGTGACCTATGTATTTTTCTCAAATAACAAAACACCATTAAAATGGTCTCCTAATAGGGCAACTTTTGCCTAATTTAATATTTCGTATCTCTTATAATTCTCTAGATCCCCATGTTGGAAAAATTATCCTGGACATTCTGTATATACTGGGTATCTTTTAAAAAACGAATCCTGTTTGAAACTTCATAATTCCGGAGTACATTGAGATATCGATTTGAATTTTTATCTCTTGCAGGCAAAAGGTTGAAATGTTGGAAAAGTATTCCTGCCAATTTCTAATAGTATTTGTTTGTTTTACTCATTTTTTCAATTTATTTACTTCAAAACCATATTAAACCATTTTTTTTCGGATTGTGTCAAAGCCAACTGTAACGGCGATAAATAGTAATTTAACTAACCCGAAAATAATTGGTTAAGAATAATTTTCAAAACACAATTAATAAATATAGAATCAAAATAAACAAATGATGATCTGTAATAATTTTTTTCATTTGTTTCTTAACAATTTCCGTCAATATTTTCACCTCAACAAATTAATAATTCGTCTTTTATTAATGTTTAAAACAAAAGAATGTAGACTTGTTCTACATCATTGAAAATCTTATAAATTAAGTAAAAAGATGAGACTATTTTCAACATAGGTTCTCATTTAAAAAATCATAAGTTAGTGTTATATCTCGAGAATTATTAAGTTTTCAAAAAATCTAATAACGCCATTTTATTAGATCTAAAAAATGGTCATAATTTTGTAAAAACAATTTTCTCTATCATAATAAATAAGATATGACATTTTCAAAATGAACGAAAAACGAGTTTTTGCGTGTAGCTCAGAAACAAAAGAAGATCGAAAATTCCTGTGGTAACTATTAAACTTTTCTGGAAAAGTTGACCCTGGAATGTGCAAACAGTTTTGATCTATCATTAATATTACCCGAGATACCTTAAAAAACATCAAAAATGAGACATTTATATATTGTATATGACTTGGAAACGAATAATAAATTAGTTTTTAGATATTGATGTCCTTTTTGAGATGATGAAGGAACAAATTGTAAAATCCATTTCTACTGGACAACGGTTTTAACCAGTTACTAAAATTTAGTCACTCAGTTACAGACAGATCTGATTTAGATGTTTCAAACAGTGATTTACTTGAAAACATTGTTTGGGCAAAGCCAAGAAAAAATAAAATAAACGGAAGTTACTACCATGATTACTGATCATGAATCAAAAAGAAATTTTAAAAAATTCGCAAATTAGTTGCTCTTTTTGTATGGAGTATACATTTTTAGTGCCACTGGTTTCAATGTAACATAATTAAATATTAAAAAAAACTTGTGCAATGTTTGAATAATGAACAAACATTTAATTATTTACAGTGAAAGTGAAACTTATTATGAAAAGTACTAATTGAAACAGTGGCACTAAAAATGTATATGTACTGCATATAAAGTGCAATTAATTCAGCGAATTTTGTAAATATTATTTTTGATTCGTGATCAGTATACATATAATGATAGTATCTACCATTTGTTTTTCCTGGACTATTGAAACACCTGTCTATGCGGCATTAATGGGGACTTATGATTTTAGCATTTTACTGTTGCCATCTACTGAGTTTTGAAGAAAACACAAGACGACTAGCTCGAAGAAAGAGACAGAAAAGTACTACCATGAGCTCGTAGATAGAATCTAAAACAGTATTTAAATGTGTTTGATAATTTTGTGTTTCGGTATTAATTTTTTTAGAATTTATCATCAGTTAACAAATCATTATTATAACAAAACTAATTACTCATAGATACGTCAAACACCACTGCAAAATAAAACAGCTAATATCAAATCGGATTAGGACAATAAGTTAAGAAGAGAAGAGCGGCCATGGTAATACAAAACTATCTCTTTCTTCGAGCCTGCGGTCTTTTTCTAAAGACATGTAGTCATTTCATTGTTATTTTGTCAAAGGATTTTAAAAATAAATTTTAAAATTTCAAAAAACCCTAGATTTTCAGTTGATATTAACATATTGGCCTGTGAACTTACGAATAGAATGTATAGGGTTGCAATCAGTCGTGCAACTTTGAAAATATATTCAAGTGTCTCTTGTAAAACTTTTATAAGTTGTACTGCCTAAAAAAAAAATGTTCGGCACTTCACGAATATGCCCTCTGTTCATGACGTTTCTTTTGTGAAGTAGGGATATTTGCGCGCAAATGTTTTCCATTATAAATCAATAAATCAAAGAAAAAGTAAAATTAGAACATAAGTTTCAGACAAGCCTCTTGGAAAATACTCTTCCATTACTATGGTTTCTATTAATCTATAGTCCATTCAAATTCGAAGTCACCGCGTAAAAACAAGTGCGTGATTTAGCTACAGGATCAATAAGTAGGCACGCCTTGTAAAGTATTATTCACGAAAGATGACTATTCAAGATCATTTAAACTATTATTCACGAAACATGACTATTCAAGGACATTTGTGCGCTGTCTGATATAATATTATTTGCAGATAACTTCATTGCATTTCGCACGCACAAGCGTGCAACATGAAATATTTATGGACACATTTTAACCGAAAATATACGAATAATTAATTTGAAAATTATGTTTCTTTCTAAATAATACCTTTTTGATAGATTTATGTTTTTCACATATGTTTTTGCAAAATACAAAAACAGACTTAACTTATAAACTAACGAATAATAATTTGATTTAAACGTCAACGCCACTGGGTAAATATTAGCACAGAGGGCAGTGTAGTAGATAATTAGGTATCTGTAATTCTACGACATATGTCATTATTATTTATTGTATGTTAGAAAGTAATGCCACTATTTACGTATATCTGTCACACCACATAAATTAAATAGACATAGGTCAAATAATCATTCTCTTTCTAATACAAAATGTTGCTAAGTTACTGCTGCAAAGTGATGTGTATTCTTTCTTCGAACAAATGACCTTGAGTAATCATCTTTCCTGAATAATAGTGTATGAGTCATCTGATATAATACTACTTGCAGATAACTTCACTGCATTTCGTACCCATAGCCGTGCAATGCGAAATATTTATGAATACATTGTAAGTGAAAAATAATAGTATATTATGTTATTAGGAGTAGAAAGCGGTCTTTTTGTGTTGAACCCAGCTATTGCGGCCGAGGCGCTAGCCGAGGCCTGGCAAGCTGGGTAAAACACAAAAAGGGCGTTCTAAGAAACTAACATTTTTTACTAGTACAACAATAACAACATTTTTGTACTAGTATGACAATGGATATCTTCTACAGCGTGTGTACAGTAGCATAATATGCATATTATAATACGCTTGAAGAAAAATGTAATTTATTTGAAAATTTTGTTTCTTCTTAGTAAATAATGATTTTCTCAAATTTTTATCTTCTTTACCTATATGTTTTTGCATAAAACAAAAATATAGAATTAATGTATACCTTATAATAATAATTTGATTTAAATGTCAACGTCACTAGATAAACATTAGTACAGAGGACAGTGTAGATAATTACATGTTTGTAACTCTACGACATATGTCACTACTGCTTTTAGCGTGTTAGAAAATAATGCCACTATTTACGTATAGGGCGCGAGCAGACACGTGACTCGAGCGACCTTGAAGTCCTCGGAATCGACTGATTTGTGTGCCCTTGTCATTTTGACGAGAACAATGTTACTTCGACAAGACCAATGTTTCAACTTATTTTAATTTTGAGCTGTTAAGAAGTGATTATTTTTAATTTCAAGTGTTTTACTGACTAAATTATACAGTAATAACATTTTAGCAATTCAAAATCAAAATAAATCAAAACAATAGTCTTGTCAAAGTGACATTATTCTTGTCAAAATGACATGCGCACACAAATCAGCTGATTCCAAGCACTTCAAGGTCGCTCCAGTCAGGTGTCTGCTCGCGCGCTATATCTATCACACCACATAAATTAAATAGACGTACGTCACAAAATATAGCTAAGCTACTGTTGTATAAAGTTCTGTGTATTCTTTCTTCGAATAAATGACTTCGTATAGTCATCTTTCGTGAATAATAGTATATCAAGCACCCAGTCTTGAGACAAAGGAACCAATTACAAAGCGCCAAGCAGTTGAACACATGTTAATCACGCGCTGATCATTGTTTACATTCGATGACTGTCGGATTTGAGCGGACTATAGATCAGGATACATTGTATCGGAAAAATCCAGGCTAACACAAATATTAAGTTCGTATTTTTTAAGTAAACGTTGTTTTATTATACTCATTAGTAAAATGGGTTAATGTAGTCATAAATAAATATTAAATTCTACCGGGTGTCTAATTGAAATCTGTTATACAGGGAATACAATTTTATTTTTTTATTTTGTTGTAATTACCTATTCATTTTAGAGGACAGTTGTAAATACAAAACTTGTTCAGAATGAAAAATTACAAAATACGAAACCAAAATCAATCGAAACGCTTTTGCTTCTTATATGAAGGGTGATAGGCTTAAATCTACCGAACTTCTTTATTTTTATTTTTTCTTTATATTTATTTAATATACTCCGATAAAATTAGTTGAATTAAAATTTATATTTATTTAAAACTGCAACAAAAAACCCTTCACATAAGAAGCAAAAACGTTATGGTCGTTCCATGAATTTTCCCGGAGGTTTTCTGAACTGTACTCGCTACACTAGTTATGTAATAAAATACGAGAGAAATGTTTATTTAACGCACAACTTTTATTTTATACAAACTTGTACTTCAGCATACGTATCAGCATCAAAATAAATGGTTATCTGGGTTTATTTTCGCGGGAATCATAATTTGGCGTGTCAGCAGGTGCTACCACCTATCGAGACTAGGGGCAACTAGGGATAACAGCACAGTTTTGAATTTTGGCGCCACATAATTATTTTAAAACTTTGTCAATTAAATTTACGTTTGGTATGTACGTTGAGAATTAAAACAGGAAATAAAACTTTATTCGATCTTAATCATTTTTTTCGTTTTTCATGCTCCTGTACGTAAGACTTGGATCGACAATCTGATTATATGTTTACATTGAATTTTGATTGACATCGGTGTCTTTGAAGAAAAATTACCCCTTAACCTTAAAATTAATTTTAATAAAAATTAAATACATATGAGGCGCGCGCAAACACATCTGTGTTGCCAAATCAATTTAAGCGTAAAATTAATAAAATTGTAAAACTATACTGTTTCACGTAAGTAAATAGTGATGGGAAGATAGGTTCAGTTTGATCTTGTTTTTTAATTGGGGAATATCCCGATATTATCCAATCAAACTGCACCTAGCTTCCTATCACTATTTTCTTACGTGAAACGAAGTATAGTTATTATTAATGAATATCATGTTATTTTATTTTGACACATTAAACTTAATTTTTATAAATATAGAGCGTTCAACATGAACTGATGGTTTTCTCGAATTTAGCGGGCCAAGAAATCTTTGTATCGTAGATGGCAGCACTAATCGCTCTATTTTTATAAAAAATATTTTAATTATTTTAATGTGTCAGAAAATAAAACAACATGATATTCATTAATAATTAGTTTTACAATTTTATTTATTAATTTTAGGCAAGGTACACAAGCTGTATGCTTGGCAACCTTGTGGGGCCCTACAAGCACTTGTCAAAGTTACGTGTCCGCCCGCGCCTCATTTCGAGAACTAGAGTTGTTAGGACCTCTGGCATGGTTGACATGTTGAGTAATCTAGATACTCTGTTTAACTTTTCCTTGTAGTACTACTGATGATGAGAGCCTAGTTCTCGAAATAGGTACGTATTTAGTTTTTATCAAAATTAATTTTGAGGTTAAGGGGCAATTTTATTATTTTTAGTTAAAGTCTGGAATTAGTGGCTAATTTGATAATAATGGTCCTTTTTACCACTAGATTGTATATGGGGTGTATTCTGTAAGGAAACTGTTAATTTTAAACAGTATGTTAAAAATAAACTTGCTGTTAAAATATATTTTCTATTCTGTAACTATCAATTCTGTTAAAATTTTAACACCCGTGTTAAAATTAGGTGTTTAAACTGTATATTTTAACGTCATTCAAATCGATGCCTTTAAAATTTTAACATCTGTTTATACAATAAAATTATAACAGCATTTGAATATGTTGCACTTCTAATTAATGAAAATGAAATAGAAAACGAAAGAAAAATACCATGGATGAATATAAAAAATATCTAGGTGTTATTTAATAAAATATACAACTGTTTTACGAAGTATTTTATTTAATTACGGTCACCCGTTCCATCGTATGTCTAGTAGGAATATTTAATTAACATAATTCGACAAAGAGTGAACTTTGAATGGTATACCGAGAGCACGGTTTAGATGTATCGTAAAAATGTCAAAATGACATGCGCACTCAAATCAACTGATCCCAAGCAAGTCAAGGTCGCTCGAGTCACGTGTCTGCTCGCGCCCTATAGCTGTATTCTTTTTGAACTAATCGTATCTCAGCTCAGTACATAACTGAGTTGAGCTAAAGTGAGTTGTGATTTTGCAAAAAGAACAAAGTTTATTCCATTTTATCATTTGCTGTAACAGATGTCAAATTTATTGACATTTTTCTGATCTGTTACTGTTTATGTGCTGTTTATAAACAAAAAATGGATAATGTTGAAAATATATTACTTGTTAGTATCTGTATATGTAAATATAAATTTTGTTGAATTATGTAACCTTAAAATACAAACTGAGTGTTTCAAATCATTTTGAGTTTTGTAAACTGGTAGTGTAGCATCAGAAAGGGGGGAAGTGAGTTTACTCAGAACAACTCAAATCAGTTGTGTCAGGA
The DNA here is from genome assembly GCA_963082715.1 of Harpalus rubripes. NCBI lineage: Eukaryota > Metazoa > Arthropoda > Insecta > Coleoptera > Carabidae > Harpalus > Harpalus rubripes. The sequence goes on along the minus strand of OY720449.1, from coordinate 80,329,608 downwards.
AGAACAACGACTTCCTGAGTTTATCTGAAGTGATCTAAGATGAGCTGAGATTTTGTCCAAAAAGAATACAGCTGTTATGTACGCCGTAATGGCGGGAAGAAAATAGGGAAAATATAAAAGTAAAAACGCTTTAGATTTAAAAATATTTTAACATATTAAAAAAACAAAATTCGAAAACTTCCCCATTACAACATCAACATAAAACGATCCAGTCTCATATAAATTAGGTAAAAAGCTTAGTAACTTTCTGCTGATGACGTAAATAGGTTAATACCGTGGAACAACCATACCATCGAGCTAAACTATTAAAGATCGGACCCATGTTGATTAAATTTTTATTTTACTCATTTGTCAGAACTAATGTCCTTAAAGTTTGTACCCAAAATTGTGAAACGCCAATAACAGATTTCAACTACACTTTCGGTATATGCGATGTTCATAAATTTCTAATGGGCGATGCGGCCCAGAAGATATAAAAAATTGAACAGCCATGCTATACAACAAATCAAGCACAAGCACTCCATTACACACAGCCATGCATTTTTAAAAACAGTTCCCTTACCTTATTCTTTTTCACAAGCCGGAAGATATCTTGTTTCAACAACCTCCTCAAAGTAGTTTCAGATATAACTTCAGGCTTAAATTCATCCAAACTAGTACTCAAAAATTGGTACGTTGCTAGCGTTAATTGAGGAGATACATGTAATCTTTGATTATCACTTCTTTCGGCGAACATGGAAAAGTCCTGCCGTTTTGTTTTATTCTGTCGTTTTCTTTTGCTGCGATTGTCAGTGAAAACGTCAGTCTCATCCACGATTTCAGCTTGGATAAGCTCTTCAATAACATCTTCTAGAGTTATCAAGCCCAATGTTTCATAAAATGGATCGCAGTCGCCTTCGTTGTTGACGCGTTGAACAAATGCCATATGGCCTTTGTTACCTAAAAGAGAACCCACCATGCACATGCAAGAAGACGTAAGGAGAGTCCCCATAACTCCTCTCAGGAGCATGGGACAAGAATTTTACTTGCATGATAAAGAATTTTGTAAGAGAGTTACAGTTAATAGTGTCGTCTAACCATTCAGACACGGCTGTATTTTTGTTAATAATTGTTGAGTGCAAGATTTAAGCTCGCAGTTTCTCGTTTATTAATCAAACTCACAACTATTGAAACATATATGTGTATATATGTAAATAATAGATAAATTATTCTAGTTCCTATACGATATGTTTGAAATACTTGCAGCATGACAATAAATAAATGGCCGCTACTTTAAGCGCCGATTCAACACATCAAATTGATAAAAAAAGTGGATATAAACGTACGTCCTCTGAAGCAATGTTTATAGTATACGAATATTTTCTTTCAATGCTTATTTAAAAGTTATTTTTATAACAATTGCGGCAAATTAATGACCGACACAAATGTAAGTTTTTCGAATCGAGTGCACAAATTATTTCTATATTTTTAATTTAGGGCCACTTTTACAATCATTAGATAAACCTAGTATAACGCTATACTAGGTATAAAAATCTGATGTGGACACCACACAACTTCCTTGTACGCAAGACCAATATGAATATGAAGTATAGACCCAATTATAAAATTGCACGTGTTTGACGTAATTTGACATTAACATCTATTTTTTATTTTTTTGTTATTTTTTGTCCTAATATGGTCCTAATCCATAGCAAGCTTCATTACAAAAACCAAAAAGTATATAAGTTTTAAATTTACATATCTCGCTTATGCAAAGGGCTAATTTAATAATACTTGATGTGCTAGACGCAGAATTTAATTCTCTAAAACTCTTATTTGAAGCATTTATTTCTAAAATCAAAATGAAACCATTTTATTTAAGAAAAACTGTTAACAACTTCAGGTAATATATCACTTCCGGTTAGCCTGTTTCAACCAAAATCTGCTATGTTATTCCAATTGATATAAAAGTATTTTAATATAGTTTTTCAATAAAATCTATTATAGGCTTCAAATAAAGTACCATTTCTGTAAATTATGTAATGACCAAAAAGGGAGGTGCACAACTAGATGTTATAGAAGTCCTAAATACAAAATTTCAACTTTCTACGGCTTACCGTTTTTGAGTTATGCGAGATACGTACGTACGTACGCACAGACTTCACGACGAAATTAGTCAGAATGGATCCAGGGTTGGTCAAAATGGATATTTCCGTTGAAATATCAAAACCGAAATTTTTCGCAATTACAATACTTCCTTTACTTCGTACAAGGAAGTAAAAATGGAAATTGTATTTTACAAACCTCGGATAAACCTCAGAGAGTATAAACACCAGTATTTCTTATACCATGGAAATCGGTCGTATAAACCTCGGATAACTTTATTCCTGGTTCTTATGGATACCACGTAAACACAAACGATGTTTTGTTATTCATACGTTTGACAGATGTCAATAAAATATTTCATCATCACTGTCAGAATCAAAAATAACATTTATATCATCTAACATCGTGAAAAATGCAAATTAGAAGGCAGATATAATAACAATATTGAAGAAAAATAGTCTAACAAGAAGATAATTTTATTGTGTCAATACCAACCTAAAGTGATTTAAACGTAATTTCTGGTATAACTACCTGAGAGATAAAAACGCATTGTAAAAGAGAGTCTTGTTTATCGAAGGTATAATTGCTAGGATAAAGTTATACCTCCGATAGCTCTACCATGGTTTATCCATCAATTGTAAAAGTGGGACTTACTGAGTTTTGTATGAATATTAGGAAATATTTTTTTTATTTGAAACCGTCAGTAAAAGTCCAGAAATCGGCACTAAAGTAATTCATTATAAGACAATTTCATGCAAATGAAGTGTTGCCAACCTGTACATGTAAGATAATTGGGGTAGGTGCACGATGTACAATATTAAACTTGTACGTAAAATAACCAAAAATTTGTACAAGAACGATTTAAATAATTCCAATAACTTCAATTTCCGGAGGTTCACCGCAATGAACATAAGTTCAATTATTTGACTGACAGCAACTGATAAATTTGTCAACATAACCTATAAAAGTAAATATTCGCTATTCAAGAAAAATGCTCGCCAACTATCGGCCAACTCATGAAGCTCTTAAAAATGACGTGACAATGCGGCTAGCATATAGCATGGCCAATGTTACTACAACATGTAAAAGTCAATTTCAATAATTCAGCTTTAAAATTTGATAAAAAGTGTTCACAAATCAAAAATATTTATTTCATTTTATCTCCTTCAACAATTTTTTTTCGCATGTAATAAGCCGGCTTCTCATTTTTTAAAAGTATTTTAAATGAAAGTTTATGTAATATTTTTCATTGTAATATAAAAAATAATAATTTATTAAATTAAATAAAAAGATTGGCGCCAGAAATAGTCATGAAAACAACCCCCCACTCCTGTGACGCCAGAGCACATACAGTACGTCATTTATAGCCAATAGGGCGCGAGCAGACTTTTGACTCGAGCGTCCTTGACGTGCATGGCATCAGCTGATTTGTGTGCGCATGTCATTTTGACAACAACTATGTCACTTTGACAAGACCAATGTTTTGACTTATTTTGATTTTGAACTGCTAAAATGTTATTATATAATTTTCATTAAAAATAATAACTTCTCAACAGTTCAAAATTTAAATAAGTCAAACCATTGGTCTTGTCAAAGTGACATTGTTCTTGTCCAAATGACAAGCGCACACAAATCAGCTGATACCAAGCACTTCAAGGTTGCTCGAGTCACGTGTCTGCTCGCGCCCTATAGGAAAAAAAATTAAGTTCAGTCAAACAAATGAACGTTTGTTCAGTGTTGCTATACTTCGGACATTGAAGTTATCATATCTCGAAAACTATTGGTTCCCCGTAAATTTTGTCTAAAACCTTATTGTACAACTTTTGATAACAAATAAATTTAATAATAACAAAAATTCACGTAAAAACAATACTTCACGAGATATTTGAGAAAAACTGATTTTCGCGACTTTTGACTGTCAATAATTTTTTGCGAACACGATTTTGCAATGGACTTTTTACAGTGTTTCTTATAAAGTACAAAGAAAATCCTGAAGGAAAATCTTCACTTAGATTTTTTTAGAAGATGAATGCTAAAATGACCGACGTCTCATCTTCCCTACACGCCTCACGCAAACACAAAGACCGATAGTATGAACAACTGATTAAGGGTGATTATCGAGCATTTGACTAGCATTGTTTTATCTCTGTCATTCGTTTATGGATCCTTTTAGAGGAAAATACTTCAAATAATAGTTATAGAAAAATTAATTGCCCGCATCTTTTATTTGAAGAATTTTTCTCTAAAATAATCTCTAAACGATTGACAGAGATAAAACAATGCTAGTCAAATGCTCGCTAATCACCCTTAATCACTGTTCATACTAGCGGCCAAAGAGTATTATTTTATCAATAGGGGATTCCACCATTTTTTAAATATAATTTCATCTGAACGTAAAAGTATAACTAAGACTGTCGGTGAAAATATTCTTATTAATAAGTGAGTTATAGTCCTCCGAAATTTGAAAATGTGACGTCACGAATATAAGTTTTTATATCAAACTATTTTCTTCGTTGACCTAAATGTTCTTGAAATATATGCTATTTCTAAATTATATTTATAAAACATAAATGAATATTATTATACTGTATGTATACTGTTTGAGAATTGCACTACTGGACTGATAGCCATGCCTTCGCTATTTAAATGTTTCTACTTTCATTTGTAGTAGGCTCCGCCCCTAACTGGGTATTCGTTATATATTTATAGGTGGTCTTTGAGTGGCCAATCAAAATAATATACCGGGTGTTCACTTTTTTTATAGGACATAGGAAATACAATGTTAAAATTTTCATTGTGCGATAGTTCGTTCCCTGTGAATTTTAGAACAAAAGTGTAAATACAAAAAATGTTCAGAATTAAAAACTGCATCGAACAAGCTTCAATTTATTGATATAATTCGTTCCTATCATGAGATAAACGTAAAATAAAATTTATAATTTTTAGCTATTTACAGTGTGCCATGGAAAACAAAACATTTGTCATTGTCATTAAGTTATTACAAAGAGGAATAACACTTCCTGTTTCATTAAAAAGGTTTATAATTCTGCTAATAGTCCCACGTGCAGGAATAGGCCGGGCCTGATATAATGTACTAAGTAAATCTCTCACTTGATTTAACGAATTTCCAGCCAAATACCATATTATCCATTGAATTTTTTCAGAGATAGTAAATGTATCCATAATTACTGATAAATAATTTAAATGAAGGCAATAATTATTAAATCTTTACGACAATAACAAATGTCATCTGTCAAACTCAAACAGTACGACTGTTTGAATTGTATGTTTTGTTTTCCATGGCACACTGTAAATAGCTAAAAATTATAAATTTTATTTTACGTTTATTTCATGACAGGAACGAATTATATCAATAAATTGAAGCTTGTTCGATGCAGTTTTCATTTCTGAACATTTTTTGTATTTACACTTTTGTTCTAAAATTCATAGGGAACGAACTATCGCATAATGAAAATTTTAACATTGTATTTCCTATGTCCTATAAAAAAAGTGAACACCCGGTATATGGTTTCATATGAGTGACGAGCTGCTATAAAAAAATCTCCTTATTTTCGAAGTATTTCAATTATGTCGTTTTATTTCTTTATTAATATTTATTATTAAGCATATACTTTCAATATTTTTTCCTAATTTCTCTTAAATCAATTGCGCTGTAGTCCCCTATTACCTCGACCCTTGACCAACCCTAACACTTGATAAATAAGCATTGAAAAAAATAATAATATCTTAAAAATAGGGCTTCAGAGGACATATTGTTTTTGTCCACTTTTTTATTATTTTGCTAAGTGAAATCAATTCTGAAAATAGCAGCCATCTATTTATTGAGAGTGAACATATGCGAATCAATGAAAGAATGAAAAAATTCTTACCCTCTTTGAACTGCCGGAACATGTAATCCAACGTTGTATCTTCAAAAACAAAATTACAAGGATTTTGATAAAACTGGCACAAGGTCTTTAGCGGCGTGTTATCGTCTGGATCAACAAACGCCAAATCCTTAATATACAAAACTGTAATTATATTCGATCTGTTTCCTTCGTATACTGGAATTCTCGAAAATCCAGACTTCATAATTTCGGAAACAGTTTCGAAATCTAAAACTGCCTCATAGTCCAACATGAAGACGTCTTCAATCCGGGTCATAACGTCGAAAACGGTCTTCTTTCTAAGTTCCAAGGCTCCCGAAATAATGTTGACCTCATCCCTGTCGAGATCGTTGATATCTGTGGTTACCTATAATTTGGATAAATCCAGTTTTAACCGCCGAAGAACAAATCAGGTTTAGTTCAAAAATATATATTTAATTTTAGAAAATGAGGACTCTAAAAAGAAATAAACGAAGCTGGGAGAGGTACAGCATAAAAAGTGTTTGTAATATGAATATAATTACGCGATTATGAAATTAATTTGATGAAATTTAATATTTTAATGTGTAGGATATTATTATTAAATGCTCCCAAAATTCCCATGTATACTACATTCTCAATTTCCACATGTGAATGCCCTTGGAATAACGTCTGGTATTACTCCAAGTCGGAAAGACTAAAATATATCATCTATAAAGGTTTGTCTACTCGGAGAACAGTTATTACACTCAAAAATATGAGTCATAAAATATGTATTATGTATTTATGTACAGTCATAATGGTTAATTTAATCAAGCTGATGTAAGTGCAGTTTTAAATTGGGAGGTGATCGATTCAATTTAATTAAATTTGCTGGATTATATTCGAATGTATGTCATATATCATTAGATTTACTGTAAAACAAAAATGAAAAGGGGTCAAGTCGAATTTTATCCGGGCCACCCCCTAAAGTGCTTCCAAATAATAAAAAAAAATGTGCAGGCAGTGATTCCGCTTAATATTAATATTTGACCAAATTCACTTGATTTTTTCCCATTGGGTTTTGACACATTTTGGAACTGTATTTTTGTCAAAGACAATAAGAGGTTTAAAAGATTCATTCAATATTTGAACATACAGGTGTTCCATTTAAGTTCTACACTATTACTATCTCGAGAAGTATAAGAGATACGAAGTCGGTTAAATTAGCAAACAATTTATATTTTATAAGACTACTTTAATGAGCGAAACAAGAATTTTTTTAGACCAGTAGTTCTCAAAATATTTTATCTTATTTTAAATGGCAACCTATTTTTTTTATTTGCTTATTCGATTCAGTATTTTTTTCTGAATTCAACGATATCCATATGTAATACTCTATTATTACAAAATATTTGAGAAAAATGCAAAATTAATAATGTATCATTTTTATTTAAATATAACTATACAAAGAGCGCTATGGAAAAAACAAATAAATCAATAAAACAATTGTTAATATTATTTACGAATTTTATCTTGTTTAAATAATAATGGACCTTTTCAATTTAAGAGCTATCTCTTTCTATCACTGCAAATAGTAAGAAAATGGCGCGAACAACTGCCAGTTGGGCTGTCAAACGAAACGTCAAAAATATTGCAGTCATTAAAATACCTGTATTCTCAGTTAAAATTTGCATCGTTAGACATTATGCCTTCAATAAAAGCTTTTGTGACTTATTTCGATAAGATTTTTTAAAGTTATCCGAGATATTCTCACATTTTACGTCTAAATGTTTTAGAATCAAACGTCATAGATCTCAGTTGTTCTTACTATGCGCAGATCCCCATTGCACATATCTTCTATCTCTTTAAATTGGAAAGGTCCATTATTCATAACTTAAAGAAAATTATAAAAGTTTTTGTAATTATTTCTTCATTTGATTTATTTGTTTTTTCCATAGCACTCTTTGTGTAGTCATATTTAAATAAAAATGATACATTATTAATTGTTGTAAAGTTTCTGAAGCTGTGAATTTTGCTAATTGGAAGGTTTTATTGGATAAAAATCTTCAAATGTTGTATATTATTATAACAACTAAAAGACGACGTTGTCGACGTTGACTCACCGACCTGCGCAGGCGGTTGTCAAAATTCAAACTCAATTATGGGTTGTAATTTAAAATTTATTTATAAAATTTGACTGAATGTAAATTTCACTTTTTGTGACTTGAAAATGGCCATAACCATGTGCCGAAACGTCGTCTTTTAGTTGTTATAATAATAAACAACTTTAAACAACATTTGAAGCTTTTTATCCAATAAAACCTTCCAATTAGATACATTATTAAGTTTACATTTTTCTCAAAAATTTTGTAATAGAGTATTACATATGGATATTGTTGAATTCAGAAAAAAATACTGAATCGAATAAGCTAATAAAAAAGGTAGGTTCTAATTTAAAATAAAAAAGTTGGGTCCCATATTTTGAGAACCACTGGTTAAGAATTTTTTTGTTTTGTTCATTTAAATAGTTATATAATTTAGAATTTTTTTGCTAATTTAACGAACTTCGTATCTCTTATACTTCTCAAGATAGCAATAGTGTGGCACTTAAATGGAACACTGTATACTAGTACTAGAGTAACCCGAAAATATGTGGACAAAATTTAAAGTCCCAATCAATATTCTTAAGACAATTTTAGATAGCTTTTACGAGGTCTGTTAGAAAAGTATCCGACCTTATTTTATTTGCGAAAACCTGATGGATTTGAATCAAGCGCGCTTGCATGAGCCGACCTTGAACCTTCGTGCGCATGCGTAAATTTCTTTCCGCCTGTCAATAGCGTCTGTTGCTGGCAAGTTGAGTGAGGTAGTGTGTAGTGCTCTCGTCGGTTTTTCATTGCAAGGAAAATGACGGAACGACTGGAGCAGCGCTATTGCGTCAAATTTTGCTTGAAACTGGGCGACAACCAGGTAGAAACCATTCGGCTTTCTGTGAAGTTGCTATGGAAATTTTATAACTGGCTTATGGGGGCGACAGAACCGTATTAAAATTTTCCAGTACATATTTCATTGAGCACAGTTATTACATACTTACATAGATTAGAGTAATTAAATTTAGTCAAAAACAATGTTATATAAATTAAAAGTGATAATAAATGAATAAAAATTCATAGTTATGTGAACAAAAATAATAATTATTTATTTTTTGCTAATAATACCCTGACCGGTCATTAAGAAAATCTTCCGCGTCACCAATGAAGTCAAGTGAATCACTATAAGTGAAAGAGAAAGGCGATAACAATGCAAGTTTCTTGTTTATTTTAAATCACACATTCTCAAAATTACGCAATATTGATATTAGTTGATCTTGCATTAATCCACAAAATTATATTTAAAATACAGTTGCCACATCCACAATGATGTATAAAAAACGTAATGATATAATTTAATTATACATAATATGTTTCACGGTGAGAGATTTTGTTACCTTTGGAAATCCAGATATTACCAAACTAATTCAGGTAATACTGGCGAAATCCAGATATTTAAAAAATACAAAAATTACTATCAGAAAAATAAGAATATTACGTGGAAAAAAATTAGTATTACGAAAGAAACATTTGAAAAGTATTTTGGTATTAGTTGAACAAAATTTCGAAGCGCAAATAACTATGCGTGATATAATTTATTTTTATGTCACGTACGCGTTTGTATGCAAATAGATTCATGATGTAAGTTGTGTATCGAAAAAGAGAGAAAGTGCAATAAAGAATACAATAAAATCTACATTGAAATAATAATTAAAGAGCCAGAGGAAAAAAGAATGAATGTCCTTTTTCTAGCAAAATGAAATGACTGGTCCTACTTATAAACTGAAAGGTGGCGGGCGTCTTCAAACGGTATATTTAAAAGAGGCAAAAACGGTAACAGTTTTAATTGCAATAGAAGAGCTAAAAGGATGAAGGTCCAAATGTAAGGGTATAAAAAGATGAATGCCCATTCGACAGCGATCATGGTCTCAATTTTATAACTTTAAATTCTATCAGGTTTCAAATTCTGTCAGAATTGAGTTGTCCCCACTGCACATTCTACTGCTCCAGACCAGTAGAATTTGAAATCTCAATGGGGTATTCCGGTGTTATGGAATTTATGCATATCTTCATATAGTAAAAAAATACAATAAAACTTGTTTAGGCAAAGTTTTCATTCATAATTTGATGTTAGAAAATTGAAATTTTTTACATATCTAGAAACGTCCTTGAAAACTGTGACGTCATTTCGGTATGCTTTTGCGTGGTTTTTGCTCATTTCAAATTAAATATATGCCGGTAGAAACACAGATGGCGCTAGTAGTTACTATTAGCGTGTATTTTGTATTAAACTCTATCCGCTTTAACTATAGAGTGGTGTGAAAATAGGAGCAGATTGAACTTGTTTTCTGATTGGATAATACCCCGATATTATCCAATCAAACAACAAGTTCAAACTGCTCCTATTTTCACACCACTGTATAGTTAAAACGGATAGAGTATAGATACTTCATTCACTTTGTGTTAATTATTACGTGTCCCTCTGATATTTGTCTGTTTACCTGTGTTTTCTTCTTCAAAAGTTGTAAATAGGCAAATAGCTGTCTATGAACACGTGTGTTTTAGGCACTGAAGTTCGCTGCAGATGTCAATGGACCTTTTACATTTTTATTGCACCCTGACGTCATTTTTCAATGCGTCACATAGTGAATTTTTTAAGAACTAGAGATGAGAACGCACCATGTTGTCAAGTAAAATGATTAAAAGGATAACCATTTATTTTCGATAAAAAATTATTTAAACACAAAAACTTAAATAATTTTGTCTTTAATTATAAAGAAATATTTAATAATATATATATATATATATATATATATATATATATATATATATATATATATATATATATATATATATATATATATATATATATTTAAAAGAAAAAAACAACAATTTTATTCTTGTTTATTACTTTCCCAATATCAATCTGGCAACTACGCAATTATCTGTCGCTTTATGTGGTGTTTATTTCGCATCTTGTAGAACAAAAAACCACTTTTTCTGATTTCCATCTCCTCTTTCTCTTGTTTTAAAATATTCATCACTAACGCTTTGTGTGAATTTATTTAATAAAGTTAAGTTTTTGCTAGAGTTTTTACTTTCCGCCATTTGTAATTTTATTTGAAATGTAACTGGCCTCCTCAATGCGCAAACAACTTACTGCGCACTACATATATGCCATTTTTGTCTATCTTTCTCTTTTGATGTAAAAGGTCCATATCGGATGCTTGCCATGATAGAAAATTTGAATTTCGGTGAATTTTTAAAAAATTCATATCTCATTTGATATATGTATTTTCTTACTCAAAATTATAGGTACCTACATTCATAATCCTAAAGGTCGTAACTAACGAAATTAAAAAAAAAATGCCGGAATACCCCATTCAAAAACTTTCGAACTTTGCGATGAAAAGCTCAAGCTTACTTTCCATCATTACCCCATTACTATTTTTTTTTTTTAAATAATCAGTTCTGTTTACTCTGATATTTTTAAATTTGAATAAAAAATTAGGTTTTTGCAGCTAAATTGTTTTTTACCTTCCGTCACCTTTAGGTAAGGAAGGTATTGTCTTTGGTCAAAAATTTTTTGACTACTCTGTTCCATTTAAGCCATTCAGTAGATATCGCTCGTATCGTCAATTTTAAGTAGCCGAAATTACATTGGGTAAACTTGTCTCTTTTCTCCAATTTCAGCTAATCATAGAGGTCAAAACTATTCCCTATTCTCTGCAATACTGAATGACTTAAATGGAACAAGGCATAGTAGATTCGATAGTCAGAATGGTAAAATTCTATATAAGTTGAAACTCGACCCATCTGTGTGTATAATAATGTTAAGAAGTAACCAAGCTGAAGTATTGCCATCCCAAAAACATTATATGGGGTTTCAAACTTTAAAATTCGCGTACTGAAAAATACACATTTTGTGACATTCATCTTTTGGCTCTGGCTCTTCAATTGTATAAATATTTCCTGTCTTACCTTTACTAATTCTTTCAGGCGTTCCCTATTATACACATTGCCAATTTCTTCTCCAAGAATTATATCCAGAATCTTACTTACTGGATACGCCAACGGAAACGTTAACAGCATTACTGCTTTGGTGATGTATATGGTTCTTGCACCAACGGCTAAACCGTGTCTTGAACAGACAGCTTGGGGCGAAATTTCACCAAACATAACAATAGCTAAGGTGGAAAACACTACTGCTATTAATCCTGACGTTAAATCGTCTAGCAAGATAGTGAAAATAGAATTCACTAGAACATTCCCCAGGAGTATACTGCAGAGTAAATAGTTGCCATGATCTCGAACCGGTTGTATGATTCTCGCATATTTTTGTTCGGTTTCATTTCCGGTATTGCAAAGAATTTTCAGTTCAGTCCTATCTATAGACATTAAACCGAGATTTAAACCAGAAAACAGCGCACTGAATGCCAAGCAAATAATAATAATAATGATTGATACATAAATAGGTAACAGCTTTTGGTAAGTTCTAATTTGTATCCAAGCGTCCGCGCCTTGATGTATAAAAGGGTTTGATTGTATCGCAGATTCATTGCTAACTCCCTGTCTCACACACAAATAAAACGGCATGGATCCATCTTCTGTATGCATAGGCAAGTTTACAGTAACTATTCCGGTGGTTTTGTCATGTGTAAGACTTTTTATTGGGTACTCCTTCGAAACTGTAAGCTGACAAGAACCTCCGAAGGTTCCAGTGTGTTGTGTGAAGGTAAGCCACGAATTGTCGTTGATGTTTTCTCCGAATAAACGCAGGGTGGCGTCATGATACGCCAGAAGGAGGGGCACTCCATCGCCGTCTTCGGATAATTCGGCTCTCTCAGCGCTTTCGATGCGTAGACCTCTGATTCGCGGTTCGGGAGGACTACGACGAGTTATTTTTCTACATTAAAATAAAGTACTCATTAATAGAATTAAAGACTGCAGTGCTCGGACTCTTAATAGTTTGCCCGGTTTTTCAACAAACAAATTATAAAACCTACGTAAATGATGAGAAATTCCTTTCAACTACTACTTTAAAATGAGTACGTTGCGCGCGGTCGAAATCCCATGCGGGTCGAAATTCCACGCGGTCGAAATCCCAGCCGGTCGAAATGTACCCCCACCACTTTGTCCGTTCTAAAGAAATTCAAATATTTCCACGCCGTCGAATCCCACCCGGTCGAATTGTTACACGAAACAAATCGCTCGCCCCCGTACCGCTCTCTTTATCGATCGTATTGCATTCTAACAATCTATGCTTCATGGTAGTTCCGCGTCAAAGATAATATATTAAAAATAAATTTTTCGTACCTCCGTCCATTTTGACTAGTATTACAGAACTCAAAATCATCCAGAAATGCGCTGTTGCTGACCTAGGCCGGCAAAAGGAGTTGGCATTACTGTTCTGGTGATATGTCAATTTAAGGTTATTTTCAACACAAGAATTAGCATAATGTTTACAAATTTTAGGGCTAAATCTTTAATTGGTGTAACTTAAAGAACTAAATTTTGTCTTAAAAATAATAATATGCTGTCATTACTGACATCTCGTAAGATTAATTTATAAGTTCCAACTTTAGGAATAGTTTGTTTTGTAACTACAACTAACTTCATGTGATACAATTGAGTTTCCGCGTTTCCGCTATATATCATTAAAAATATGCGAAAGTATATAAAATATATATAACTAATGTTTGTATGTTATATTTTTAATAGATATAAAATAATTACGCATTTTAAGCTCAAATGTAAGTAATTAAAATAAAACTTGCAGTGCAAAACCGATAAAAATATATGTTCATTTTTTAGGTTATGTAACATAAAATAAAGTGTAGAGAAATATACGAAGAATTTATGGAGAAGTCTGTACAAAAAATCTTGTGTATCACACGTCCAGAAACTGTTTTGCGAGATCTCGTATTTGTGTCAAAATAAACTCGGTCTCGCAAATGTTCAGTTTCTGGCCTAGTGATACAAATAACTATTAAAACATATTATATTATTATACAACGAACAATTTAATGAATGAAGCCGGAAAAGAATTTACCTATCCATCTTAAGTAAACATGATAATTTACTAGTTATTTAATATTATAAAATAATTAAATTTATTTTCAAGAAGACAAGTATGTGTAGACACATCTAGTTACCGTTATTGTCAAAATATGCCGAGTGTAAGAAAATATATTTGGAAAAAAAAGCAACATAATATTTATAATAACCACAGTAATACATAATTTTACAACAGAAATAAAGAATGAACTGCTTATTCACATAATATGACAGCTAATCTAAAATGTCGGACCAGAAATATCAATAATTTTACTTAAAATGTATAGGTAAATTCTTTTCCTGCTACATTCATTAAATAGTTTATTGTATAATAATGTTTTAATTATTTTTTTTAATATATTATCTTTGACGCGCACTACCACGAAGCATAGATTGTTAGAATGCAATAAGATCGATAAAGACAGCGGTACGGGAGCGAGGGATTTGTATCGTGTAACATTTCGACCGAGTGGGATTCGACGGCGTGGAAATATTTGAATTTCTGTAGAACGGACAAAGTGGTGGGGGAACATTGCGACCGCGTGGAATTCGACCGCGCGGGATGCTTCGCTTTAAAATATACATTTTAAAACGTACAATAACTAAATATGTTATTCAAGTCTCGATTCAAGTATTTCGCTATTTAATATTGGGTTACATCGCCTTTATTAGTAGAGGCAGCTTTAGTAATGGACTACTTGCGTGGTACTGAAATTGTAAAAATATAAATTTTATTTAAAAAAAATGTTTTTTTTAATTAAATTAATAGTATGTTCCGTAACGTAACCGGTTCGACTACTATTTGTCATATTATATTTAGTATACCAAAATAATCCAAGAAAAAATACGCTTCGTTAAGATTTTTGAGGTTAGAGAAAATACATGTATATGTAATAAAACATAAACCTGTAAAAATTATAATCATTTCTCAAATGATTTGTACAATTTGGATCAGAACAACCCGTCGTTGTGGATAACTACTATGATTAATAATACTGTAACACTGATAATAAATTATTAAAGTGGTACCAAAATGGCGGATGAGTCAGCTGTGATGTATCTAGTAGCTATACGTTCGACTAGATTTACGGTTTGTGTTCTGTAAGTCCTGAAATTATTTACCGATTTCTATTTGGAACGCGGTGGGCGAAGTATAGAATAAAGTCCAGCTTTAAAATATATTTTTTTAAATAGACTATTCTTTTATGTAAAATATCATATAAAAAACCTGAAAATAGAGCGCGGAAATATGTTAGTTTTTAGGTTGGATTTGAAAAAAAAATGCGACTTCTTCGACGAAAACGTCTTGAAAATTTTCTAAGGGGACAAGTGCGCTGAAATGTTTTATGAAACGTGTACTTTGTACTATTTTTTCTATATTGATCCGTTCAAAAAATATTTAAAAATATACGGTATTTCATGTTTAGGAATTTCTCTTTTGGTTGTTTCTTAAAGAACTAAAATAGAAAAAGGAAATTAATGTAAAAATGTTTTACCTTTTTTCAATAAAAATTTCATTGACAAATTTCGGGTACATTTTGACGCTACCCGAGGCCACACGAGAATACAAACCTGAATGCTTATCCCTGCTCAATGCGCCACGTCAAACTACGAAGCCAGCGCGCTAGTCTAGCCCTATAAAAACAGTAGAGCTACAGCAGCTAGCGCGAGTGGACGCGCGGCACAGCGCAGCCCAGAACGTCAAATTTTGATTGTTTTTTTGTTGAAGGATATTGCAAAAATGGTTTTAAAATGCTTTGTACGAATGTGCAGGACCAATTACGCTAACATGGCTAAATTGATATACCTGACATTAGCGAAATTAGAAGCTAAACAAGTTTTCCTAATATATCGTGAATGTATATCATACAGAACATCAAATTTTTAAAGGATATTCCTCGGGATATTCAGTAACATTTTACTAAATAATTATAGAAAAAACTGTAAAGAACAAATTTGTAATAAAAGCAGTTTAACAAAAAAAAAATTAGCGAGCACCTAAATTTATTTTATTTCAAAGTAATGGTTATTCTAAATATACAGGGTGATTCATCGGTCTGTCCTCTCTTTATAACTCTTTTATTTTAAGTCAGATAGAAAAACTCTTCAAATATAATTTATTTTATTTATTATTGTCTATCTACGTACCATATGCATTTGTATACAGGATGCTCCGTTTAAGCGCAACAATATGTAACTTTATATTTCTTAATGGAACATCCTATATTTATTTATTTATTTTGAAAGTAAATTAGATTCCCTTTAAAAAAGTATTAAGTAATAAGGGGTCTAAAATTATAAATTAAGAAGTTATTTACGTTCATAAAAAATAGTAGTTCAGAGTGGAAAAAACCGTAATAAAATACAAAATTTTGATACTTTTTTATTAATACTTATTTCAAACATTACACTAATTCTAAGGAAGCTATTAAAATTTAGTGACAGACTAAATAATGCAAAATTATAATAAATGCTCGAAAACTTATCCTTCAACTTCAATAGATTTTTCTATTATAAATATTATACTAACCATCTCATCTTTACTAAAATTTGTATTATTCATTTTCACATCAACATCAACAATGATAAACTAAGAGTATTTGGACAACTTGTTTGTTCAAATTCGAAACAATTGATCAAATTATCCATAGCTTACTTTCTTAATAATAACATGATACAAACATATTCAACGAATAAAGGTAAATAACTTCTTAATTTATAATTTTAGACCCCTTATTACTTAATACTTTTTTAAAAGGAATCTAATTTACTATCAAAATAAATAAATAAATATAGAATGTTCCATTAAGAAATATAAAGTTACATATTGTTGCGCTTAAATGGAGCACCCTGTATACAAATGAATATGGTACGTAGATAAATAATACTATATCATATAAATTATATTTGAAGAGTTTTTCTATCTGACTTAAAATAAAAGTTTTAAAGAGAGGACAGACCGATGAATCACCCTGTATAATATGTGTACCTTACGTATCTTATTCATTTTTAGTTTCATTATCATTTTCATATTATGTTCTATGTTATATTATTTTCATTTGTTAGCTCATGATCTAAAGATTTCTTAATGTTATTATTATTTTTATTATTTCTTGTATTATTTAAAAATAAAACATGAGTTTATTCGTATATTCAGGCCATTTATATTTCGTTTTTTATTTAATTTGTTTAGTTATGTATATAAAATAGTTATTATATAATATTAGAATAGTTATTTACGAGTTGTATATCTTTATAAATCACATTTTACAATCCTATTTGTTTAAAATTCCGTATATTTCCTATGCTTACACTGCAGTCGTTCGAGGCGTGGCGTGACAGCAAGATGCTAGCTGTGACGTCACGATTTGAGCATTCAGGCCTGTATTCTCGTGTGGCCTCGCGCTACCTCATATATCCTGCAAAGTAGGTTTTACTGTAGGCACTGGATTTTTAGAATGTTGTTTTTCATATAACCATAGCTCAAATGGATGGGGCGTTACTCCGGCAAATAAAGACCCGGGTTCAACTCCCTTTGGCTGACATGATCTTTTCACAATTTATATCGTTTATATAATAGACTGTTCGTTCACCCATTGATACTTTTCAAAAATACTCAGGGCTTGAGAAATTTTCTGGTGTTCACAAGATATATAAATGAAGTGGTAGCATTCCAACCCCACATCTAATGAAGTGATGAATAATATCGTCAATTGTGAGATAAATAAACAGTTACTTATGTGCGAGCTTATTTGGTATGTGGAAGATTATATCAGCCATCGAGACAGATCAGCCATAGTTCAGATGGTTAGAGAGTTACTCCGAAAAAGTAAAGGCTCGGGTTCAAATCCCGGTGGCTGGCATGATCTTTTCACAATTTATTTTGTTGTTTTTCATATAGCCCAAAAGTAAAGGGTCTCGGTTGAAGATAAATCTGGACTAAAATATGACCCTTTAAATGCCGGTAAAAATAATATTACCCATCGTTTAGTACATACATAGTTTTTGTAAGTTTTAATTGTTTTTAAAATAGTCGAAAGAGGTTTGTAAAAATTTCTCATCATTTGTGTGGATTTTATAATATGTCGGAAATGCAAGCCGGCCGAACTATTATTATAAGCCTAGATTAATAAATTTGATGAATGTAAACAGCAAAATATTTTGTTGGTAAATTTCTCGACTGATGTAGATTAGGTGTTAACAAATATTCGAAATCATTCATTCATGCATCATTTATTCTTACAAAATGGACGCTTCGATATACACAATACTTTCTTAGGGTAATATCTTAAAAATTCTTAAACATAAATTCACGTACACATAAATACATTCGTTCAAAAAACATTCAGTTTTATAAACATCGTACATAAATTGGCAAAAACACATACACATCTGGTTTTTGGAAAATTTCTGTACAATGTTTGTAAAATGAATGTTATTATTTATCTTATCCAAACTTTACATAACGTAAATAGTAACTGAAAATACAAAATATTCTACTAAGTACTATCAGCCATTTCAGAATTAGTCAGTTGAGTTTGAAATTCAATAACTTGCTTTAAAAAAAAATTAAGAAATTATAAAACCTTTCAATGGGTCCGTCCAAGTGTATGGGTTTTTAGAAATTACATATTGCATGTGAATTTAGAACATAAATAAATGAAAACGAAATAAAACTTATTATATATTTTGTATTTTTATAGCGATAATAATGTAAATATTTTTTTGTGAGAAATGATCGCCATGTTGTGATGTCAGCGTCACTACAGTCGTCCAATTACCTTGTGAAAATGTCACTATAGTGTGGACCATGCACATTTTGCTCATAAATAGGCAATTGACTTGATACTCTAACATACAGATATTGAATATATCGGAGAAATTTTTTGTTAAGATAAAAAAATTACTTATAAAATAAATTTTTATTATAATTTGTTTTAATTATTGTAACCTCAATACTTGTCATTGTTGTAATCAGTTAGAAAATACGAGTGTAAATGCTGAATTACTTTTATTAGCAACTAAGTATGTATCTCGAGAACTATAAGAGCTACAAAGATAGTTAAATGGGCAAACAATTCCTATTTCACAAGACAAATATAAATAAAAGAAAAATTATTTTTTTGGGCCAGTGGTTCTCAAAATACGGGACAATTTTAAATGAGAACATATATTTTTTATTTGCTCATTTGTTAGCGAATTTAATTAAAAATTCAGTGATACCATATTTTTATACCCTTACATTTTTTTGAGATAAATGCATGTAAAGTTTTATTCTAATTTGATTAAAATATGGCTTTAATAAGAGTGCCACGAATGGAAAAAACCCTTGGTAAGGGAGGTATAGGGATCGTGCTAAAAATCGCATATCGAGATTTTGGTAAATGACCACGTTTTAAGGTCCCTAGAATCCAATTTTAACATTTTCACGATGATGTCTGTGTATGTGTGGATCCTCCGAGGGATCCTCCACTCTAATTCAAATACTGTCATTCACAAAATTTTGTAACCTTGTATTTCAAACTTTTTCTGTAATGGAAAGAGCCCATTAGATTAAATTGTTATTTTTTCGACATTAATGTTATTATAAAAATTAAAGATTATTAAATTTTCTACAGATCTGCATTAATAATTTTTGTATATATTTTATGGATAAATTTATAAAATTATCTATAATTTAAATCCCGGAGTCTACGCTTTAAACAAACAAAGCTCCTTGGTTGCGCAGTTATTCAAATGTATGTAACTGAGAGATTAATGTCACTGTCAAAGAATTAATCATTTCAAATTAATAATAGTTTTATTTAATCGTTTTGAAAACAAAAAAGTAAATAGAACAATAGGAAAGGAAATCAATACAGTTTCCAGCATATGTAAATATGTAGGTATGTATTTAGCTCGGTATTTAGATTAATAAAAATTAACGATTCGCAAAAAAGTTTAAACTAATGATTAGTGAATTCTATTTTATCCCGGTATTTAAAATTTAATCTTCATTTTATTATCAAAAAAGGTAGTGACTTGGATTAGATTAGACTATATTTTAAGAAATAAACTGCCAAGTTAGAGTAAAATTCGCCAACCCATAAATAAGGATTAACTTAATCCTTTTTGTGACTCGGGCGGGAGGTATTGTGTTAGCCACACCAGATTTCTTATATATGTATATTGTCATTTTTATGTTAATTAATTAAAAAATATGAAAATTGGTATAATTACATAGAAATGTATAGTCCGTAATTGAAAGAAGGTTTCATAATTTTTGAATTTCTTTTTCAAGCAAATTATTGAGTTTCAAAACTCAACTAACTTTACTCTGAAATGGATAGTAATATAAAATCGTCAATTTGGTCCGCTGCGTCGCCCGGCATTAGCTAAGACGGCGAGGACGCATCTTCTCCGGAAATTCCTCCTTGACGCCAGTGGAAAACCGACCGCAAAACCTGGCAGAAAAATGGCCTAGCACACTTTAGAGCTGCTGGTAATGCTTTAGCCAGATATTCTCTCGTGCATTACTCTTATAAATTGGCGCACGTGAGTAGATGGGCCATTGTTCTTGATTAAATGTTTAAAAAATGAATGTATTTATGTGCATATGATTTTTTTAAAGCATAGGTAAGGTTTTATTTAGAAGAAGAAGGGGTAAGTGCATATCAAAACGTTCGTTTTGTAAGAATAAATCGGAATGAATGCTGAAGAACTGAGATTTCGAATAATCGATAACACCTAAGCAAAATTTGGCTAATCTTTGATTATTGCAATCAAAGCATCAAAGAAAATGTTAGATACATAAACTTAAGGCCAGCTAAAGTGCGTCAGTGAGATTAAAGATTGAATATTGCTATCAGAATAAACAAGGGATTTGACACAAATCTTGATTCACTGCACGTGTTGTTTAACATAATCGTCATTATCAAATAATTTTTAATTAAAAGTTTCTAGGTACTAAAACTAGATTAAAAAAGTGGATTACTATTGTGAATTATCTCTGACGTACACGAACGGATGTGAAGTGATGAGTCACGTGAGTAAATTTAGATAAAAAATAGCAAAAACCGCAAAAGAGAACGAGGATAAGTTGTATGCCAAGAATTCAATGTATTGCAGGTTGAACGAATTGCATTAACCCAGATTGTGTAGTGCAGTTGTCAACAAATAGTGCAATAAGCAAGATAAGATTATGATGTTCGATGGTTATCGGATCGCCTGATGCATATTAAGATGAATAGTGAGTGGGCAGATTGGGTTGTATTTCGCACGCGATTTATTAATAGACCGATCGTTACGTAATATGCGTCACGCACCGAATAGAGTTGAGAAGTTAGCGCGGTATAAACATTCGGACATTCCAACTTCACATCTTGTTTATAACTCGCAAACGTAAACAAATACCTACAGATTATCAGTCGGCTTCCCACGGGAAAACACTTATCGCATTCACGATGCGTCACAGACAAATCAATATTATATTCATCAAAATAGTAAATGTCAACGGGACATTTTCAAATATCAACTTACCTGGATGATTCTGAATTAATAGAGGAGTTATAGCTTCTCGTCCTTGGGTTCAATTTTATAAATACATTTTCTCCGGCATGACGCCACTCAAAGATCTCCCCTCCGAAGTTGACCAGCGGCGGGCTTTGCTTCACACAGAAATACAAGACTTGCTCCTCGTTCGGCACTAACACTACCACTCGCGCTAATGTTGGAAAATCTACCAACTTCTGTTTCACTTCATATTTTATGTCATCTTCACACACGTTTTTTAAAGCGGTCAGTTTTATGAACATACCATTGCCGAAGTTCTGACCGCGCAATTCTAGTAACAGTTCTCTCACATTATGCTGGTTTTGAATGAAAACATCGTTAATTATTGAGACGCTTTCGAGTTCTGGGAAGAGCAAGAGGTGCGCGTCACAGAAACAAACGAACGCGAAAACAAACAAAGATCGCGAGGAGCGAGACCATGCAGCCATGACAGAGTGCCAACTGTCTTGTGTGACAGTGCAGCACTAACACCAGTTTCCATTCTTGTCATATGACAGTACACATGGCAGTGATTCACCACTGTAAGCGCGCGCATTGCGCCTACACATAGATCGAA
This sequence comes from Harpalus rubripes, assembly GCA_963082715.1. Lineage (NCBI taxonomy): Eukaryota > Metazoa > Arthropoda > Insecta > Coleoptera > Carabidae > Harpalus > Harpalus rubripes. The sequence goes on along the minus strand of OY720449.1, from coordinate 80,307,421 downwards.
GGAAAGACCTGACGTAAATCTCCTTCATAGAAACTAGTTGTACGCCATCTATGTGTACGGTAAGCATGGAAGCGCTATAGAAACGTAAATCTTTAAAGATATAATCTACTGAGATCTGTCTAAATATAATATAGTTGCTATACTTTACAATTGTAATTTTGTTAATAGTTATCTAGCTTGAAATTTGAATGTATAGTTATTGGATAAGGTTGTGCCATCTATTTTCGAGCTTAGTAAATACAATTATGTTTTCCGCGAGGTATCTCAGCTACTTATGATTACAAAGCTTCTCTCCGCAGTAGAACCAACAGCAGATCAATAATGGATCAAAACAAACATTCATTCTGTCAATTCACATAAAAAAAAATACAAACAACATATTAATTACACACAACCATCTGTTTCATTAACCAATCATCGTCAACGACTTTATCATTAAAAGGACACAACACACATTCTTGCAATGCGGTATATTCAATTTCACTCGTAAATACATCCATTAGACGAAAGTAGAACATTGATAACAAAATTTAAAAATAATGAGTTCAAATGCAAGTTCAAGATTAGGATCATAATACCAACATACCAAGCCGGTTTAGAAGTGAGTAAAGGTCAAAATTTACATTTTTTACAACAAAATGAATAGCATTATTTACAATTATGGAAAGAATATATTGGCAAAATCTAATTTTTTATTGTGTGCGAAAAATCTGGAAGGAATAAATCATTTCTGCAGCACAATCGTGGGTCAAGTATGTATTTGACGTGACAAGTGGCTCCCCACCAAAATAACCCCTCTTTTTCAGGAAAAACAAATATTAATTGACAAAAAAACCGTGAATTACATTAAAGCCGGGTGGGGAAAAAAATCAATTCTGTGTTTTCCGGGCGCTTTGGGCACAATTTGGAGCGATTTCAAGCCCCAGGTTACAAAGCTAAACCCAAATGACTTTACTATCGTCGCTTTTGACCCCCCTGGTTACGGCAGAAGTCGCCCTCCTAGTAGAATATTCTCCCAAGATTTTTATCACCAAGATGCGAGAATCGCGCACAAGTTAATGCAAGTAATGTGGTTTCTTCTTCGCTAGAGACAAATTCACGGTTTCAATTTTCAGGAACTTGGCTTTAGCAAATTTTCTCTCCTAGGTTGGAGCGATGGAGGAATTTCTAGCATGATTCTAGCTGGAGAGTTTCCGAATTCTGTTGAAAAACTCGTTATTTGGGGGGCTAACTCATTTTTACTCCCTGAAGATATAGAGGCGTACGAAAAAATTCGAGATACGAAAAACTGGTCTAAAAAAGCTCGACAACCTTTAGTGGATTTATACGGGGCTGATGAACTACAAACTATGTGGTCTGGGTGGTGTGACACGATGGCAGCTAAACAGAAAAAGGGAGGAAATATTTGTATGGAGTCAGTATCGAAGATTAAATGCCCTACTTTAATTTTACATGGGGCTGAAGATCCAGTTGTACCTGCCGAACATCCGAATTATATCAGTGCAAATATACGGGATTCAAGGTAGATAAAAAAAATTGAGGAGCATTTAATTCGTAAATTATTACATACTACCGTTTGGAAAAGTTTTTTATTTCGATATTCATATTTCTAGGAAGTTTTATTTTTCGCAGACAAAGTAGTTATTTTTGTAACAAGTGCTGGAAATTAGTCATTCCGAAGCGAATGCAAGTTTTTGAAATGATCGTAGCGTGTTTTGAAACAAGACTTTCTTGCAATGATCCTAAATTTAAAAAAAAAATCAAATTTTTTGATATATCTACTATTTGAGTGGCTATTTATGATATTTTTATCACGGCAACTAAAAATCATGTTTTAATTATTTCCCGCACTAATGCGAGACTGAGGTCATTTCACATTTTCTGATTTATGTATTTTTTCCTGAAAGAATAGGTCAAATTAAATATGGAGATGTATATGGGCTACTTGCGTGCCATTTTTTTTTTATTTAATGCTATAATATCGATCCCGAATAACGCCAATTATTTCGAATTTTAAATGGCACAAAATTGACCCCTGTGGTGCACTCTCCACGCCAGCAATGAGTGCCCGTGAGGTGACGCCTGGGAAACGCCCGCACGGTACTAATATGTCATCATTACCGATATCTGCGTACAAAGCAGATTGGCACACTCAGCAATGGGTAATATGCCGTGATGATATATTTATTTATTTATTTATATCGTTGCTTTACTTTTCATTTTAACTGACAGTTAAGTTAACAAACAGTTTAGCCAGGGATGAAAAAACCGGACCTTAACGGGTTACTTGCGTGCCTTTTTCATTTAATATTTTTGAAGAAACGTTAAAGACTTGCTACCCAAAATTTTCATTAATTGGTAAAAAAAAAATTATGAAATTTTAATATTTAAATTACCGCCATGTATGACGTAGAATTACGCCGAACCAATGAATGGCCGTAAAGCAATAACATCGGTACGTCCAAAAGCAACGGCATGTGCGGGTAATTTAAACAAAAGACAGAGAGTGACAGAAAAATGAACTAATGTCAAAATCAAATTAAAACGCACTCGCTCGCCATCTAGAGGTTACATTCTTAAATATGCATCCCTTTCTCCAGTTCAAAATAATGACATCAAAGAAAATCTTCTTTTTTAATTTACTAAAAAACAAATAATTTTTTTAAAATTTAAATTTTTACATTCGTTTTCAACTTTACTTTAGGTATTTAGTGATTGATATCAGATTTTCAGTACCACGCAAGTAGTCTATTTACAAGTTTTTAGAATCAGAGATGATTTTTTAATAGTTGGTTTTAATTTCAAATATGTCAACGGATTTTCAAATTAGAAAACGCTAACTAGCGGCAAGTATTAGAACTGCAAATAGTGGTACACATTTGACATTTACATGAAACTACAACTATATGACTACAAAAACTATTATACGTACTTGAATTATAAATAAAAATACTAATAAATGAGAAAATAATACGAAAACTAAAGGAATACAATTGACAGAAATACTACGTTGACACACGTCAACAAAAAGTGTACCAGTGTTTAATGCGATCAGCGCCATCTCTTGATACTTGAAAATCCTAATAGCTACTGGATAAATTACAGCTGACTCGTCGACCATTGTGCTACTTAAATCATTCAATATTAATGTTACAGTATTATTAATCATAGAAATTATCCTTAATAACAAGTTGTTCTGCTCTAAACTGTGCAAATCATTAGAGAAATGGTTATAATTTTCACACGTACTTATGCAATTCATATATTTTTCTCTAACCTCAAAAATATTAGCGAAACGTATTTTTTCTTGTTTTATTATTTTAAATAAGTATAAAATGGCAAATATGGAAGTTATATTTAATTATGAAAAATAGTTAGTACATAAACTAATAAGAAGTGCACTTTTATTTCATAATTTACTGCATTGATTTTGGCACCAATATGGCGGACGAGTCAGCTATAATGTCAACGCTGACGTCACAGCTTCATGGATACGGCAATCGAGCTCTACCGGTTTAGTTTGGAACTATGATTGTTTAGTTTGATATTTATTTTAATACATTCTCCTGCATTAGTACTTTTAAAGAAATACACAATAATATTCTCTCTCTTATATTCAGCTGTCACCAGTCATAATTTAAGGTTAGATTGCTGTTTTGTGTTTACAACGGCTAAAATGGGAATCACGTGGAGCTTAAATGTGTGTGTGAGAGATAAATGTCTTTGCGACTATTTTTATATTATTATATAAAATGAGATGGATTTCAGATATTATAAAAAATCTACTTTAAAAAAAAATTACCCCATTGTGTATTTTACGTACTTATTTTGAGAACACATGTTTCCCGCATGATTGCAGATAAAGTAGTAGGTAACAATTTTACACTTATTCCAAACAGTAGTATATTGAAAATATCCTGTGTAAGAAAAGTATATTTTTCCTTACTTGTTGCATAAATAGTTTATTTACGAATTAAATGTCCATTTCTCGTTCCCAAAGAAATAGGTTAATAGTTTTTAAATTTCAGAATGTTCGTATTCCCGAAAGGAAAGCACAATATCCACTTGCGATACGCGGATGAATTTAATAAAATTGTGTCTGAATTTCTCTTAGAACCCTAGATTTTTTTTCTTGCCGATTGGGATTTGTGCAATTACTTAAAGATGCCATATTAATTGTAAATACTTCTTCCCTAGACAATACACAAATTGATATAGAATAGTAATTTTTTATTATTAACATTGTTGATATTTTTGATAGAAAGTTTCGTTGTTGATATGTTGCTCAAAAATATACATGTTTCGAAAAATATATTTTAATTTGGAAAACCTTATTAATCCTAATACTATATACAGGAGTATAATGGATACAGGATACCTCGATTATTTTTTAATATATCTGGTGAAATATTAACAATAGAGCAAAACCGTTTGCACATTACTGGGTAAACTTTTCGAGAAAATTTTTATAATCACCACAGGAATTTTCGATCTTTTGTTTCTGAGCTACAAAAAATTTAAAATTATTTAGAACAAATGAAAAAATCGATTAACGATTATCATTTGTTTATTTCTAATATTCACCCCTATTCTGTAACTAAATCGATAACTTTTATCGATTGATAATAAATTGTAGCCAATAATTATAATAGACACTGAATAAAAAATGATGCTGACAGATGATTCATTTGTTTTTATTTGTCAAAAATTGTTATCAATCGATAACCATTATCGATTAAGTTACAGAATAGGGGCGATTATTTGTTTCATTTCTTCAATTTATTTACTCGAAAAGCATATTAAACCTATTTTTTTGAATTGTGTCAAAGCCAACTATAACGTCGATAAATAATAGTTTAACCCGAAATAGGATTTTCCAAGCCAACGGCCTTTGAAGAAATAAGTATTGCATATAAATTTTAGAATAAAGTATATTAATATAAAATAGAAATAATGATAAATTATTTAGTATTTATAAATGAAACTTTAAATTGAAAAATATATATGTTCAAAACAGTCGCCAAATGACGCCACAACTTTAACTAGGTCACACAACGAAGTTATTTCATTTGATTATGTTTGTGCGCATGCCGCCTGGCTTTTATCGCGAATTATTTATGTTGACGTTCAGAGGTTAAATACGCGCGTGTAACAAGAAACCGATGGTTAAACTTACTCGTTTAATTAAAAATACATACAAATAAAAGGCACACAAATTTGTGCTAAATTCACATGACAACTGTTTCTATTTCATAGTTCATCAAGCTTTATCTCTTGCTCGGGCTGGCCAAGGTCTTGTTGGGGTTGTGACGTCACGGCAAATTATAAAATTCTTTTGCATGTTTCTTCCTTTCTATAAATTTTTATGCAAAATTAAAAAAATTGGGTCTGATATTTTTATCTCTACATTAACATATAAACAATAAAAAAAATCTTGGAAAACCCTATTGGTTAAGAATAATTTTAAGAACATAATTAATATACAGAATCAAAACTCTGGAATGTACAAACGGATTTGTTCTATTGTTCATATAACCCAAGATACCATACAAAAACATCGAAAATGAGACATTCTATACACACTGACCGGCACGAAAATGGACCTTTTTTAGATAATCTCACCGACGTTTTATGTAATGGACCTTTTCAATTTAAAGATATGCGCAATGGGGATCTGCGCATAGAAAGAACAACTGAGATGTATATCTATGGCGTTTGTTTCTAAAAAATTTAGACCTAAAATATGAGAATATCTCAATAGCTTTAAATTTCTTTTATCAAAATAAGTTATAAAAGCTTTTATTGAAGTTAAAATGTCTAACGATGCAAATTTTCACTGAGAATACAGGTATTTTAATGACTGCAATATTTTTGACATTTCGTTTGACAGCCCAACTGGCAGTTGTTCGCGCCATTTTCTTACTATTTACAGCGATAGAAAGAGATAGCCGTTAAATTGAAAAGATCCATTTCGAATTATTTTTGATTAGATTTAATTCGTATTATTAAAAAATAGTTTTAAGTATCTACATAAATATCAAATTTTCACTTCTTTCAACTTAGAGTAAAGTGATATTTTGAACGCATTAAAATGACAAATTAATAATAAAACAAGCGATTAAAAGGAACGAAACTAAAATACACGATGATAAGTATACATTTTATCGATTTTATTATTCCGTTACGATATGCAAATAATATGAATATTTGAATAAATTAATCAAATTTTTAGAGGTAATAAGATGCGAGAGTTCAAGAACTCTTAGTTAATAGTTAAACTACCACTTTATCTTTAAAAAAAAAGTATGGCCTGTTTCCCGTTTTCAATGTCGGTCAGTGTATTTTTATAGTTTCTATTTTCGATAATCAGAGTCAATGTAAGCCCATAAAAGTAACTCCTTTTATGCATTTCACGAAGTTATTTTAAAATATGTCGTCATTATCGAATCGGCACACCCAGGAATGTCGTGTTTCGTGTCGTGACTTAAAGTTGATAGATGAACTATTTTCACAAACCCCAAAAATTATTGATTCCTAAATTGAATTAAAGTAATCCTGAAATCTCGTTTAAAAAATAAATATACTTAGCAAAGCTGTGTTAATTTATTTAGCAAAAATCAGAGGTATTATTACAAGGTGAACGATATAAGATGAGTGATTAATTAAATTAAATTATCCGTCCAATTCTCCACTGTCCATAGCTTGTCTGTAGGACCTATCCTTGCTTGGTTCAGGGTCTAACTTGATCATATCATCAATCCTTAATATAGTTATCGCTGCTTCTGTCGCGAATTTCAAGGATTTAATCTTAGAAATTGTCGGTTCTAGCACGCCCGCATTTTTATTATCTCTGCATTTTCCTTCGATTAAATCAAGCCCGATCCACTTCAAATTCGACATATCCGCTTTCGTTTGGCTTGAATTCTGATAAGCTCTTAACTTTGCAACTAAATCCGTTGCATCTTGGGCAGCGTTGACTGCGAGAGTTTTCGGAATAACGAGTAAAGATCTTGCGAATTCGGCAATGGCGAGTTGTTCACGGGATGATAAAGTAGTGGCGAAGTTTTCGAGGTAGATGGAAAGAGCGGCTTCTACGGAACCGCCTCCAGTGACGACGGATTTGCTTTCCAGGACGCGTTTGACAACGCATATAGCGTCGTGGATGGAGCGTTCCATTTCGTCGCAGTAGAAGTCGTTCGGGCCGCGGAGAATGATGGAGGCTGCTGTGCGCGCCTTCGGACTGAAATAAAAGAAAATTATGTAGAATTTAATTTTTTCTCTATGAAAAGTCAAACTTGTTTATTGCAAGCCCAGTTATAACGAATAACACAGGTAATGGACTAATTTAACTACACATTTTGAATTAAGCACATTTTTGTAAATTTGCTCGTTTATAATATTCAAGGTCACGTTCTATCTTACAATAATATACATGTGTTAATGAATACGTGTTACAAATTTATACGGTATGTAAGGGATGCAAAACAGACTAACTTTTACCAATAAACTCATATCCGGAAACGCATCGTTCTCAAATTTCAGGCTATTAACGAATATATCAAAATATGCTCCGAAAGTGCATTGCTTTTGCAATGGGGACTTATACAATTCAAAATTTTCTGCCGCCATCTAGTGAGTAAAATAGCTATTTGTGTATTAAGAGCGCAAAATGGGACATTGTCGACTGAGAGGTTGTTGACGCGCGACGCAGGAGCGCGGCGTTCTCTCGAAATCGACAATGTCCATTTGCGCTCGAAACACACACAAGATCTTTTCTACAGTCCTCCACCATTAAAAAAAAATCTGATGTGGCCAGCACATTACCTTCCGTCAGTTCTATGTATTTTGTATAAATGTCATACAGAAAGTTCCTTGAAAAAGATTATATTTCTTGTACATTACCTTAAGGCAGTTGTATGTATTCTAAACAAATTCCAAACAGAAAGTTTCTAACAAAAGATCCTATATTTCCAGTAAAATTATAACATAAACATACTGTCAACTGCACTTGACACTGACACCTTTCAATCAGAATTTTCTATTTTCTTAATGTAGCAGCTGTTTCCAGAGTTATAGCAAAGCTGACTAATATACATAAATATTTAATGTCTTTATAATTTTTTAACTCTATGCCCATTTAATATGAAGTATAAAATGCATTCAAATTGTATAGAGAATAAATAATTCTTTAATATTTATAATAACATTAAATGTGAAAAAATGATATTTAACATCGTTTTTCCAAGAAAAACTGTTAAAATCTTCAAATGAGGGTACTTCCGGTTGACCAATTATAACCAAAATCTAATCAGCTCTTCACATGGCTGTAGCGAAGAGGAATACGAAAGAATTATAATTTTTGGAATTGTAGTATTAGAGTTATCGCATTAGAAAATTTTGTCACACACAGACACACACACACACACACACATACATACACACACACACACACATACAGACATCATCGTAAAAATAGTAAAATCGTATTCTACGGACCCTAAAACGTGCTTATTCATCAAAAACTCACCACTGAATTTTTTGACCAAAGACAATACCTTCCTTACCTAAAGGTGACGGAAGGTAAAAATGTACACTTTGTACTTACAGTACTACGAGTACTACTCAACAGTCCAGCAGTGAAGATAGGAATGTATTCAAATATGACTTCAAGTTATTGTTTTGGCTTTCATTTTTACAAAAAATTAATGCCAATTTTGTAATGAATATAATTTGAATATAAGTTTTGTATAATTTATTTGTTTCAAGTACATTAAACTAGTGCAGTGGAAAAGTGGATGTCCACTGGGAGCGTTCACGCCAAACTTTTGCAGGTGGCAGCACAACTGTTCACACAATTTATTTTATATTTAATTTTAATTTATCGTTACTTTCCATTCTTCTTGAGCTATAGCTTCAATCTAATCTAAGCATTTTATACTTTCGTTTTCGTAAATAAATGCCATATTTTATTTTCACAGCAGTGCGGCATTTTGTTTGGTAATGTAATATACCGACAGAGCAGTTATATGTCAGATTGACTTGTGAAGGTGGTAAATATGTAACTACAGACTCATTAGTTCCTGACTAAATGTTTCTATTAAGAATGCAGACAAGTGACATTTCTCAACATTGTAGTTAGAAATTTGGACAGCGAGCGGTTTTTTCTACTTTGTTGCGCGTGAGCGGCAAAATGACATTTTGCGTTGACAAGAGAGCGCAAATGGCTACTTTGTATACAGACTATAGAAAATTTAATAAGTAGTTATGTAGTGAGCAAGATTTAGTTCTGCAGTTTGACATTTATCATGTGGTCCACCACGTGATCGCAACAACTGTTCTTTGAAAGGAAACGTAAAGATGTCAAACTGAACACATTTTTATATAATTATTTAAGTATGTGATCTACTCAGTGCATACCTTTCAATTAATTCATGTTTATTTCCACTTTTCTTCAAACCCCGGCATTCTAACCATCTTTTCAACTGTAAAATGGAATGGTTTTCAATGTTTTTAAATACAAATCGTGCCTCCCCGTACAATCATCTTTTATTAAATTCATTATTTATTTGTGAATTTGGTTTTTTAGTGATATTTCAAATTCCAAGGATCAATACACTTTAGTACAAGAAATAATTAAAAACAGGCACTACACAAGATAACTTAACCAAAATTGTGTGGAGGGAGGTCTGCCGCAGATCCGCCGCGGGTGGCGTCAAAATTATAAGTCCCCATTAAGTTGGTGGTCGTCATTTAGTGCAATGGGGGAGTTTAGTCATGTTGAAATGTAATGATTTTTCCACATTACTGCAATATTATAGAAGCAATATTACTATTAATGCAATAAAAGTAATAAAATATAGCATATTTTTTTTGTACAAACGATATTAAATTGCGGCATTTTTGCTTCGCCGTAGTTGTTCGCTACTAGCGCTAGTTTAGAATGAAAAAAATCGCAAAAAGCAAATTATTTGATTTTAAACATGTAAACGTAAAACCTAGAAAATACGATAAACACAAAAATTAAATTGTCCAGTGTAAACATAAACAAGTGGGCGTGTTTTGCTTCTATCTTTTTCTATGAAGCACGTTTTGGGCACGTATGTCGAGACCTAATTCGCACATAGTTGATGTCATGTACGCCATAATGGCGGGAAGAAAATATTGCAAAAGTTAAAACATTTTTTTCCGCGGTATTTTTTAAAATTTTACAAAATATAAAAGTAAAACGTTTTTAATTTAAAAATATTTTAACATATAAAATCAAAAATTCGAAAACTCCATTATTTTATGTATCACAAAAATGGACAAAAATTATTTAAAAAAAACTGAAGTGATAGATCACAGCCAACAAAAATTAAATAAACTAAATAATTACACTTTTCAGAGCCTGTAACACGTATTCATTAATATTCTGTAGGTGGTGCCTGACCGCGTTGCTTCCCAAATTATTTAAAAAAATTCTTCACATACAGGAAATTAGAAAAATTGTAAACGAAAAATGCCCAAATATTGATTTTACAATAAGCCTAATCAATTAGAACTCGGCAATTTATAAAATGATTGAATTTGCATTTAACCTGACACACACAGGTGACTGAAAAATAGGAACAAATGACTTTTTTTAAATTATTAATTTTAGAATGCGAATAATATTAGTACTTCCAGTAAATATGAAAATATGTACTATATTACATATTTAAAAATACACCTTTTATTTATAATTAATATAATAATATAATTTTTGAGATACATCAGGGCGCCCGACATGTTTCAGGTCAGGGTAATTAGTATGTGTTTAGAATGAAAATATTGAGCAAGAAAGTCATAAAATGAATTATATCGATCAAATAAAATATTTATAATTAATAAAAATTGTAAAGTTTTTTTTGGGAAATAATTACAAAACTCGGGAAAATGTGAAAATTCAATTTTGAGGATAAAACAAATACGAAATACAATAACCCTTATTTTTGTCCCATTAAATCGAAGTCGAAACACTACAGTTGTCGTGAGACCCATAGCGGTCCGGTAAAAAAAAGATAGTACTCACCCTTTGATGAGTATCAATTCGTCGTCGCATATCCTCTCCTGAACGACTTCCGCAGCTTCACCAACCATACTCGCTTCGAAAGTCTCTTCCCCTTCCATATTAGTCAAACTGGTCAAATAACTTGCACCTGTAGCTTTAGCAATCCTCTTCAAATCGCTCTTCTTCACCCGTCTGACTGCCATAGCATTATTCTCAACAAAATACTTCAAACAGAGATCATCAATTCCTCCAGAGCACAGAATAACATTCACGCCGGTTGCCATAATCTTTTGGATTCTCTCTTTTGTGATGTCAAATTCCCTCGCGCGAATTCCGTCAAGTTTTTCAGGGTCGGTGACGAGAACTTGTACTCCCAGCTTCATTTTAGCTTTTTGGAGGGAGAAATCGAGACAAGCGATTTTGGCGTTCATGATTTTTTTGGGCATAGCCTGAGAAGCAACTGTGCAGTTTAGTGCGTATCCTGGAACGAGTATACTCTCCCTAGCTGAACGACCGTGAGCTTTTAAAACATTGACTGCTTTTACTGGGTAAGCTGGGTTGCCTTTGGGATCGATGATTTTAACGGCATTTGCAGCATCTACGACCATTGTTGCAAATAAATCGGCATCTGCACCGATAATTTTTGAAGACATGGAAGTTTTTGCGGCATTGATAAGGCACTCGCGACCTAATTCTTCCACGGGGATTGTTAGATGTTCTTGGATGTATTTACAAGCCTCTTTACAAGCTAGGCGGTAACCACTGATTATTGAAGTTGGGTGGATCTTTTGCTTTACCAATTCATCTGCGTTCTGAGAAAAAAAGGAAATAAATAAATAATCGCCAAAATAATTTTTGAGTACCAACTTTCTCTACCATATTTTTTTCTGATAATATACCGTGTGTCTGTCTTAAAGGTGTACATAGGAGATTAACATGGGAAATCAGTTTTTTTGCAATTTCCTGCTCGCCTAATTATTTTAAGCAAAAACGCGTCAAATAAAAGTTTTAGGGCATAAAATTCTGCATCTAAATAAATAAACAGAATTACCTTTACATGCTTTGTAACGACAGAAATTAATTATGAAAATGTCGAAAATTACGTTGAAAATATCGACAGCCATGGAATTGAACAAAAAATAAATAAATGCTTGACTTTTTATGTGTCACAACGAAAGTTAACTTATTTTACGTTTCTGACAATTTTTATAAAACGTCAAGCATTTATTTATTTTTTGTTCAATTCCATGGCTGTCGATATTTTCAACGGAATGTTCGACACAAAGCATGTAAACTATTATTCACGAAAGATGGCTATTCAAGGTCATTTGTGAGCCGTCTGATATAATATTACTTGCAGATAATTTCATTGCATTTTGTATTCATAGGCGTGTAGCATGAAATATTTATGGACACATTTTAATTAAAAAAATAAGAGTAATTTATTTCAAAATTATGTTTCTTTCTAAATAATGCCTTTCTGAAAGATTTATGTTCTTCACTTATGTTTTTGCAATATACAAAAACATAGACTTAACTTATAAACCAAAGAATAATAATTTGATTTAAACGTCAACGCCACTGGGTAAATATTAGCACAGAGGGCAGTGTAGTAGATAATTAGGTATCTGTAATTCTACGACATACGTCATTATTATTTATAGTGTGTTAGAAAGTAATGCCACTATTTACGTATATCTGTCACACCACATAAATTAAATAGACATAGGTCAAATAATCTTTCTCTTTCTAATACAAAATGTTGCTAAGCTACTTCTGTAAAGTGATGTGTATTCTTTTTTCGAACAAATGACCTTGAATAGTCATCTTTCGTGAATAATAGTATAAAGGTAATTCTGTTTATTGATTTAGATGCAGAATTTTATGCCCTAAAACTTTTATTTGACGAGTTTTTGCTCAAAATAATTAGGCGAGCAGGAAATTGCAAAAAACTGATTTCCCATGTTAATCTCCTATGTACACCTTTAAGACAGACACACGGTATAAATATCTACGAGTGTATTGGTGAAAACGCGATGTTATAATGACGTCACATATCCTAGTTGGTTATTCTTCCCAAACAGTTAATGGGAAGAACAGGATGAACTGAGAATTTTAGTGTTAAGACGAAGTGTGTGTGTGTGTGTGTGTGTGTGTGTGTGTGTGTGTGTGTGTGTGTTTGTGTGTGTGTGCCGTTTCTTTTGTCCACGATAATATGTTAAAACATGATCCAAAACTTATCAAATTTGGTATTTAAAACTCGATTTTGACTATACTTATATGATAAACCGGAAGTGGTACTTAATTTGAAGCAACAGAATTTCGAGGAAAAATATAATAAAATATAATCCAAAATTTCGTATTACAGACTTTTCTTGGAAGGAGAAATTAGATTTTGTTTACAAAAGATCAATCGGAAGTTCATTGCTATTTTAAACATGGAATTGACGGGAGGTTATGTGCTGGCCACATCAATTTTTTTTTCAGTTAAAATGTATCCATAAATATGTCGCGTTGCACGCCTATGGGTACGAAATGCAGTGAAGTTATTTGCAAGTAATATTATATCAGACAGCTCGTAAATGACCTTGAACAGTCATCTTTCGTGAATAATACTATAGCAAAGAATGCCCGTGAGGTGACGCCTGGCAAGCGCCCGCACGGTACAAATATGTCATCATCACTACCGAAATCTGTATACAACGCAGATTGGCACACCCAGTAATGGGTAATATGCCGTGATGATATATTTATTTTATCACAAATACTCGTTAATTTACAAATATATTTTCGCTGTCTTATCTAAGATTTGTGACTATAAACGCACTGAAAAGACGTCGTTAAGAAGCTCTATAAACGCACTGTTTTTGGCGGTTTTCGTTTTCTAGAGGTGGTATGAGTGTTTTTAAAACTGACAGATGAATGACATATAACCTCAAATTGCCGTACGTTAACAATTAATTTTTATCTGTGAAGTTAAAAATTTACCGGGAAGCACTTCCAACACGACTGATAAAAAACACCCAAATACGGGCACGTCTTATTTTTAAAAATCTAATAAAATTTCATGTATATTTGGTGTTCATATTGACAAATAAGTTAGTACTGTTTCTGAATAATTTGGGGTTGAAATTTCGGTGCCCGAATATTACTCTGGAGTTGCTTTTAACAAAAATCCCAGTTTTTCTCACCTTTAATAGTTCTGCGGCGATAATGACAACAGAGGTGGTACCATCTCCAACTTCTTCGTCTTGTAGTTGAGCCAGCTCAACAAGAACTTTAGCTGCGGGATGTTCCACCTCCAAAAGTTTCAAAATCGTAGCACCGTCGTTTGTAATTGTGACATCTCCTATATCGTCCACTAACATCTTGTCTAGACCGACTGGTCCTAGAGAACTTTTCACAATATTTGCGATGGAACTAGCTGCCATCACTAGAAGAAACCAAGAAAAGATTAGAAGACGTGTAGGTGGTAGAACAAAAGACACGAAAAATTAAGAGATGACTGTTCGCGATATGGTAGAAAATTGAAATAAAGTTTAGATTGGGATAGAAATTGATAGTTTTTATTGTGTTTTCGTAAAGAAAATCGGTGTTTTATACTATTTTAAACCCTAAAACATGGCCGTCCCACATGCGGCATGGTTATAATATTCTAGAACAATGACGGTATATGTTAATTTTCCTTAATTTTTATTACAACTTACCATTTTGTGTTCGAACTGGAGTTCCCGATGTTCGGGATCCAGCTACGGATAAAGGGCTTGCGAGAGTTGACATTTTTTAACGCAGAATGTGTACTTCAATCTTCAAACACCCAAAATCATTTAAAACTGAGAACTTAGCCACAAACTACGACAGCGAACATGAATCACACATCACACTAATTTGTTGGTTATGTTTTTTGTTGGACTATTGGAAACACTGTGTGTCACTCCTGTCAAATTTAAAATATTTTGAATCTGTTGAAGAATAATTTAATTTTAATTACATTTATTAAACATATTTTTCAATTAGTAATGTTTGCCTCAAAATGTTTTCGTAGTATGTCAAGTTTAGTCACTTACAAAAATCTTACCAAAAGTGAAAAGGTTAGAGTTGATTTTCGTTGAAAATACTTTAAATAACGCATAAATTTCTGTTTATTGACAGATTTTTGTACGGAGATATACTCCAAGAAGAGCTATTTTGTATGTTCCGGGAGATAGCGAACGAAAACTCAAGAAAACATTTTCTGTAAATGCCGATTGTATAGCTATGGACTGCGAAGACGGTGTAGCTGTGAATAAAAAGGTCAGTTGTATTTATTTTTTATTGAAACTTTCCACTTTGAATTGAATTACGTTATATATTCTTATAAAATAGACTTTTCGGTATACACATACTTTTTTCTGGGTTTACAAGTATTCAAAAATAATTTATACTTTATCCGTTTTAACTATAGGGCGCGAGCAGACACGTGACTCGGGCGTCCTTGATATGCTTGGAATCAGCTGATTTGTGTGCGCGTGTCATTTTGACAAGAACAATGTCACTTTGACAAGACCAATGTTTTGACTTATTTTAATTTTGAATTGTTGAGAAGTTATTATTTTTAATTTCATGTGTTTTACTCGCTGAAAATTGTACATTAAAAATATTTTAGCAGTTCAAAATCAAAATAAGTCAAAATATTGGTCTTGTCAAAGTGACATTGTTCTTGTCAAAATGATAAGCGCACACAAATCAGCTGATTCCTAGCACGTCAAGGACGCTCGAGTCACGTGTCTGCTCGCGCCCTATAGAGCGTTGGGTGAGATATGGCTTAAGATTCTAGCTCTCTGGTTCAAACGTGAACCGAGTTTACACAGTAAAATAATTGACGCGAAATTTAAATTTGCTTCACAACTGTCAATATCAATGGCGTGATCAATGGACCTTTTCAGTTTAAAAAGATAGAAGATATGCGTAATGGGGATCCGCGCATAGTAAGAACAACTGAGATCAATGGCGTTTGTTTCTAAAAAATTTAATGTGAGAATATCTCAGATAACTTTAAAAAATCTTATCAAAATAAATTACAAAAGCTTTTATTGAAGTTAAAATGGTTAACGATGCAAATTTTCACTGAGAATACAGGTATTTTAATGACCAATATTTTTGACGTTTCATTTGACAGCCCAACTGGCAGTTGTTCGCGCCATTTTCTTACTAAACTATTATTCACGAAAGATGACTATTCAAGGCCATTTGTAAGCCGTCTGATATACTTGCAGATAACTTCATTGCATTTCATATGCATAGGCGTGGAACATAAAATATTTATGGACACATTTTAACAAAAAATAAGAGTAATTTATTTGAAACTTACGTTTCTTTCTAAATAATGCCTTTTTGAAAGATTTGTGTTCTTCACTTATGTTTTTACAAAATACAAAAACATAGACTTAAATTATAAACCAAAGAATAATAATTTAATTTAAACGTCAACGCAACTGGGTAAATATTAGCACAGAGGGCAGTGTAGTAGATAATTAGACATCTGTAATTCTACGACATACGTCATTATTATTTATAGTGTGTTAGAAAGTAATGCCACTATTTACGTATATCTGTTACACCACATAAATTAAATAGACATAGGTCAAATAATCTTTCTCTTTCTAATACAAAATGTTGCTAAGCTACTGCTGTAAAGTGATGTGTATTCTTTCTTAGTACAAATGCCCTTGAATAGTCATCTTTCGTGAATAATAGTTTATTTGCAGTGATAGAAGAGATAGCCGTTAAATTGAAAAGGTACATTATTTTGACGTCTGACATAAAATAAATAAAAGTCAACAAAGCCAATAGTACATGATTTATTACATATTATTAATTTCTATTCAGTTCTGTTTGTTAAGTATATTATTGTTCTTTTCGCTTATATAATTTT
The DNA here is from genome assembly GCA_963082715.1 of Harpalus rubripes. NCBI lineage: Eukaryota > Metazoa > Arthropoda > Insecta > Coleoptera > Carabidae > Harpalus > Harpalus rubripes. The sequence goes on along the minus strand of OY720449.1, from coordinate 80,290,478 downwards.
CGTAGTGTTTTGTCAATATATTTCATATTAATTACACAGTTTTCGTTGTGCGCGTTTTCTTAGTTTTTAGTTAGTAGTTCGTTAGTTTTGTTATTGTTCTCTTCGATAATATTATGGATAAAAATAGATAGATATGTACGTACAAGACAAAATTACTGAAAAAATGTCAATTAGACAAAAAAAATTAAATCCAGGAATGGCGCCAAAATTTGAATTCTTTATTTAATACATGTAAAAACGGCCGCGCTCGAAACGCCATCTAATCTATAGTTAAAACGGATAGAGTATAGTACATATACGTTTTGGGGACCGGCGCCGCCTACCCGGCTGCTTATTCATCGATATTATACTAATTTAGCTCGTAACCGATGATTTATAATCTGGCTAGTCGTCTAGCTTACTTGGCTTGAATATTCCTTAAAAATAACAATAACTTAACCTAACGCACAAAAGATACGCTTGGAAAACTCGGGTCAAGTTTTGTGCGTTAGGTTAGGTTATTGTTGAGTTCCAAAATATTTTTTACTAATTTACTTTAATTGTATTTAGCAAGTAGCTAGAGAAACAATCCGAAATATGCTCAACGAAGGAAAGCCATCGTCTGTAAAATCAGATTGGGCAGTCCGCATAAATTCTGTAGAAAGCGGTCTATGCGATGAAGATCTGAAAGTTATTTTAAGTGGTAAAAACTTACCAGACAGTCTTGTTTTACCTAAAGTAAACACTACTGGTCATCTTAAATGGGTATATAATTATTTTGTTAAAAGATAATACTTTAATATTAGTCTACAGTTTGCAGAACAATTAAAACTTCACCTACCTCTCGAAAAGAAATTAAATCTGATTATTTTGATAGAATCCGCACGCGCAATGATTAATTTGGTAGATATTTGTAAATTTGGTTTAGAGCATCCCAGTAATTTTATTCCTACTACTTTAATATTTGGGAGCGACGATTTTTGTGCTAATATCGGTAAAAAATAAATATTAATTTGTTTGTATACACCTTTAAATAATATTTTTGTAAATAGGGGCTGTAAGAACTGATGATCAAATTGAAATATTATATGCTAGACAAAAAATGGTGATGGTTGCGAAAGCATTCAATTTACAGGCTATAGATATGGTTTATATTAATTATAAAGGTATTTAAACACACATCTACATCTTTAAATACAGGGTGTTACATAACGAGTGTAACACCTTTATAGAACATAGAGAAGAAGTCATAATAACTCGAAAAGTTTTATACAATGTGTCAGTAAATAGACAATAAAAGTACAATAAAACTTAATATGAAATATTTTTCTCAATTTTTAAGAGTTAAGAAGTTATTTAAAATTAAATATTGCTCAAGGTCGCCACATTTTACTTGGTACAATGAGGTCATGCAAAAAGAAATAGATGTCCCTCTTTCTTGTTTAAATCGAACAAGCATTGTTTAATTTATCGTTCTGTATGATTAAATTATATCTTATTTACATTTTTTGTTGAATAAAATTGTTTTAAAGTATGATATTTTTAAAAAGTTGTAAATCCAACCATGTTGTGGCGTCAGAGGTTCAGAACTGCAACCCAGAACTACTAAAAGAAAAAAATACATAGACTATGAACTGAGAATTACATATTTCAAGAATTGAAACAAACACTATAAAATATTAATATTCGCAACTGAAATTAACTCGTAGCCACCTAGCGGTAAACTTGCGAACCCGCCGAATTGGTAATGGCAACCAATCACACCTCAGGAAAATTATCAACTAAGTCGGCCATCTTAAATGAAAGCAGCGACTCTATAGGGCATTTCAGTCGCCAATAAATATAATTTTCATTTGGCCTGAAGTTATCCACGCGACATATCAGCTGTAAAGATGCTACAAGTTTATTTAACTATACTATTATTCACGAAAGATGACTATACAAGGTAATTTGTTCGAAGAAAGAATACACATCACTTTATAGCAGTAGCTTAGCAACATTTTGTATTAGAAAGAGAAAGATTATTGGACCTATGTCTATTTAATTTATGTGGTGTGACAGATATACGTAAATAGTGGTATTACTTTCTAACATTATAAATAATAATGACGTATGTCGTAGAATTACAGATACCTAATTATCTACTACACTGCCCCCTGTGCTAATATTTACACAGTGGCGTTGACGTTTAAATCAAATTATTATTCCTTGGTTTATATATAGTTGTCTTATGTTTTTGAATTTTGCAAAAACATAAGTGAAGAACATAATATTTCAGAAAGGCATTATTTAGAAAGAAACATAATTTTCAAATAAATTATTTTTATTTTCTCAATTAAAATGTGTCCATAAATATTTTATGTTGCACGCCTATACATACGAATTGCAATGAAGTTATCTGCAAGAAATATATCAGACGGCTCACAAATGACCTTGAATAGTCATCTTTCGTGAATAATAGTTTATATAAACGCACGCGAGACATTGAATATATTGCAGAATATTATTTTATTCCATATTTTGGTAAGTTAAGAATGTTTCACCGACATGTTTATTTTCTTAAATTTCAGGTTAAGGTTATCTTTAAATAACCTTTATATGTTATTTTGGCGTTTAGATTCCAGTGTGAAAATCAAAATGGCCCTTGATGAACCCCTTACGTCACATGGTGAGGGACAAAGCGGGGAAAATCAGCTGCTTTTACAGTCATTTTAGTTGCAATTTTGTTCATTATTAAATATCGATTTGAGGGAAAACACAGATCCATTATTTTTCATTACTCTATCGATTTATGTTAAAAATAAAAAATCGTGCATGACCTCATTATTTGATTGTTTGAAAAACAAAAACACATCTAAGGTGACCTCTCAAAGCTAAGCAAAAAGTCTCATTTAATCGAAGTCTTAACTATAGTTTTCGAGATAGCAGAAGTAAATCTCGTAAAAACTCATTTTTCACTGCCTTATATAAGTTATTGAATATCAGACACATATTGTATAATTTTTTTTTACTTATTTTGACATGTTACACTTGTTCTTAACACCGTGTATAAATAAATGATACGAATATATATTTATTTCAGATTTGGAGGGTCTGAAAAAACAGTGCGAACAAGGTATGCGAATGGGTTATACCGGAAAACAAGTAATACATCCTGATCAAGTGCCTGTTACACAAAATGCCTTTTTACCTACTCCAAAACAGGTAGAATGGGCTAAAGGATTGCTGGAAAAGTTTAACGAACATCAAAAAAGTGGTGTTGTAAGTTTTACCAAAAATAAGTGTGATAGAACGAATGGTATTATGTTCCGCCCTTGGTTTTACTTCAACCTTTTCAAAGTGTCAATCATTTATTTTCAAAATGTGTATTAATAAAATTCCATACAAAATAAAACATAGCAAGCTCTGAAAACAATTTTATTACCTACCTTAAAACAAAAAAATATGAGAATACTTCGCTCCACAAAGCTGAAGGGCTCTTCGACATTCTCCGAATATTAAAAATTAAAACCATATCAACCATTTCTTCATTTGTATAACACACTTGGGCCGTAAATATTATAATTAAAAAATGATTGTTATTGTCACATTAAACAACAAAATTAATGTATACTCTATCCGTTTTAACTATAGAGCGTTGGGTGAGATAGGGCTTAAGATTCCAGCTCTCTGATTGGTTCAAACGTGAATCGAGTTTACACAGTAAAATAATTGACGCGAAATTTAAATTTGCTTGACAACTGTATCAATTATTTTGCCGTCTGACATAAAATATATAAATGTCAACAAAGTTAATAGTACACGATTTATTACATATTATTAATTTATGTTCAGTTCTGTTTAAATAACGTGACTATTAATATTATCCTCAGCAGTTATACGACTTTAAAAGTGAAAGATTGTTCAGCCATCGAGAGGAGAGCAGCCAATAGCTTAGTTGGTAAGAGCACTATCCCGGCAAGATAGGGGTCTCGGGTTCGAATCCCGGTGGCTGACAATTTTTCACAATTTATTTCAGTTCTGTTTGTTTGTTTTTTCGTTTACATAATTTTCATAGTGTTTTGTCGTTATATTTCATATTACATAGTTTTCATTGTGCGCGTTTTCTTAGTTTTTAGTTAGTAGTTCGTTAATTTTGTTATTGTTCTCTTCGTTAATATTATGGATAAAAATCCTGAACCTGGCTCTGCCAATGTTTTAAAATATCCAAAAGGAAAGCCCTCCGAAGCGGGCAAAAAAAGTGACGTATAATTTATACTGCACATATCGTGCCCCTTTCGCCGAAATGTAGAGAAAGGTACGGAGATTATTAGTAAGTATATGCATAAAAACACAAAATAGTTTAGCACATGTACGTACAAGACAAAATTACTGAAAAAATGTCATTTAGAAAGAATTTTTTTAAATCCAGGAATGGCGCCAAAATTTGAATTCTTTATTTAATACGTGTAAAAACGGCCGCGCTCGAAACGCCATCTAGTCTATAGATATAACGGATAGAGGGTAAATACTTTTCTTTTTTTAAGGTAATAAAATTGTTTTCAGAGCTTGCTATGTATTATTTTGTATTTGTATAAATGGTTAAAGCAAAACTATGATATTTTGGTATTGTTGTGAAGGTAATTTTATCTATATTCTGAAATATATATATATATACATATATATATATATATATATATATATATATATATATATATATATATATATATATATATATAATATATATATACATATATATATATATATATATATATATATATATATATATAAATATATATATATATATATATATATATATATATATATATATATATATATATATATATAAATAAATACCGATTCCCTCTGCTAGATTTAAAGTTGTACACATTTCCGCTAAAACAGGAAGTGATACAAAATTATCACTACGATCATCTTATGAGCCCCTTTGTCTAGTTAAACTTTGCGTATTAACATTTTTTTGTATCAAAATAAACGAAATATTCTTGGTGCTGGACTTTTGCTGATCACACTGTATAACAAGTCTACATTCTTATGTTTTAAACATGGACTATCAATTTTTTGGGGTAAAAAATTGAAAATTAAGAGACATATTTTCTTACAGGGGGCCTTTAACTATCACGGCAGCATGATCGACATGCCAACTGTAAAAATCGCTGAAAATATAATGGAACTCATGAAAGTAGCAAGTAATACAGATAAGTAGTAATTAATAGTTTATTTACAATAATTTTAGTTTATTTGTCACAAACATATTTTATATTAAATAAATATTTATATTTTAAAACCACTATGTATTGCTACAATTCCCATTGATAAATTCTCGTACGTTACGTTTCTGAAACCCGCTTGTTCAATCATAGTCTTGAAATTTTCTTGGTTTGGAAATTGGCGAATACTTTCCACTAAATATTGATAAGGTTGCCATTTTCCTGTTATTAGTTGACCTATTACTGGGATCATAGAAAAGGAATACTGATCGTACATCCTAAAAAATAAAATCAATATATTTTGCTTATTTTTGTGTTAAACTCGAATTGTTGGATTATATTATATATTTGTATTTGTTATGGTTTTTACGGGGTTTTTCGTTTTTATTAAAGGATTATTTTTAAATATTTTACTGTGAACAATCCCACTTCTGATGTTTCAATGTGAAATTAGCAATATACAGGATGTTTCAGGACTAGTGAAACAAACTTTAACAGCTTATTCCTGAGGTCATTTTGAGCCAATAATGCCATATGAACATAGGTCCTATTCCTTCTAGTTACCAAAATACAAGAGGTTGAAGTTCCATAAATAACACGAAATTTTTAAATTTTTGTAATCAAGGTACTTTCGGAAAACAAGAGTTATATTGAAAAGTCATACCTTATTTGTATTAATTAATTTTATTTATTAATATTAACGAATACGATTTGGACAACAAAACATACGATGACACAATGGGGTATTCCGGTGATATGGAAATAATGCAAAATAATAACTTTTTTCTATAGTTTACATCTTCATAAAGTAGGAAAATATAATAAAACATGTTTATTAAAAACTTTTAATTCATAATTTAATGTTAGAAAATTGGAATTTTTACAGCTCTACAAACGTCCTTGAAATTTGTGACGTAAAATTGATAATTTGTTGCTCATTTCACGGTAGATATTTACGTTTAGAATCATAGATGGTGCCAGTAGTTAACACGTGCGTATATTTCTTGTTTGACATTTCGTCCACTTTATTTGCAGCAATTCTCGAACAAAACATACCTTCGGCATTTAACATTACGTATTTCTGCACTCACGTATTGTGAGTTATGGAGAAAATAATTATTTACCATGGCAGAACCCACAGTAGGTTATCAGAATCAGTCTTTGTATAATCAGGTTCCATAATTATAAAATATTACTCGTATTTTTACCACAAACAAACACTGTAATACACGCTGCTACTGAAACCATGTGCAAAAAAGCAAATGGCTGTCATGAACATGTGGATTTAGACGCTGAAGTTTGTTGCAGATGTCACTATCGATTTGACGTCATAAGCGCGCCAATGACAAGAAAATTTGAATTGCGATGAAATTTTTAAAAATTCGTATCTCACGTGATATATTCATTTTCTTACTCAAAATTAGATATTCAGAGTCCTACTGGTATGTACTAATGAATAAAAATATTTTTAAAAAATGTCGGAATACCCCATTATTAAATAGACAAATAAATAAATTCTAAACACAGAACAACATAACCAAACATGGAATAGGTTAACACAATATGAAATATGATAACAATTTTTTTAAAAAATTACAGCAAGTGCTCAAAATGCGCGCCTTGAACTCGTATGCATGCTTGACATCGGCGAATCATATACAAGATAAATTACATTTTGATCGTTACGAATGGCAGAAGATGCATTCATAATTCGTTCAAGTAACTGTTCACGCGTGTTTATTTGTATCCTATAAACTTCTTGTTTCAAATGTCCCCATAGATAGAAATCAAGAGGATTTAAGTCTGGAGATCTTGCAGGCCAAAAGTTTGGACCTCCACGTACAATCCACCTATTGGGAAAGTTTTGGTTTAACCACTCAGTTACTTGGCTACCATAGTGAGGAGGAGCACCATCATGCTAGTACCACATCTGTTGTCGTACAAGAAGTGGAACATCTTCTATTAGTTCATGTAGTCTGTTTTCCAGAAAGTTTCTGTAGCCATCAGCTGTTAATCGGTCAATTAAAACTTCAATTTCTAGTAATCTAGTATTGAAAATTCCTGCCCAGACATTTATGCTAAATCTTTGCTGAAAACGGGACTGAACAATCGCATGTGGATTTTCAATGCTCCATAAATGGTAATTATGGAAATTGTTTACTCCGTCTCTCGTGAATTGGGCTTCATCAGACCATAACACTTTGGAAATAAAGTCAGGATCATTTAAATTTTGACGGAGAAACCAGCGACAAAATTCTAAACGAGGACCATAGTCTCCGGGTTGCAGTGCTTGAACTCGCTGAAAGTGATAGGGATGTAATTCCTCACGGTTTAATATCCGCCAAACAGTGCTGTGAGACATGTGTAATTGAGCAGCGATGCATCTTGTGCTGATTGCAGGATTATCGAGAACAGCATCAATTACATTCTCTTCATCTTCAACGTACCAATGCCATCATTTTGTACACCTCCCCGTACAATTGTTGATCCAGTTGTACGTAGACGCTGAAAAATGCGCGCAAATAGGCGATGGGAAGGTTGGCGTCTATTTGGATATCTGTCTTGGTATTCTCTGGACGCATAACGGGCATTGCCATTACATAATCCATAAATAAAAATCATATCTGCATATTCAGCAGTACTATAACCATCCATTATGAAACAAAAATACAATCAAAAGTATAACAATTTTTAATTAAGACAATTAATTAATACAAATAAGGTATGACTTTTCAATATAACTCTTGTTTTCCAAAAGTACCTTGATTACAAAAATTCGTGTCATTTATAGAACTCCAACCTCTTGTATTTTGATAACTAGAAGGAATAGGACCTATGTTCATATGACATTTTTGGCTCAAAATGACCTCAGGAATAAGCTGTTAAAGTTTGTTACACTAGTCCTGAAACAACCTGTATTTTCAGTTACTCACTTGGCACTACTTACCATTGTATTAAAGAATTATTAACTTGACTAAATTCTAAACACATGAATCTTCCTCCAGGTTTCAGAACTCTGTAGGCTTCTTTCAGCGCCTAAAATTGTTTATACATTGATAAAAACATCAAAATTATGTTTATTTTCTTTACCTTATCAATATGTGTAACATTTCTAATCCCAAATGCAATAGTATACGCAGTATAAGAATTATCAGGAAATGATAACTTTTCTGCGTCTTCCACATTCCAGCTAACAATATTGTCAGGAAAATTTAATTCTCTGGCTTTTTCTTGACCAACTTTCAACATATTTTCATTAATATCGCAAATAGTTACATGGCTAGATGATTTCATAACTTGGTCTCGAGTTACGTTCGGTAAATTTAAAAGGTAGTGCACATATCGGAAAGCGATGTCACCTATGAATTTTTTTAGTAAAAAAAGAAAAATATAACTGATATAATTACTCGAAATCTCATTCATACATAAAATAAATCAGCGGTCGTTGAAAATGCAAGACCAAAAAATATTAGGAATAAATAAATAAGATGCATCATACAAGTTGCTAATTATTAGTAGTATATTTTAAAAACTATTCAATATTATTTTACGAAATTAGGTATCTAGCGGTTTTCCGACATGCCCGTTTCAACTAAAATATTTTCAAAGCAACAGCATTTCCGGTTTAACCGGAAGTAGACCCTAACTTCCTTATTTTAAATAGATGCTATATTTTTTATTTTACCATTGAATGGACCTTTTCAATTTAAAGAGATAGAAGATATGCGCAATGGGGATCTGCGCATAGTAAGAACAACTGAGATCTACGGCATTTGTTTCTAAAAAATTTAGACCTAAAATGTGAGAATATCTCATAACTTTAAAAAATCTTATCGAAATAAGTTGCAAAAGAATGTCTAACGATGCAAATTTTCACTGAGAATATAGGGCATTTTAATGACTGCAATATTTTTGACGTTTCGTTTGACAGCCCAACTGGCAGTTGTTCGCGCCATTTTCGTACTATTTGCAGCGATAGAAAGAGATAGCCATTAAATTGAAAAGGTCCATTCAGCAGAAAATTTTGCATATGAAACCATAAAAACATTTTACTCTTGGTAACTAATTCTGGCGTAATTAAACTTTTTTGATTTTTTTCTTAAAACGGCCACTTCTTTATTACATTATATTTCGAGAATGAAATCATATTTCTATAATCCGTACAAACAGTTTTATAAAGAAAGCTTTTGTTTACACTAAAATAAATTAATAAACGAAAATTTTTGAAAAATGTAATTTCTACGTCAACCTAAAATTGAAGTTCAAAAAACTCAAGTTTTTTAAATGGAACACATAAAAATCTATTAACTTTCAACACAGGACATGTTACACAAACTACCCCTATTTTTAACGAAGAATTGATTTAAATAATAAAAAATGTGGTGTTCCATTTAAAAAACTTGAGTTTGTTGAACTTTTTGACTTGGAAGTAACATTTTCCAAAAATTGTCTATTACTAATTTATATTAGTGTAAACAAAAGCTTTCTTTATAAAATAGTTCTTACAGATTATAAAAATTCGATTCAGTTCTCGAAATATAGAGATAAAGAAGTGGCCGTTTTTAGAGAAAAAATCAAAACAGTGTAATTACGCCGGAAGTGGTTGATCATGAGTAAAATGTTTTTATTGTTTCATATGTAAAATTTTCTGCTGAATTCAATGGTAAAATAAAAAATATAGCATTCCATTTAAAATAAGTTAGTGTCTACTTCCGGTTGAACCGGAAGTGCTACTGATTTGAAAATATAATAGTTGAAACGGGCATGTCGGAAAACCCTTAGATACCAAATTTCGTAAAATAATATTGAGTAGTTTTCAAGATAACGCTAGCGTAAGCTCGTCTGGAATATCCTGTAGTCTTTGAAGAAATGTTGAAACTTAATTATCACACAAATTGTTTATTAAATATTTCTTTGCGAAATGATCCAAATTCAGTTCGAATTTGAATGTTATAAGCGAGTTTATTCACCGACGGATTGTGCGCATTAAGCAGAAATTCGTCAATCCATTTTTCAATTCAGCGCTTAAAAGTAGATGGAAGATGGAATCTATTGCACCGTTTCTAAATTCTGCGCTTTACTCATCAGACTTTCATCGGTTCCATCGTACTTGAGAGCCGATGGATTAATAATTTTTTTAAATCTTAACATTAATCTAACATTTAATATTGGTATTATGGTACTTATAACTTATAAAACATGATAAACGAAAAATTCTAAACTGAAAAATGAAATCTAGATATCTTGATTATTCATTATTATTAAATTTTCAGCTTGATTTTTCTCAGAATTTTTGTTATGCAACCTTATGATTAATTTGTATGATCATAAATGGAAGAAAAATCACTGTCGGATTCCGATGCTAAAAATCTCTATTGCCAATTAAATATTTTTTTGGTGACGTCATAACTTAAAACCAATGAAAGTCGGAAGGTGAATCGCACATATTAATGTGTATTTTTAAAAACTAAAATCGTGTTTCAGTGTTTTTTAAAAAAATGGTTGAGTTCGCGTTTTTTTTAATATTCCATATTTTAATCCCACACTGTATATTTAATTATGGAGTTTAAAAATATAAATTCACAATATAATAACATGTATTTACTATTGAAGTGGATTATACTACTTAAATAGAATTAATATTGGTATCATTTTTGTTGTTTATCAATTAATACAAATAATTCTATTTTAAAGCTGGTTGAATTTTCACTCTCGTCGTCAACAGAGAAAGAATATGAAGAATTTAACAATTTACGGAACAAAAATACTCGCATCAATCTTTAAATTAAGCAGGTTTTCATCAAAAATGTTTCTTTAATCCTACCTCATAGGTTACATCGAACATTCCTCAATGACGTCATTTGAAAATGCGCCGAAATTGGGCGCTAAATATTTTGATGAATAAAGAAACTCGCCTTATCAAGTAAATATGCCTCGTAGAAGACGACGTGAATTTGATAAAATAAATAATTTTAAAAGAGGCTGTGTCGTGGGTATGCTTAAGTACAATTTTACGCATTTGGAGACAGTGGGTAGATACAGGTGCAGAGAGACGGCAGACAGGATCTGGGGCCTATAGGACGATATCGCGATTTTGTTTATACCAAAATGATTCTCGGATACTTGTTAGACGACGTCGGGGTGAGAAAGGAAACGTGGCTTGCATTTGTAAGCGTCATTCGGCGCCTACACAAGGCATTAAATATCTGCAAATTACGCTTAAAACGCATTCCCGGTACTCTAGACAGTCAGCTGTACATTAGTGAAATTCTAGTAACGGAAGTTGCTTCCCTTATGCAACTCAATCCGACAGCCGTGTTTCAGCAATACAACGCAAGACCACATGTTAAGAGTATTGACATTATTTAATCAGCACAGAATATCAGTGTTTCCATAGCCTGCTCGTTCTCCAGATTTGTTACCAATGGAATATCTGTAGGACATCTTAGGAAGAGCAGTAAGGCGTTCTCAGCCGCCGGTGTAAAAGTTGGAAGAAATAATGTAGACTGCAGTTGAAAGAGGATGAAATGAAATATCCCAAAATGTTATTCGCCATCTTATTAGTCTATGCCTGTCCATATAGTACCAGTAATTAATGCGCCCGGAGAGCATAGTTATTATTAATTTTTTCTTGTTCTTTATTGTTTAGAATTGTGAAATTCTAATCATTTATTTCTAATATTTTTTGGTGTTGCATTTTCAACGACTGGTATTGTATTTTACCTGTTCCTCCAGCAACGTCGACTAATCTTGTATTCAAACTTGGTGACAACTTTTGTATGAAGATATCTTTCCATAATCGTTGTACTCCAAAAGACATAACATCGTTCATAATATCATATTTCTTAGCTACGTTCGCAAATACCTCATGTACTAAAATTTTCAGTTATAACTTTCATATTTCATACAAAACTTATTTTGCAAACCTTTTTGTGCCTTTTCGTTTTCATTAACTGATTGAAATCCAAAATGTGTCTGTTTTTCTTCTTGTGCATTATTAGCAGTTAGGAAATTACAATTAGATGTTTGTAATGATCTTACAAATATATTATTTATTTTATTAATACGGAAAATTTTCTGTACTTGTCTCATGTTTATAGGTTATCAACACAACGTAAGTAAAAATCAAAATATGAAAAATTAAGTAAGTTCTAAGAAAAAGCCTTTAACAAGTTCCTTAGTAAAATTTAATTTCATGCTTTTTCTTTTAAATAAATGTTCTTCTAAACTGAATAATTAAGCTGAAAATTAAATTTTCTTAATAAAATCAAAACAAAACTGATACTAGTGCTACCATCTACTATTCAAATTCAAAACGTGAATCAAATTCAGTGCAGTACCGTAGTTAAAAATTATTTTGAGAAAATTGTTAGTAACTTTATTGCCTAAAACTTATAATATGTCATTCAACAAAGGTAAGACAATAATTTACAAAAAAACAAAATAAATAATCAGACAATTTTCATAGGAGACATACTAAAAAATTGGCTGTCGGAAAATTTCCTGAATACGTCATGTGTAATATTAACAAATTATTTGTGGTATGTGAAATATGTTAAAAAACTGGAATTTCCTCAAAATTTGACTATCTAATCGGTATACAGGTGTTTCATAACTTCGGGTACAAACTTTGGACACCTGCAGGACTTGCAGTTTACTTGGAGATTTTATTAATTTATGGTAAGATAGATATGAACTTGTCCGTTTAAAATTTGAATTCAGCATATATATCTACATAAATCTACATAAAAAAATAGTTATTTGTATATCAAGGCCGCGAAATCACTCTTTAGCGTACCGAGAGAAAAATTGTGACCGAGGCCGCTTGCGGCCGAGGCAAGACAATCTCGAGGGCGCTAAAGGATTTCGCGGACAAGGTGTACACAATATACGTAAAAAATATGTAATTACAAATTTTATTAATTTTAAACAGTTTCAATGTAAATAGAAAGTTATCTTTCAAGGTGGCTATGGGATTAACATTTGATAAACAAAACCATGCAATTCTCAAGTGTCAAAGTGGTTGTTTACCTAATTTCGCGGCCGCTACCAAGACAATGGCCGCGAAATGCTTATTTCGCGTCCGGTTGCACAAAAAATAATTTATGCTTGTTCAGACATGCACTTTTCTCAAGTATAGGTCTCAATATCTCTGAAAATAAACAAGATAGGAACTCGTACGTTTCAAATATGAATACAGTATGCATTTCTCTATAAATAATCAAATTTCCTGTATTGCTTCTTCAATTAATTAATATAAAAAAGCGGTATTATTAATACAGATAAATACAAATTGCAGATTCAAAAAGAATTATATTTATAATTTTACTAACAAATCTTATTTTTTACAGATGATTCCGTTTCCGACGTTCAGGTGTTGAGAAATCAGGACAACACGACTTGGAGAACCTGTACGTGAATCTACAATATCCTGTGGCTTTTCATGAAGTCGTGAACTGGTTCGCCTGATTTCCAGAGTTCAATTTTTAAAAAAATGGAGAAGGGATTTGTGACGTGACAGTGGTAGAAGCGTGAAAAAAGACGGTTGGACTGGGAGGGAAAGAGATAATTATAGCCAGATGTGATGCTGCCACACCTACCACAACATAAACGCGACGCTGATAGGCTGATTTAAAACTGGCTCTTTCCTTTTCGCAGTCTATCTGTCTTAGTCCACGATTCTAACATACTTACGGCATATATCCCTTCTCCAAAACATTAAATTGTTAATAACAAGATTATTACAAATTAATGTTTACTTTTTATTATTATAATGAGAAGCTATAGTGGTTAGTTTTTATATTTTATGACATATATATATATATATATATATATATATATATATATATATATATATATATATATATATATATATATATATATATATATATATATATATTGAAATTCGAATATGGTCACATACCCCATTCGGCACAAAGCTGGTCATATCTTTCTTTGTTTATGTTTATCATTCACACATAGCTTCAGATTTTTCAGCAGGCTGAAACAGATTTCATTAAACGAGATTTTTGACGACTGCAAACTAGATTTTTAATTTTAGTACTTTGTAAAATTCATACCATTTAAATTAACAGTTTCAGCACAAATTGATTACTGCCCGGTCTTATAAAGGACAGTTAAACAATCAGTTAGATATTGGACGGTTAAATTTAGTTTCCAAGTAAATTTTAGTTGTGTTCTATAAAGGAAGTTACGAAGTGAAATTAGTAACCGAAGGTTAGCGAGGTTAGCTAACTCTCTGTTAAATTTACCGACCGTACATCAGTTCAAATATTGTACTCTAGATGGCAGTTTACTCAATACGCTTTAGAGCTGTCAGCTGTGCTGTCATAACTGTTTAAAAAAAGGTTTGAAGTTAGTTACAGTGGAAGTAAATGGATAAAAACGTGATAGGGGCCATTATTATACGAAAACAGATAAAGAAAATCTATTAGAGACTTTTAAATACTATGTGAATTGCAATAATTGGCTGATTTCTTTCCGCAAATGGTTGAATATGCTATGCTCTTTTATTAAATCTAAAACAACCAATACCGCATCGTATATATCAAACGGGTTATTTCGTTCGGCACTTTACTTGAAGCTCAAAATAGATTTTCATCGAAAAATACCTTCAAATATTATTTTTTCAAAATTGATGTTATTATAAAAAGTAAAGATTATTAAATTTTCTACAGATTTGCATAAATACTTTTTCTATATATTTTATGGATAAATTTATAGAACTATCTATAATTTTATTCCCGGATCCTACGCTTTAAACAAGCAAAACTCCTTGGTTACACAGTTCATATCTCAAATGTATGTAACTGACAGATAAATGTGTCTGTAAAAGAACTAATCATTTCAAATTAATAATAGTAACGTTTTAAAAAGAAAATAGTAAATAGAACCATAGTTATATGGAATGGCTCTTAATACAGTTTTCGCATTAACTAAATATGTAAGTACGTATATTTAAATAAATTAAAATTAAATAGCGGGCGGTTTGGTGTTGGCCACATCAGATTTTTTAACTTACCTGTTATTATTGAGATTGAGAATAATAATAGTGAAACTGTCTTTAAATAATACCTTAATTTATTTTTTAATTGTCTATTTAATCTCACAACTAAAATTTAATACCTTGATTTTCTTCAGTTAGTTTAATCTTTAGATTATTAGGTTATTTTAAGATATGTTTATTGTACAGAAATCGAACAGTTAAATTAATTTAGTAGCAAAGTTTAGTGAACTATCCTTTATAAGACCGGGCATACATCTTTTATATATTTAAACTATATTTAAACAATGTTTTTTTTTTCAGGGTCCGAGAAAAGCCGTAATTCACCCAGCGACAGAATACAGTAACTACTAGGGACGAAGATAGTACACAATTTTTCTTATAAGAACTAATAAATTTAAAATAATTCTTTTCCTTTCCTATGTTATCAAAAGAGACAGGAAAATACCATAATAGTAGTGAGAGATAGAAATAGTTTGATCTTGTATATTGTGTTTATTTTAATTTAAACCCGTCACATTAGTTGTACAGTAGGTAGTTTTAGTAAAAATTGTAATTATTATTAAGTATTTAGACGCGGTCAGGGTAAAGTTAGATTTAAGTATTTATTGTAAACGAAGCTTTGTATTAATAAATATTATATATTTTGGTAAGTGGGCGGTTGGGTGGTAACACCAAAAAAATATATAATTTATGTAAAGGTTCGCAAACGGCCTTAAACTGAATAAGAAATCTTGTACCTTTAACAATGGGAACAAGAAATCTTATTTAGGGATCTCAAGATTTAATTTGTTAAATAGCGTATAAATATTGTAAACGGAACTCTATTTAATATATTATATATTGAGTAGTGAAATATATAAGTAGACTTCCGGATTAGTTATAAAGCTAAAATGTTTGCTACCAAATGAAATTAATAACAAATAAATAAAACCATAATAATGGTAATTTTATTTGGTAACAAACGTTTTAGTTTTATAAATAAACCATGTTTGGCACTCATAAATTATTAGATTTGTTAATAAATTTAGAACACTTATTGAACAGCATTACAACACAAATGAAATTTAAAAGACATTTGTATTTTAATGGGAGGAAAAATAGCAGGAATGCAGTCTAAATTTGTTTATTGTTTAGTCTGAGGCCAACGTTTCGCTGCCACTTACAGCTTCATCAGGGCAAAAGACTAAGGCGTTCAAAGAAAAAAGCTGTACTAGTCTTCTGGATGACGATTGTTAATTTTTTCATACAATTTTTATTTTCCGACGATAACACTATGTTTGAACATATATATTTATTTATATTTATTATTTTTTAACGCCTTAGTCTTTTGCCCTGATGAAGCTGTAAGTGGCAGCGAAACGTTGGCCTCAGACTAAACAATAAACAAATTTAGACTGCATTCCTGCTATTTTTCCTCCCATCAACATCATCAGTCGTTTACTCCATTTTACATTTGTATTTTAAGTTTGTGTTCATTTCTGACTGTTTGTTGTCAGATTTGATAATCATTTTTTAACGTTATTATGGTTGTATCTTTCTGTTAATCATTTTGGATCTTTATTTTGAAATAAAAGTTTTTTTGATAATTAAATACGGCTTTTTTTCTAAAGCATACCTCATCCATGCACGAATTACTGGTTTTAAATTCCCAATAGGTATACGCCCTAAGTAGCATCTATACACAATTTACTGTGTTTAAAAAAGAAGCATCCATGCACGATTTACTGAGTTTAAATTCCTAATAGGTATACACCGCATTTTTAAAGTAGCAGTCATGCACGGATTTACTGGTTTTAAATTTCCAATAGGTACACGTCCTAAGTGGCTTCCATGCACGATTCACTCACTTCATATTATCAATAAGTATACGCACAAGGCTTTTCGATAGATGCTGCCCTCTGGCGATCGTTTTAAGAACTATATACGTATAGACTATACTACCGATATTTTTGATCAAAGACAATACCTAAAGGTGACGGAAGGTAAAGATCCATTTTTTTTTCAAGTAAAGTTACTTGCTACTTTCAGGTAGCATTATGCACGCTGAAAAATTTTGAATCGTGCATAGATGCTACTTTCAGGTAGCATCTATGCACGCTAAAAAAATTTAATCGTGCATAGATACTACTTTCAGGTAGCGTCTATGCACGCTAAAAATTTTTTAATCTTGTATAGATGCTACTTTCAGGTAGCATCTATGCACGCTAAAAATGAAGAGAGCACTCGGAATTTAAAGTTTTTTTTAAGGATATACGCTTTAGAAAAGTGTCGAATTATATGTAGGCATGTATTTAAAATATAAAAATAAGATATATTTAAAAAATCAACAAAGTTTAGGGGTCAGTGACATTTTGAACAAATACCTATCAGTAAAAGAATAAATAAAACATTTTTTAAAATAAAAATAAATATTTATTGCAACAATTACAAATACATTATTGTTACAAAAATAATAATAGTGCACCCTCTACACAATAAATAACAATCACAATTAGAACAATTACAAACATTTTATTTGTATTATAAGCTAAAAGGAATTCATAGGTGAAGTTAAGGCGTACGGTATTTGAAATAAAATATTTTTTTGTATATATCCTACACTAACTAAATTTTATAATTAAATTAATTATTTAATAATGTATCCTGAGATGTCCTTAAGTGGTCATTGGTCCGCTGTTGATCCTGTAATCACATAGAAAAACATTATTAAACATAGTTATTTCCAAAAACTCACTTCAGACTTCAATAACTTCCTTAACATCAACCGCTAGGAGCTCAGATTTGGCTATCCATTAGTCCTTTGTCCCTAGTTAACGTATACAAAATTTGAAACAAATCGGAGTCAAAAAGTTTTTTTTTTGCCAAAAAAACACCACCTTTTTCAATTTCGATCGGGAAAAAAAATTTGAGTTAGACATGGCAACCTCTTAATTCGACCCCAAGGATTTCGAATCCGGCGTCCAAATTGGGATTTGATTATAGCTACCGGAATCGATATTTTAAGAACGCAAGTGGTAAACAGGGTAGCTCCATAACCATAGAAATTTGATGTAGTCAACAATCTGAGCAGAGTCCTACTTTGAATACATTTCCACTTTTAACGCGTGCGGTTCGCTTTGCATCACTACCTTTTTACCTTCCGTCACCTTTAGGTAAGGAAGGTATTGTCTTTGGTCAAAAAAATCGGTGGTGAGTTTTTGATGAATAAGCACGTTTTAGGGTCCCTAGAATACGATTTTACTATTTTTACGATGATGTCTGTATGTGTGTGTGTGTGTGTGTGTATGTATGTGTGTCTGTGTGTGTGTGTGTGTGTGTGTGTGTGTGTGTGTGTGTGTGTGTGTGTGTGTGTGTGTGTAACAAAATTTTCGTCTGCGATAACTCTAATACTACAATTACAAAAATTATAATTTTTTCGTACACTTCTTCGTTACATCCAAATGAAGAGCTGATTAGATTTTGGTTACAATTGGTCAACCGGAAGTACCATCATTTGAAAATTTTAACAGTTTTTCTTGAAAAAACTATGTTAAATATAATTTATTCACGTTTGATGTTATTATAAATATTAAAGAATATTTTATTCTCTATACGATTTGACTGCATTTAATACTTAATATTAAATGGATATAGAGTTAAAAAATTATAAAGAAATAAAATTTCATAAAGTAGCCATACCTATGGAAACAGCTACTATATGAAGAAAATTCAGACTGAAAGATGTCAGTGTCAAGTGAAATTGACAGTGTGTTTGTCTTATAATTTTAATGGAAATATTCTTTTGCTTTCTCTATGGAATTTGTATAAAATACATACAACTGCTTTAAGGTAATGTACAAGAAATAATAATAATAATAATAATAATAATAATAATAATAATAATAATAAATCTTTTATTTCTGCAGATACATTAGACTGTATATAGAAAACGTCACAAAATAATAATTTTCTGTATGAAATTTGCATAAAATACATGCAACTGCCGGAAGGTAATGTACAAGAAATAGAAAATTTAATTTAGCAAGGAACTTTCCGTATGAAATTTGTACAAAATACATAGAACTGACGGAAGGTAATGTGCTGGCCACATCAGATTTTTTGAGATTAGATTCATGAATCCGGTAAATGGATCTGGTAGATATTGAACAATTTTCGAACACGGTAACTTTTTACCATTCGTGTTTTCGAACGGTAGATACGGTATCTACCGGTAGAATTTTCGTAAATGCCTATGTATTTTCTATAAAATCTATACAGAAAGTTCCTTGCAAAAGATTCAAAATTTCTTGTATGTACATTACCTTTCGACAGTTATATGTATTTTATACAAATTCCATACAGAAAGTTTCGAGCAAAAAGACCCTATATTTCGAGTAGAATAACACAAATATACTACGAATATGTCAATTGACACTGACATCTTTCAATCAGAATTTTCTTAATATAGTAGCTGTTTCTATCATAGCTAGCTAATTTATGAAATTTAATTTCTTTATAATTTTATAACTCTATATCCATTTAATTTGAAGTATAAAATGCAGTCAAATCGTATATAGAATACAATGTTCTTTAATATTTATAATAACGTTAAATGTGAAAAAATTATATTTAACATCGTTTTTTCAAGAAAAACTGTTAAAATTTTCAAATGAGGGTACTCCCGGTAGACCAATTATAACCAAAATATAATCAGCTCTTCATATGGATGCAACGAAGAGGAATACAAAAGAATTATAATTTTTGGAATTGTAGTATAGTTATCGTAGACTAAAATTTTGTTACACACACACACACACACACACACACACACACGCACGTACACACACACACACACAGTGTGTGTGTGTGTGTGTGTGTGTGTGTGTGTGTGTGTGTGCGTGCGTGTGCGTGTGCGTGTGCGCGTGCGAGTTTAGATTAGTATATAACTGTCTTCTCGGCCTTCCTTTCGTCACTTGGTTTATTTGGCCTCTAGCGTGGTTTACACGTCGGTAACCTTGTAAACTGAATTTCCCCCTTGTTGCTTAAACACGGCCTCTAGCGTGGTTGACACGTCGGGTAACCTTGTTTAAGACAGTACTATCACTCTTGCCCCTGACTCAAAATATGACACAGTCCATTCCCGGAAAACGAATATTTCTCATGACTCAGACTGTGGAAGCCTACGCAATTATATTATTTTATTGTGAATCCTTACGTTAAATTGCATATTTTATAAACTTTACAATTATGAGAAAAATAAAGTTTCCTACCCATTCATCTATCGATGGCCGGCTACGTCGTAGAAGATTTGTCTGGTGCTCAGCTATCCTTACAAGATCCTTAAAGTTGCAAACTAAAGCAGCTTTTCTAAAGATGCTTTAGAAGATCTGCAGTCTTGAAATCCAAAGCTCGAAAGCGGCATACAAATTCTCCAAGGTTCTTGACGTATCAACCAAAGGTCCGCCTATTAAATAATAATTATTAGTTTGTGGTATTCTTTACCATTTAAAAATCTGTTTGACAAAATTTTGCATGACAAACGTGTATTAATTAAACAAGACACATAAGAAAAGTAATGCTTTTCTCACGTGATTTACATAATGGATATACGAGTGTACCATGCGATATTTTATCCAACAGTTTTTAAATGGTTTGCAATGTATTTGAAATTTGTTTAATTGTTAAAAAATAGTGCAAAGAAGGTCACCCAGTTACTATGATGATGTTAATATAATGCCTGTTTATCTCGAGCAACAAGCAGTGGCGTAGCGAGCATAATTAGCGCCTGGGGTATAATACCTTTTGGGCGCCCCTTTCCCGTAAGAAATTTTTTCATAAAATAATCTTTAAATGTCATTTTAGGGCATTTTACTACTGATATTTAACCAAAAACCGGGTATATAAATACAAATATATTTTATAGACATTTTAGTTTCTTACTCCAACATTTAGAAAAAAGTTTTTAGTTTTATTAATTTTATTTCGAAAACAGAGAGCAGTACCTACCTAAAATACTGTATTATACATTATGAATAGTCACTACGTAAGTTCGCGTCTACAAGACACTATAGATACTATTTTTCAGGACAAATAGGGACACAAGTTCAAGCTAGACTTTAAATTTGAGAAAAAAAAAATCGCGTTAAAAAATAAAGAAGCCGAACAAAGAAATAATGAGATTAATAAGAAATTGAATGAATGAGAAGAAATAATATTAATTTAATGTTATCTTTAGGTAGATAGTATTTTTAAATAAGAGTAAATAAAATAAAAAAACGATAACTTACTTTATAGCAAATGCAAGTAATATATTAATAAAATTTCAATATTCTGTATGTCTTCTGTAATTTTTCTCCAATTATTTTATTAAATATAATACACTATTATATTTCACTCCAGCACCAACATTTTGAAGAGGCAATATATCCACAAAAAAAAGCGCCGCAGGCGAAATTTTTTTTCATTCAACATCAAATGCCTTATAATTGAATGTTGCTTTTTTTCACGGGATGTGAAACTGCATGTTTTTCCCCTTTCATGTACAAAAATAAATTGCCAGGTCACGGAACATTTTAGAAAAGAGAATATATTTAACGGATTCGTGACTTAAATAAAAATAATACTTATACATATAATTTAAAAGGTTCTTACCCATAAATTAAAGTAAAAACATTCCAAAACCTATACGTTTCGTAAGCACAGTACCAGTACCACAGACTTACGCATGCCGCACGTACACATTGCAAACTACCTTAATTTACAATTTGCGCAGAAACGCACTTACTTTAAAATGCAAGAATTAAGAATTAAAATTAGAATATATAAAACAATTAAAAATTTATTAATGAAATAAATATATCAGTCGATAGATGATATAAGTAATAAATTTGGAGTCGGGTATGAAAACGTGTCCCGAAGATGTTCATCGGGTCACCGGGACATACAACTCAAAACCGGGACGACTAGTCACCCTACTCCTCCAGCACACTGAATGCGATGTGTCAATTTATAGTTGGAAGTAGTCGCCTAGTTGTTGCCGCAGCGGAACAGCGGATACAGCTAGATAGCCAACTTTTAGCTCCTAGATTGACGTCACATGCGCAGTAACGTATTTTCGCCATTCTCATAGCAGCCGCCCTGGAGTGGCCGGTTGTTTACAGTTGAAGGAAGGCAGTGTTGTTCCCGAAACTCAAATATTCACCCCTATTCTGTAACTCAATCGATAACTTTTAACGATCGATAATAAATTGTAGCCAATAATTATAGTAGACACTCAATAAAAAATGATGCTGACAGATGATACATTTGTTTCTATTTGTCAAAAATTGTTATCGATCGATAACTATTATCGATTGAGTTACAGAATAGGGGCAATTATTTCCCCAAAACGAATCAAAATAAAAATTGAAATTTTTCGAAAAATTTTGTTTGTCCTGAGGACAGTTTGGCGCCCCCGTGAGTGGCGCCTGGGGCACAATAGCCCCCTTTGCCCCCCCCCCTCAGTACGCCACTGGCAACAAGCAAAGTGAGAAACATTTATATTCATTTTAAATATGAAATTAAAAAAACATATACATTTTTAAACCATTTAAATACATATTGTTGTATAACAACCGCGTATTTCTCTGTCCGTCAGGTGGTTATACAAATAATTTTCAAATTCTGTTACTCTAGGGCTGTATGCTGTAAATGAGTAGTTGACAGAACAAGAAAATGATTTTTTTCCGAAAGCATCGAATACTTTTATTACCGATACACCAAATAAAAAAAAATTACGAATTTAAAAAAAAATTGTAATATAATCAACGTTTGGCGCATAAGTTGTAACTTGTAAAATACTCAGTATAATTTTTAATTTTCGTAAATGCCTAAATTACAGAAAATGACAAATAATATAAATGATATTAAATGTATATATTAGTACATTAACAAATTGGTCTCAAAGGTGAAATAAAGTCAACGAACGAAGCCCAGATATTAACTGAGAAATGAGAAGACTATTATTGCGTGGTACTAAATACCAAATACATATTGTTATTGCGCTTTAATGTGGTTGCTTTAATTAAATCAATAAAATTTATATCCAAATCATTCTGCCATTTTACATACATATAATGTACGAGTAATACAGAAAAAATCTGATGTGGCCAACATATGACCATCCGTCAATTCCATGTTTGAAATAGCAATGAACTTTAATTAAAGTATCACTTCCGGTTGATCGTTTGTAAACAAAATCTAATTTGTTGTTCCAATAAATAGAACAGTCTGTAATACTAAATTTTGGATTATATTTTTTTGTTTTCCTCGAAAATTTGTTAAGAGCTCCAAATTAAGTACCACTTCCGGTCTATCATATTGGTATAGTCAAAATATGGCATTGTTTCAAATTATACACGAGTTTTATATACCAAATTTGAGAAGTTTTGAATCATATTTTAATAAATGTTTTTAAGAAAATATGTTTATAGCTTCCTACCAAGTAGTATTTCCGGTTTATCAATTTTAAAAAACATCTAGTATGTCGTTCTCATTAATATAAAAGTCTTAAATACCAAATTTGAAAAGTTTTGGATTGTATCAATTTATTTATCACGAAAATCTGTTCAGAGCTACAAGTAAAGTATCACTTCTGGTTTATTAATTTTAGCCAAAATCTAATATGTTGTTCCCCTTGATATAACAGTCTTAAATAATAAATTTGACAAGTTTTGGAATATATCCTATTATATTTTTCACGAAAATCTGTTCAGAGCTTAAAGTAAAGTATCACTTCCGGTTTATCAATTTCAGAAGAAATCTAACATGTCGTTTTCATTAATATAAAAATCTTAAATATTAAATTTTAAAAGTTTTGGGTAATATATCATAATATATTTTTCACGAAAATTTACGGTATGACGGGAGGTAAAAAAATCGATACTGAAAAAATATAATAAAATATATGCAGTAAAAATATTGAAACATGTCCGATCAAGGTCATCTATGAATTGTATAAATTAAGATTTTGTTCTGTCAAATTCAGTAGTGTCGTTCACTTAGTTCTGATGAGGGTACACTGGCTTGCAAAAAATCGCGTAAACTATTATTCACGAAAGATGACTATTCAAGGTCATTTGTGAGCCGTCTGATATAATATTACTTGCAGATAACATCATTGCATTTCGTATACATATGCGTGGAACATGAAATATTTATGGACATATTTTAACTGAAAAAATAAGAGTAATTTATTTGAAAATTATGTTTCTTTCTAAATAATGCCTTTCTGAAAAATTTATGTTCTTCACTCATGTTTTTGCAAAATACAAAAATATAGACTTAACTTATAAACCAAAGAATAATAATTTGATTTAAACGTCAACGCCACTGGGTAAATATTAGCACAGAGGGCAGTGTAGTAGATAATTAGGTATCTGTAATTCTACGACATACGTCATTATTATTTATAGTGTGTTAGAAAGTAATGCCACTATTTACGTATATCTGTCACACCACATAAATTAAATAGACATAGGTCAAATAATCTTTGTCTTTCTAATACAAAATGTTGCTAAGCTACTGTTGTAAAGTGATGTGTATTCTTTCTTCGAATAAACGACCTTGAATAGTCATCTTTCGTGAATAATAGTATACACCTATTTTTTGCTGTATTGAGTCGAGTCGATTTTGATTTTTAACTTATCAATGTCACTAGTGTCAATTAAGCTGTCAAGCCAGGGTACATACGATACTACTGTTATTTTATTATTATGAAAATATATATTAAAGTATACGCCAACCTAACATCAGCCGGTGCGTTGTGAGCGCCGCTCTAGCGGCTACGCGCGACAATAAATCGCTGATAGGTTTAAACAGAACGGATTGAACGCGGTTTATTATGAATGCAAAATAGTGTCTTTTGTGATAAAAACTAATATAATCCCGTTGTGTAATATCGGTTATTATAATCAAATGTGGTTTAGAACGGTATACATAAGTATTTTTCGAAAGAAAAGTTTAAATGAAGTTAAAAAACTGTTTCTTTTTTGCTGTAGAATGAAATGTGGCCAAGTAATTTTTGTTGCTTAAATAATTTAATAAGTAAATATACATTTATATTATTTATATACGTAGCGTCATGGATCTCTTCAAATGCAATATCATTAGTTTGAACAGATATTTCATAGGTCTCATTTCCTA
This sequence comes from Harpalus rubripes, assembly GCA_963082715.1. Classification (NCBI taxonomy): domain Eukaryota; kingdom Metazoa; phylum Arthropoda; class Insecta; order Coleoptera; family Carabidae; genus Harpalus; species Harpalus rubripes. The sequence continues at coordinate 80,265,101 of OY720449.1, read as the reverse complement.
TGGATGATGTTGACGGTAATTCACCACTTTCCAAATCTAAAACAATTTATGAATGATTAATTAACGGTATATTTAAAAGGACAGAAAAATAAATAAACATTGTACCATTATTAACATTATTTGTTTCCATCAGTGGTAGATACTCTCCCTCTTTCACGCTGTTCCATTAATCTTTTTCTTCGATCTGCTGATGTCGATGTTTCTGGTCTTCATGAAAAAATTTTTGGATTGTAGTTTTCATTACGAGGGTCATTGGATTTTTTTGCTCTAACAAAATGTGCAATACATATTATAATATACTTTGCTGGAATCATTTCTAAAAAAATATATTATTTTATTTCGAGATTATTATATAATTCTTTAGTTAAACCCTGGTAGGTGATGGTCGCTTCAAGGCGCTGCAGAAGCACGCTGCATCAACTCACTCGGCCACCGAGGCGGCTACTAGTGCAAATTTGCACCAACGAGAGAGACACTAGAGTGTAGTTTATGTTTTAGACAAAGACGCTAAAAAAATGTGTACCAGGGGTTGATAATAATTTTGTTATATTGTTCAACTCAAAATAAAATACTCTAATAAAACGTTAAACTTGATTAAAAACTACTATCATTTAATAATACTTACGATTCTCTCTGAATACGTGCAATCCAAAGTTATTTTCGCTCAGTTTTCCGAATCACGATTCAAAAAACTGTAAAATTTCTGTTCATGATTGCGATATTACGTGCTAGGGCAGCCGGAAACACAATAGACTCGTCCTTCACTTTGTCTTTTCGCGGTAACACTCATTTTAACGCAGTTGTACTTTTAATTTAACGCGTTTTCACACAATTTAGTATGCGTCGGTTGTCAATCTGTCAGCGGTTTCTTTACGAAAATGACCGCCAGATGTCAGGCGAGTAGTTGATGGGTTGGCGTATTAAGCCTTCAAAATTCAAAACTAAGTCAACTGGTAAGTTTATTAGCAAATGTAAAACCAAATATGTGAAAAATAAGATACTGACACAGTGTCAGTGACACTGACAGAAAATAATGTTATTCGTACGATTACGAATCAAGGAAATAGATCTGAATTAATAAATAAACTTACGCTACAGGGAAAGTATTGTCAACAACGAGCATTGTTTTAAAATTGAATATCCTAACTTAACTTGGTCGAAACAATATAAATTTTTGAAAGATTAGCGTGTTATATCCATCTTTATCGCACACGCTTCTTGTGAGAGATAAACATATGCCAATTTGTTAATTCGTTCATGATATAGATGACCTTGATGGGATATCTTTCAATAATTTTACTGTAACAACAAATGCATTGATTTTATTTATAAAGTAGTTTCTATTAGAGTATTCAGTAACGCTTTGTGGGTAAAAGGTGCCTTTGTGCAAAGTTATGTTTTAGCGCCCGTTCACCCTCTTCCTCCATCATGTACATACACATAAGTTGCAAATTAACACACGCTTTAAAGTTTAAACTATACTTTTTATTCTTCGAAAAATACTAGATCTAAAATATAAACTATTATTTACGAAAGATATTCAAGGTCATTTGTGAGCCGTCTGATATAATATTACTTGCAGATAACATCATTGCATTTCGTATGCGTAGGCGTGCTACATGAAATATTTACGGACACATTTTAACTGAAAAAATAAGAGTAATTTATTTGTTTCTTTCTAAATGCTTTTCTAAAAGATTTATGTTTTTCACTTATGTTTTTGCAAAATTCAAAAACATATACTTAAACTATAAACCAAGGAATAATAATTTGATTTAAATGTCAACGCCACTGGGTAAATATTAGCACAGACGGCAGTGCAGTGAATAATTAGGTAGGGTACCTTTATAACCAGGGTATGGCCATGACGTCCGCCATTACCGGCCAATCTGTTATATGTGTTGTACTTGGGCAAATTTTGATGAAAAACGCATTTACATATCATTTTAATATGTATTTAAAGTGTAAGTAATATTTTTATTTTATTTACTTGTATAGTTTGTTAAGATCTCATCACGATTACTGACACATTGAAAACAACTAAAAATTACCAATATTCAGCACAATCATTTAAATTTTTAAAAGGTAAGTTTAGAATATATAATTATTATGTAATTAAGAACTAGTGATACAGTGTGTTCACAAAAATTCCTAACTCGGAGTAGGCTATGAACAAAGAAACGTAAGTCAATTTAAAAATATTTAATTAAATGTCAATTTGACATGAGATAATGTCAAAATTTTATCTAAAGAAATCAAAGCTTTTCTTCTTGAATCTGATTTTAGAAATGGACGCAAATTAGAAAATGACGAATGTCAATATACTGTATATTTCTATATTGTCTTTTCTCCTTAAAATTACGTTTCAAAATTAATTTTGACATCTTGAATTTTGAATAAAATAATGATCAGACATACGTTTTTCTGTTCATAGCCTACTCCGAGTTAGGAATTTTATTGAACACACTGTATTAAATTAGATGTGATAATAACAACGCATATCATATATTCTACATAACCTATAAATGTATGTCTTAATAATAATTGTTTATATCTTAAATAAATTAATTTTTATTACCTTATAAATTCACAGTGTGATTATTTAATGTTATTTTATAATATAATATCATATTTATTACAAATAAATAGGAAAATCAATTACCGACAATGGCGGCGATCTTGGCCCATGGCCATGCCATACCCTGGTTATAAAGGTACCCTATAATTAGGTATCTGTAATTCTACGACATACGTCATTATTATTTATAGTATGTTAGAAAGTAATGCCACTATTTACGTATATCTGTCACACCACATAAATTAAACAGACATAGGTCAAATAATCTTTTTCTTTCTAATACAAAATGTTGCTAAGCTACTGCTGTAAAGTGATGTGTATTCTTTCTTTGAACACATGACCTTGAATAGTCATCTTTCGTGAATAATAGTATAGTTGACATCGTTTGTTGTAATCAACAATTTTACAGTTATAGGTTGCAACATAACAATGCCAGAAAATTATCCGTTTACCAGGATATTTATTTTACTTTTTTCTACTAAATTCATTGTTGTTATTTAGATAAACGTTTTGAAAAATTCCTATCCATTGACAAGTTCCGGATCAGATATCAAAATGAAGTAAAATCGTTTGAAATTGTATTTGGCATGTGTAACAAGTTATTGATTGGAGTTCAATGATGCGGTATAAAATAGCGTAGCATACATAACTTTTACACAACACAAACAAATTCCAAACAGTAGTCTCCAAATTTCATACTCGCGTAATACATTATTGATTTTAAAAATCCGCTTCATACTTTTATGAAAATTATGGTTTAAAAATAACTGTAAGGAGGGCAATCGTTATACTCTGTCATTACACTCCATGGATAATATATTGTTTAAAGTGTTAGAAGAAAAACAGCGCTGACTTACTTCTTCTAAAAGCGAGGGTAGCTTAGATCAGAGCTTCTCAAACTTTTTTCGGTCGCGACCTATTTCCTCTCGAGAAAATTTTACGCGACCCCAAGAACGTTACGTATCACGTAGATATATAAAATAGATAAGTATATACAAGAATTTTTAATGATCATATTATTAAAATAGTTATTTATGACTATTTCACTCATAAATTTATAAGCCAATCCAAATTCAGGATTCTACATAGTTACCAGGTTTCATTTCGACAAAACACCTTCACAAAAAAAAAATTCGCACCCTTTAAGCCAATAAGAGAAATTTTTTTGACGTTTTAGAAACATATTGTTTACATACCTGTCAAAGTGTGTATATTTTCATTGTTAACAGTTTTTATTAAAAACGAGTCGATTCGGACAGGAATCTATTTAAAACGTAGAAGAAGCAAACTTAAATATAACACCCCAAAACAATAAAAATTATAAGATTTTTGTCAAGAAAAAAAATTTATAAATGATTACCTGCTTTTTATTTTGGAAATAGTCATCCGAATACCATTCATGGTTAAATTTTATCCTGGAAAAATTTTCCGATTGCTTTACTCGAGCCTGTTGCCAATTTATGTCGTGACATTGATCAAAAATCACTCGTTTGAGAACTCGTGATTTTTTTGTCAATGTCACTCAATAAATTGCTAGGCAACCAGCTCTCGTTACAATCTGAAATTTTTCCGGCAAAAATTTACCACTTATGATATTATATATGACAAAAATTGTTGATTTATTCATTTATTTATTAATAAATATGTTTTCCGTTGATCGTTTATTAATGGGGGAGTTTAGTCATGTTGAAATGTAATGATTTTTCCACTTTACTGCAATACTTACATGCAATATTACTCTTAATGTAATAAAAGTAATAAAATATAACGTATATTTTTTATACAAACTATATTAAATTTATCGTTAGGTAAATCGCCCGCAATACGATGACGTATCCAGCATCTTTGGTTCGCCGTAGTTATCCGCTACGAGCGCTAGTTTAGAATAAAAACGTGAACCTATGTCTTCTATATTTGATATTGAAACGTCAAATTCAATGTCGCATCGCAAAAAAGCAAATTATTTTAATTTAAATATGAAAATGTAAAAACCTAGAAAATACGATAAACACAGAAATTAAATTCAAGTTTCAAATGTAAACGTAAACAGGTGGCCGTGTTTTGCTTTTGTCTCATTTATGAAGCACGTTTTGAGTACGTATGTCGAGTCCTAATTCACACATAATTGATGTTATGTACGCCGTAATGGCGGGAACAAAATATTGCAAAAGTATAATATTTTCTCCGATATCTTTAAAATTTGACAAAATATTAAAGTAAAAACGCTTTAGATTTAAAAATATTTTAACATAAAAAAATTAATAATTCGAAAACTCCCCCATTGCTTTTTGCAAGACTGCAACTAGCAGTCGATATATTTTGTGATGTTTATCGAACTTTAATTCAGGCAGCAGAGGGCAGCAGCGATGTTTCCATAGGCGGGTACCCAAATTTGAAACAAATCTTTAAAGAATTATAACTCAAAAACTAGAAGAATTACATTACTGGTTAAATTTAATGTACTTATTTCATTTATTTATTGCATATATATACATATATATATATATATATATATATATATATATATATATATATATATATATATATATATATATATATATATATATATATAATCAAAACCTTTCTACTTGAAGGTGTAAGGTCTGAACAGGCTTCACAGCACCGATATGTTGGATGGGTGAACGTTTAGCAACAAAAAATTTATCACATTGCGATTCGGTGCGCCCGGCACCCTTACACCAAAAAGTATAAAAAGGGTTACAGATAATGTATGTATTATTTTTATTATATTAATGAATTCCCTGTATCTACACATTAACAAAACAAGCTTGACAATAATAATTATAATATAAAATATAAAACAGAAAAAATGTTATTTTTCGTCATGCATGTCAGTGTAAATATGTTTATCCACTTACTTTATTTTATTTTATATTCATTTATAACATGAAACAAAACATACTTGTGAAAACGCAAAAATACTGCATTACGTATATTTTTTGTGAAATGGCGATAAATTTTTTATTTTGTTGCAGCATTGCGAGCAAATCCAATACAAGGTTCTACGGACAGAGGAATCATATCGCACTATTCTGCAGAACAAAATGCTCGTTGACTATGTCAATGATAATTTAATGTAAAAAGAAAATCTTTCAATACTAAATAAAATAAAACGAATATTATTGCATATTATATAGTTCGTTTACTATTTTCGTCTATTATTTTCTCAAATATTTATCAAATACGGGGATCACTTTAGAATAACCTATTGAGAATGACACATGGGGCATATCTTTTAGAATTTCTTTTTAGATTTGTTCAAATTTATTCCCTTCAACAGTAATACAATTCACCATTCTTTCCTTTCACTTTCCATTCCATTTTTTTAAGTCCCAAGGCAAAAATAGCCAAAAGTTGCACATTGACAAATCAGGTGAGTATGGCGGGTATTCTATTTTTTTTCGCCAAAAACTGGTGTTGATGCTGCTCTTTGAGAAAGCGTACGTATACACTTTGGCACAAATTTTAACAATTTTTTATTGTAATAAAAATGCGTTTACTTAATGTTTTGTAATAGGTACTTAATAATTGGTCCGGTACTAAAAGAAAAAGGTGCATATATTTTGTCATATTATGAAAATGTGACTAATTTTTAATGATTTTGTACCAAAATATTTTTAAAATATAAAACTTTTCATTCATAATTTTAATAAAACCTATTAGCGCTATAACGATATGACGTCACAACTTTTGTTACAGTCTATACAAAAATGTAAAAAAATTAGAATAAAATATTTAAAATAATAGTATATATTGTGTTATTAGGAGTAAAAGTGCCTCGCATGCAATTGTCCGACTCGCTTCGCTCGTCGTACAAACTTCCATGCTCGCCACGCAAAGTCACTTTTATTCCGAATGACACATTAAATTTTTTTTCTAACGCACTACTTTTCTTTTTATTCGCTAATTCTATGTAGTTTCTATGGATATTTATTTATTTTATTTCTACGTCGGCGGAGTAGAAATTTTCAGCGGCGTAGAAATGAAACTTCTACCTTGTGAAACAAGTCATAAAAATGCCATTTCTACGCCGTTTGAAAAAAAAGAATATTATCTTATATTATTCAAAACTTGTGACAATAAAATCCATATATTTATATGTAGTTCTATTGTATGTAAATGAAATGTATGAAACACTTATCATTTTATCAATTTTATTAAAATAATATATATATATATATATATATATATATATATATATATATATATATATATATATATATATATATATATATATATATATACCGTGTGTCTATTTTAAAGGTGTACATAGGAGATTAACATGGGAAATCAGTTATTTGCTATTTCCTGCCCGCCTAATCATTTTAAGCAAAAACGCATCAAATAAAAGTTGTAAGGCATAAAATTCTGCATCTAAATCAATAAACAGAATTACCTTTTCATGCTTTGTAACGACAGAAATTAAATATGAAAATGTCGAAAATTACGTTGAAAATATCGTCAGCCATGGAATTGAACAAAAAATAAATAAATGCTTGACGTTTCTGACAATTTGAATTTGTCACTAGTTTTGCCTGGAATTATTAGAAAATGAATATTTATACTAATGAAAAGCGCGATTTGTGTGTCTTCAAAAAATACACGTGAGCCGCGTAATCAGAATATGGGACGAGCAGGAAAACGTGCGTTACTGGAAGAAAGAGTGTTAGGAATAAGTGTAGTCCCCTTCTGTAGTAATAGTTGTATTGGAAATGAGTTGGGAGTACATCACAGCATCATACATAATTTTGTTACGCAGTTGAATTTTTAATAAATTCATATTATTTATAGAAAACTGTATTTTTTAACTTTATTTATTAGTCTAATATAATATTTCTCTTATTATCATAATTAACGATATATTTTAAATCAAATTATCAGACACGTCAAATAAGTTAACTTACATTGTGACAGATAAAAAGACAAGCATTTATTTATTTTTTGTTCAATTCCATGGCAGTCGATATTTTCAACGTAATTTTCAACATTTTCATATTTAATTACTGTCGTTACAAAACATCTAAAGGTAATTCTGTTTATTGAATTAGATGTAGAATTTTATGCCCTAAAACTTTTGTTTGACGCATTTTTGCTTAAAATAATTAGGCGAGCAGGAATTTGCAAAAAACTGATTTCCCATGTTAATCTCCTATGTACACCTTTAAGACAGACACACGGTATATATATTCAAAATCTTTATAACAACAGATCTTTCATTTGACAAGATACAACTATAGTTTTCTGAAAGTGACAGCTGTCATTAGTACTATGTTTCGTAAGTCAACCAAAAAACCAGTATCTTGATTCCGGGTACACCATGGTTCCTGAATATTTTCATCTATTTCGGGACAAATTGACATTGAATCATATGACATTTAAAATGGGCCACTTGCGTGCCATTTTTTTATTTAATATTTTTGACGAGACGATAAAAACTTGCTACCCATATTTTTTCTTTTGACAAAATTTTCATTGATTAACAAAAAAAAATTAATGAAATTTGATTATTTAAATTACCGCCATTTATGACGTAGAATTACGCCAAACCAGTGAATGGCCGTAGAGTCATAGCATCGGTACGCCCCATAGTAACGGCATGTGCGGGTAATTTAAACATGAGATCATCTGTTTTTTAGATTGTTAAAATCCCGCTTAAGAAATCGAAATACGTAATAAAAGTAACAGAAACCACGCAAATTACAAATAATAAACAAGGAACAGAGAGAGAAAAATGAACTAATGTCAAAATCAAATTAAAACTCGCACCCGCACGCCATCCACAGGTTACATTTTTAAATGTGCTTCCCTTGCCCCGGTTCAAAATAATGACGTCAGAGAAAATGTTCTTTCTTAATTTACTAAAAAACATAATATTTTTAAAATAAAATTTACATTTTTACATTCGTTTTCAACATATGATTAGGTATATATTGATGGATATCGGATTTTCAGTATCACGCAAGTAGCCTATTGACACAACCTAACAAAAATAATAATTAACCAAATGAATGATAACGTTGAATATGACAACGAAATTAAACATTCTATTTAATGCTAATAAAAATAACACAACCAACAATATATCAGAAATAAATAATGTTTTCAACTTACATCTATAATAATGAAATAGTAATAACACTAAAAACGCGGTTGAGACATTTGACATTGACGTATATAGTTTGATTTTGTTAAGAAGATGTTTGAAAGTAGCGGTAGTGGGGGTAAAAATACCCGAGAAACCAGGATTATTTCGTGGTTGCCGTGGTCCGAATTTTTACCAACTTTTTTCAGGGACCGCGTTCCAAATGGAAACCGGTAAATAATTTCAGGACTTATGGAATACTAAACCGAAAACCTGATCGAACGGGTTGCATTACGGAACATACTATAGTTAACAGTTAGTTAGCAGAGTTGTAAATTAAAGTTTTGCGATAAGTTTGTGACGTCACGTGTGGCAGACCAGTGGTATTGTATAAACATTTTTTCATGAGAGTTCCACTATCTTTCACACAAATAGGAATGGAAAATAGTCTGTGGGCGGGGCGCTATGGAATTATAGGTGGGATTCTCAGCTTTCTTATTTCTGGCCAATAGAATCAAATCCACACCCTTCACGTTATAAAATGTTATACAGGCTGTCTCACAACTCGCGCCCCAGAGCGAATGAGAAAACACGAGACTGCACTCGGATGTGTAATTTCGAAGAAAAAAAAAATCTAGCTTAAAAGATATTCGAGAAAATTGACCAATCAGAGACCTACACCTTTAACGTGTGTTTGCCGTAATTTTACGTTACTAGGGTTTTATACAAATCAAATCTTCTTTAAAATGTGTGGGCGACTGTAGTTTTCGAAAAATGTCAGTGTCAAATTAAATTTGACAAGGTGAATAAAAAAGACAAATTCTTACCATGTATTCAGCCGCTGATTACTTAGAAATGATTATAATTTTCGGAGAATGTGGACGTAACGCCAGAGAGGCAGCACGAGTCTATTCGGAACGTTTTCCGGATAGAAATCTTGTGGATCATAAAGTGATATTGAGAGCCATCGCAAGGACGCATGAGACCGGTCAAGTTATGCCAGATCGAAAAGAAACTGGTGGTGCTCCCAAAATCGTTCGGATGACACCTTCGCTAACCTAAATTTGATGACAGTGAAAAGTCAACTCTAAAGTGTCAAAATTACAGTAAGTCAAACAAATTTTGTAACTCACTAGTAGTATTATTAAAATCTAGCAACCAGTTTTATTTTGTAATATCATCACACCTCAAGATATCCTTCCGGGATTGGTGGATTAAAAAGTCTTGTAACTCCGTTATGCAAGCAGCCGCAAATTATTTTCTTCTATTTGTTGGCAACCTATTGCCGTCGGCAATTGTCAGTTTCGTCTGGGGCGCGAGTTGTGAGACAACCTGTATAATTCGTTTTAACTTTATAATGACGCTTCGTCTGATAATGTGGAATGAATTTTAAAATTATTATTATTTTTAAATTATTTATCTTTACTACTTACTCGAATTTTATATGGCACAAAATAGACTCCTGTTGTGCACTCTCCACGCCAGCAATGAGTGCCTGTGAGGTGACGCTTGGTAAACGCCCGCACGGTACAAATATGTTATCATCATTACCGATATCTGCGTACAAAGCAGATTGGCACACCCAGCAATGGGTAATATGCCGTGATGATATATTTTTTTTTCAAACGTCATAAAAATGGCATCTTTTGTGACTTGATTCACAAAGTAGAAGTTTCATTTCTACGCCGCCGGCGTAGAAATAAGCTATTTCTACTCCGGCGGCGTAGAAATAAAATAAATAAATATCCATAGAAACTATATAGAATCAGCCAATAAGAAGTAACTTGTACAATAGAAATCTGTATTATCGCCCTAAATGTCACTATAACTCACTAGATAATCTAAGAATAAAGTTACTGACATAAGATTTAAATTGATAACCTATAAAATGAAATATAGACAGTTTATATACTTTTAACGAAATAACAAATAATATAATTAAAGTACAGTAGACGTACAGATTACAATAACAGGGACGGTAATAAAGGTAAGAATACTTCGAATTAAAGTGATACAAAAAGATTATATTGTAGGAAGATGAATTGTAATATAGATAGAAATGTAAAATTTAGGCACAAGATTAACAAAATTAATGAATTACATTCCTTAAATAAAGAAGAAAAGTATGGGAATATCTCCAAATATTTCTCATCTGAAACACCAAATAAGATCATAAGCATAAAGTTTTAAATAATTGCCAATATTTATCCCATGTTTAATGTTTATCATTGATTTTATCATTGAATATTGTGACCACATACAGCTTTTCATTTTACATTGATTCGCCATTTCCGAAAAGTATGCCGAGAATAATTTTTAATGTTTTTCTCATCACACCAATGAAGAAATCTCTTATACGCCGCTTCATAGAACTTTTTGGACTTAGTTGGGAACAATTTATCAATAGCAGCCTTCTCTAATTCCACAACTTCAGGAGGTGAACATTTAATTTTTCAAATTGCAACATTTTCAATTTCACACAAAGAGGATATAAAATTATACAATTCTTTTCAAACGTCAAAACGTAAAAGTGTGAAAATTTTCACTTGAATGTTTATAACAAAAAGTAAACACATACGAAAGTATCCATAGCAACAGAGCAATTGAAATCCGCAAACGTACCTACTTCACGGAAAATGTTTTTAATAACGTCAAGTTTTAAATTATTTTATTTAAATATGTGCGTTTGAAAAAAAAAATATAATGTGTCATTCGGAGTAAAAGTGTCTTTGTGTGCCTCGCATGCAATTGTCCGACTCGCTTAGTTCGTCGTGCAAACTTGCATGCTCGCCACACAAAGTATCACTTTTACTCCTAATAACACAATATACTATTATTTTATTTATTTACTACTTATTAATCTATAAGTATTTTACGATTTTTATATAAATTTGTTACTTATATTTCAATTATGGTTTATGGGCCTACTATGTCAAAGCCAACTATAACAATACGCAAAGTGCCCTCAACGGTAATGATGCCGTCATTACCAAAATCAATATAAATTTAAATATTTAAGTAAGATAATAAATCAGCGACTACACAGAATAGTAATACTCTTATATTTTATTATTAATTTTGTAAAAATTGTTTAATTTCGGTAGTTAATAAACTTATATTTATTTAAACCGCAGTTAAAATAGTTTAGTATATAATATTGAATTCTTCATTCATAACAATAATAATAACAACACGATAATATTTGTATTGTGAATTGCTCATGACAATGGCATGGCGATGGATGCATTGCGTCGCAACGCTCGCAGCGCCACTGCAGAAGCGGCGACAGTGGAAACTGTTAGTACTCTGCGTGCTTTTCAACGGGCTGGTTCTCCGTACCTGCTCGGCACGGAACCGGAAACTCGGATCGAGAACTCGGGCTACCGGAACGTTAAAAGTTAACGCGGGTGTCCACAAATGGAGTGCTACAGAACGTGAAGTTCGGTAAGTACGAGAAAAGTGATGTGAATTATCATATTTATATATAGCTATAATAATATACATAGTTGCGGTAATATCAAAAAAGTGAAAAGTAAAAACGAAATAAAAAAGTATACTTAATTCGATTAATATTAATTATTATTTATAACAATACTGTAAAAGATAATTCTTTTGTTTTATTTATTTGGTGTTTTTCAACTGAGTCCCACGAATTATTTTGAAATAGTGGTAGGTACTTACAAAAAAATTAAAATCTATAGAAAATAATATATGTAGGTAATGTTTAATATTTATTATTGTAAAAAATAAAGCAACTGAAAAAGTTTAAGTATTAAAAAAGGTTTATTATTTTTTTTATTAAAAAAATATATCATCACGGCATATTACCCATTGCTGGGTGTGCCAATCTGCTTGTACGCAGATATCGGTAATGATGATGACATATTTGTACCGTGCGAGCGTTTACCAGGCGTCACCTCACGGGCACTCATTGCTGGCGTGGAGAGTACAAGGAGTCAAATTTGTGCTATTTAAAATTCGAAATATTTGGCGTCGGTCGGGATCGAACGCAGTTCCCCAGATTCGCGACCAGACACTCAGGCACGCGGCCACGAGTCCCCATTCTTTTATGTTAATCTAAAATAGTTATTTATGGTACGTGTTTAAAAGTGACATGAAAAAATAGTGTTTGTAGAAAAAGTAGGGCTGGAGTGCAGTTTGTCCAGAAATAAATAAATAAATAAATATATCATCACGGCATATTACCCATTGCTGGGTGTGCCAATCTGCTTTGTAGACAGAATTCGGTAATGATGATGACATATTTGTACCGTGCAGGCGTTTACCAGGCGTCACCTCACGGGCACTCATTGTTGGCGTGGAGAGTGCATCCAGAATAGTAGAGATTGCAATTTTTTTATTGTAATGTCTTATTTTAGCTAAAATAAGGAAACATAAAATTGGAGCACGGAAACAGGTAGTTATATATTTTTTTGGAAAAATATTTTTTTTTTAAATCCTCACAAAAACAATACCTGACGCACAGTAATGTTTTAAGAATTTTTAAAAAAAATCCTGGCATAAACAATACCTAACGCACACGTATTTTTTAAGAAATTTAAAAAAAATCCTGACAAAAACAATACCTAATGCACACCAGGCACACACATTCGAAATCGCTCGGCCCACTATCTTCGTGTTAGTTTACAATAGTTTGACAGATGAACGCAAAATTATAAATAAAAAATGTTATAAAACGTAGGATAAGAAGGAAAATAAGACATAATTTTGCAAATATACATTAATTGAAACAGTATTATTCATATGAAAGCGCAAGTACTTAAACATGGATGTAGTTCATCTAATCTATTTTTTTTTTCAGAAAAATTGCCAAAATCACTATAAATATAGCTTTCCGCGCCCAATTTTTAGCGGTATTTAGTGTTTTTAATGGTTTACCAAGTATATATAACCATTAATATAAAATTCTTTAATTCTGGATAAACTGCAATTTAGCCAAAAAGAGTGTATGATATACGTGTTAAAAGTGATTTTATTTTGTTCGAAGGTTTGGTCTACTCCGCTTCGCGTAGTGTTCCAAATTTCTTTTTCACGAAATAAAACCACGTTTAACACGTATATCATACACTATTTCTTCTACAAATACTATTTTTCATTTAAATTTGTATTTCCAATAATTTTTTGACAAGTGTCAAAAATGTTGATTTGTTGTTCCACTCATCAACAAAGGTAACTAACAGTACAGTGTGTTAAAAAAAATCCTTACTCGGAGTAGGCTATGAACAGAGAAACGTGAGTCTAATCATTATTCAATTCAAAAGTCAAGTTGTCAAAATTGATCTTGAAATGTAAATTTTGGTTGACTTACGGAACATACATAGTATTATTCACATTTAACACTAGTGTTAAAAGTAACAATGATCTGTCATATAATTACATTTTTAACACTAAAAACAAACATATAAAGGCTAGGTACATTGACTTACAAAAAAATCGCGTACATCTTAAAAATCAAGATCGACTTAACACAGCAAAAAAGGTGTACAGGGTTTTTTGCAAGCCAGTATAGTTTTAATAGATTTGCCGAAAAAAATATTTAAACCTTAAAAAATGGTACCTAATCCATATTATTTTATAATAATAAAAAATAATAAATGTATACTCCAAACTGCAGTATATAAACATATCGATTTAAATGTTCCACCGTGAATAACATAACAATAAATATGTCATGTACTACATTATATGTACGTATGTTATACAAAATGGTTTCGCCTATTCCGTAATACGAATATACTTATATACATTTTTTAAAAATATATAATCCGAATTTTGTTGTTTCATTATAAATATATATTCAAATCAATAACTGGATACAAACAATGTATAAAATAAAATGTTTTAAACAACAAAGTAATGTCAAAACCAGGGAAGGCAACCGAAAAAAAATCTGTTAATTGTTAACCGAAATCAAGAAAGCTCGCAAGGAAGTAATAAAACGGTTTTTGTTCAAAAACTGGTTTACTCTTAACATAACCGGTTTTTAAATCGATTATATTAATTGATTAAATTGACCCAATAATTAACCGGTTAATTGGTTAATACAAACGTTGAAGAAAATAACTTTTATATATTTATAATAGTATCTTATTTAACAAGCATTATAATGTAGCCTATATTACGCGAGTATGAAGTTTAGAATACGAGCCGCAGGCGAGTATTGTAATCACCCAAGAGTAATATAGCCATTATACGCGAGTAAAATATACTATACTTTATTTAACTATCAATTTCACAGATTATAAAAATATGTGATAAATATATTTTTTGTGGTTATGTTACAGACGTTGATGTTACAGCGGAAACTGCAATGATATGTCAAATGTTAATGTCATATATTGACAACAGTAAAAGCGTGAAAAAATACAGGATTTAACGCAAATGAGTGAAAAAATGAAACGCTGTCAATTTTCTTCACGCTTTCATTAAAAAAAACGTTAAAAAATTGTGTACAGTTAAAAGTCTCTTATATTTTACATATATAATTTCTATATTCGTGAAATAAAACTACTTATACTTTTAATAGTTATTTATGTAAAAAAGATATATATTTTGCAACAAAAGTGTGAAAAACCGTGCCATAGCATTTCATTATTTCACTCCGCAGCGTTCATTTTTCACACTTTCATTATTAAAAAAATCTGATATGGCCAGCACATTACCCTTCGTCAGTTCTATGTATTTTGTATAAATGTCATACAGAAAGTTCCTTGCAAAAGATTCTATTTATGGTAGATTACCAAATTCCATACAGATAGTTGCTAGCAAAAGATCCTATATTCCCAGAAAAATTATAACACAAACATACTGTCAATTGCGCTTGACACTGACACCTTTCAATCAGAATTTTCTTAATATAGCAGTTGTTTCCAGAGTTATAGCACAGCTTGCTAATATATGATATTTAATTTCTTCATCATTTTTTAACTCTATATCCTTTTAATATGAAGTATAAAATGGATTCAAATCGCATTGAGAATAAAATATTATTTTATATTTATAATAACATTAAATTTGAAAAAATTATATTTAACATCGTTTTTTCAAGAAAAACTGTGTGTTTGTGTGTGACAAAATTTTCGTCTGCGATAATTCTAATATTACAATTCCAAAAATAATAATTCTTTCGTATTCTTCTTCGTTACATCCATATGAAGAGCTGCTTAGATTTTGGTTATAATTGATCAACCGGAAGTACCCTGATTTTAAGATTTTAACAGTTTTTCTTGAAAAAACGATGTTAAATATCATTTTTCCTATTTAATGTTATTATAAATATTAAAAAATATTTTATTCTCTATACGATTTGAATGCATTTTATACTTCATATTAAATGGATATAGAGTTACAAAATTATAAAGAAATTAAATATAACTATAACTCTGGAAACAGCTGCTATATTAAAAAAAATCTGATTGATAGGGGTCAGTGTCAAGTGTAATTGACAGTATGTTTGTGTTATAATTTTACTGGAAATATAGGATCCTTTGCTAGACACTTTCTGTATGGAATTTGTATAAAGTACACACAACTGCCTTAAGGTAATATACAAGAAATGGAATCTTTTGCAAGGAACTTTCTACATGACATTTATACAAAATACATAGAACTGACGGAAGGTAATGTGCTGGTCACATCAGAGTTTTTATAACTGATTTCCCTATGTCTCGGTTAATAGCGATATTATTAGTTATCGGTGTTTTAGTAAATAAAATATCTGTTTTGGTTTCGATTAAAAATTACGTTTTTGGATTTAACATACCGGTAACGTTAACGGATTTAAAAAATCATTCCCAAAATAATGACTTTGCTCAAAGAATGTTTTTATGTATTACACATTTTTATTACATTTAAACGTTAAAAATAGAGGAAAAAGTGCAACATTTATTTCAGTTAACAGTTACCGTTTTTTTAATAAATCAAAAATTGGTTTCCGTTAAAAGTTAAATATTTGGACTAAAATACAGGTTTAAAAAAAATTCTTGCCCTGGTTAAATCAAATATTGTTTTTCATAAATTTACTAACAAAATGCAAATATTAATTTCCGTTTAAATTAAATGTAAATAAATTAATCTGAAACTACAGTAAATATTTGTCATCCACAGCTTTCCTCATAAAAATTTAAATACTGTTTGTTATGTCTAGCAATATCGATTAATTTTTACACAAACAAATTTACTAAAAGCTTTCTACAATTTGTATTTCAAAGAAAAATTTCACGTTACGCTTTCGAATTAAAATATTAAATAAATTAATTATTTACAAATAAACAATTAGTCTGGAAATAAAAAAAAATCAATATTGGGGACTGTCGAGGGGATTGTTATTATTATTGTATTAATAAATAAAATAAACAACAGTATACAATATTGAATATGGAATAAATAATTCAAATTATAAATCAATGCAATGAATAATAATTGAAACAAATATTTTTCCAATAATTTTAGTTTTATAGCGAGAGATATAAGATTATTACATACGAGTGGAAGAATATATCCACGAGCCGTCAGACGAGGGTGAAATCCTCAAGCATATATATGTTTTACAGTTCGAGCAATGTATTATACTTTTTCTACGACTGTAGCTTTACCGAATTTTATTTTTGAATCATATTTCTGCTTTGATTTTTGCAGTAAGAGGTTATGTCTACGTTATGTCAACTTATTTATCTGATAAACATCTAATTAATTGTCTTGAAAAGCATTGTTGCCAACACGATTGTAGTGATTAACATTTGTTACTTTTTCTATTAACACACAAATAACATGGCCGCTAGTATAAACAACTGATGAAGGGTGATTAGCGAGCATCTAAGTAGCATTGTTTTATCTTTTTCAATCGTTGGGTTTATATATTATTTTAGAGAAAAATACACCAAATAAAAAATACGCACAATCTTCTATAACTATTTGAAGTATTTTTCCCTAAAATAATCCATAAACGATTGACAGAGATAAAACAATGCTAATCAACTGCTCGCTAACCACTCTAGAGGCGGTAGTGATGCACGACGAGACGAGAGTACTCTCGCATCTCGTCTCGTCTCGTTGCATTATGCGAGACGAGAACGAGAGCGAGATTGTAATTTAAAATTCGAGGCGAGATCGATATAACAACTGCGAGCAGGCCCGGATTAGCATTTCTTTACGCCCTAGGCCAAAAATTATGACTGCACCCCCCTCTCTCTCAATATATACCGAGTTTTAATAATACTTGATTTCATTAAATTTTTGTTCTATATTGGTGCCATTGTGAGTCTATAAACGCACTAAAACATGTTAAGAAGATCTATAAACGTACTGTTTTTGGAGCTTTTTGTTTTCTAGAGGTGGTATGACTTACTGCTTTTAAAACTGATACGTAAATGATATATCAACATAAAATTGCTGACAGTCAACAAAGAATTTTCATCCCTGAAGTTCAATTTGTTAGAATTTTACATGTCGCATTTATTAAAAATCTAATAGAAGCGGCTCGTTTTCCAAAGTTGGACTCGTGGGATAACAGATTGCCTTATGAAATTTGTTTTCAATATACCTACTATTATCAGTCATCAAAGCTACATTTACAATCTTTTAATAACTAGCTAAAGTTTACCACTTTTATTTTGCTTCTCTATCTCTCAAAACAATAATTCTGGACTTATTAGATGCAATTTTTAATTCTGAACAGTTTTACAGTATTACAGTCATGAAAATTTTACCATGTATTTGCCAAGATACATAAGTAGACACCCGGTATATAAATATTAGAATTATTTAAAATCTTCGACAACTGGCATAGCTCAATAGGATTTAGCAATCACTCTACTATACTGATTTTGTATAATTAAAGCAAATGTGACTGTTTACATCGTCTAGTAGAGTTGGTGCCAAATGTCATGAGCTATGAAATGCGCAGATTAAGAAGAGAGACAGCTAGAGAAAGGTCAGGCAATAGGGGAGAGAGAAAGAGAAAGATAGAGTTTTGCTTTCTGCGCAACAGCTTTTGAGATTTGGCACGGCTATAACTGCATGCACTGTTCTCATTTATCCAACTACTCGATGTGCGCCCCCTCCGTGCCTGCGCCCTAGGCCATGGCCTAGGTTGGCCTTATGGGTAATCCGGGGCTGACTGCGAGAAGCGAGAAATCTCGTGAGATTCTCGCGAGAGTCTCGCAATAAAAAGTATTTGTAACTTTATAGTTTTGATTCATAAATTCAATGAAAAATTCACCGTACAGGGAGTGGAGTCAACGGTAATTCAAGCATAGAACAGGTGAATGTGAAAATTATATGAATTGGCTATATTTTTTTGAGTCTATCTGGAGTCGAATGATATCGGTCGCACAGCGAGGAAATTCAAAATAAAGACTAAATCGGTTTTGCATCTAATAGAACTAGTTTTTCTCCAACATTTCAACCCCTAATTCATCCCAGTTAAAACTACGGTTAATAAAATTCTTGTCGTCCGTGAAAAGTAAAGGATCTTATATTAAGCGTCGATAGGAGCCAACACGGAGTGAAGCGGAGTGATTGGTTACCAGTGGGTTCCCAGTGTAGCGCTTTTTTATGAGTAAAACTTACTTAAATAGTGGCATATAATTAATGATAAAGTGTAGAAACTTTTAGTTACAAAAAATATTTTTTTAATGTTTAATTAGTTTTACTGATGACAGAATGTATTAACAGAAGTTCGTATTGAAATAATTTGGTGACTAGAATTTAGTGTTTCGTCTCTTTATTATAGTATAGTAAATACACGGAAGACGAAACGATTGGTGCGCACTTGTCTTTTGTAGTTCAACTGATATGTAAATACCGAAGTAAATACGTAGTGCGCAAGCGCTTATTTTTACAGCGAGACTCTTAAGAGACTCTTGCGCGAGAACGAGACGAGACCCAAAAAAATGTGCGAGAACGAGAGCGAGATCGAGATTGCACATCCAAAAACGAGACGAGATCGATATTTTATATTTCTCGTCTCGTATCGCCTCGCGTGCATCACTAAGAAGCGGATATGATCAAAGGTTGTAAATAACTAGTATTAGTAATATTTACTAACAAGAACTTGTTATTTATATTGGCAACAGTTTTAAGAGTACCTATTGTGTCCACCTGTACGAAAATGTCAAGCGAAAATACAAATAAATTGTTCTTGAACAAGAACTATTAACATTTTACAAAATTCAACACTATACAAACATACTTCCGATATTAACCTCCATTCTACAAAAATAATTAGACAAATCTATTAGTACTTGACTTTGATTTTATAGACAAAATGAGAAATGTCGTTTTTTACCTCGCGCTACCCTTAGTAAAGGTAAGATTTTGGTAAATGATCTCGTTTTAAAACAGTGGCGTAACAATGCAGCCATGGGCCTGTATTCCTGAATCAATCCGGGCCCCTATGTAGATAAGAAAATAGTTTTACCGATCCCATAATAGGACACTTTTAAAAAATACTTTTTTTCAAACGTCGTAGAAATGGCATTTTTGTGACTTGATTCAGAAGGTAAAAGTTTCATTTCTACTCCACTGGAAACTTCTACGCCGCCGGAGTGGAAATAGCTAATTTCTACTCCGCCGGAGTAGAAATAAAATAAATAAGTATCCATAGAAACTACATAGAATTAGTGAATAAAAAGAAAAGTAGTGCGTTTGAAAAAAAAATTTAATGTGTCATTCGGAATAAAAGTGTCTTTGTGTGCCTCGCATGCAATTGTCCGACTCGCTTCGCTCGTCGTGCAAACTTCCATGCTCGCCACACAAAGTATCACTTTTACTCCTAATAACACAATATACTATTTTTAAATAAAATTTAATTAAAAAATAAAAAATATTGCAAAAAATAAACATGAAACCAAGACAATATTATACGTTTATGTCAACAGCTTTTACTGATTTCTTTTTTTTGCCAAAAGTTGATATTAGCGTTTTCGGCTTACCCGGTGTCAGTGCGTACTCAGTGCGTGACGTAAATGCATGGAATCAGTTTCGATCCTCACTATTCTAATGCAAGTTTAAGTTGAAAACGAGACCATAAATGAGTGCAAGTCTGAGAGCCTGTTAGTTTTGGCGCGTTTTTCAAAATTATCTATTAATTTCAAGGAAGTACTCCTTTGTACCTCAAAAGTATCTTTGAACTGAAGACGAAAATAATTTTATTTCAAATACTCACATGAATTTACATTTTTACTTTTTTATTTGTATATTTATGTACAACATAAAGTTTTATTATTTGATTTAATAATTCTTCATCACTATCTGCCATTGAAGAACTTTCTAATAATTCCTGGCAATTGTCAATATGATTTTATTTTTAGAAGCCCTATTATTTGCACTGATATTCGTGCACTTGCTCCTGTAGTCGGTGCACAAAAGTGCGCACTCACTGCGAACTCAGTGCAATTTCACAAGTCAAAAACGATACCACGAAGAAAGTGTAAACATATAAGTATGATAACAAAACGAGAACTCAGTGTACGTTAGTGCGCACTGAAATCAGAAGCTGAAAAGGCTATATCTTAGATACATCTATTCTTCTGACAATTTCGTATTCTATTAAAATAATATATGTCTGATAATGATAATCGTTGTTGCCCTTTATATCCCTTGAAAATATTTTACTAATTTTTATTTTGAAAAGGATCTTTCTGCTGCAAGATGTAAGGTCATTTAATATATTTGGAACATGTGGCTCTATTAAAATAAAAATATTTATTGACGTGCGTGCCGGGCCCCTTGAGGCACCGGGCCCGTGTTCCGCGGAATACGCGGAACACCGGTAGCCACTGTTTTAAGGTCTCTAGAATCCGATTTTAATATTTTCACGATGATGTCTGTGTGAATCCTCCGCTTTAACTCAGATACTATTATTCGGAAAAGCGGAGGTCCCCTCACTTTCAGATTTTAACGGTTTTTCTTGAAAACTCGCTGTTTATTTTTTCATATTTAATGTTACAAATATTAAAGAATATTTTATTCTCTATACGATTTGATTACATTTTATACTTCATATTCAATGGATATAGAGTTAAAAAATCTGATGTGGCCAACACAATACCTCCCGCTATGTAATTTTTATTAATTTACATATACAGACATATTTAGTTATGCTGGAAACTGTATTAAGATCCATTCCATATAACTATGGTTCTATTTACTATTTTCTTTTTAAAACGTTACTATTATTAATTTGAAATGATTAGTTCTTTGACAGTGACATTTATCTGTCAGTTACAACATTTGTGATATGAACTGTGTAACCAAGGCTTTAAATTATAGATAATTTTATAAATTTATCCATAAAATATATAGAAAAAGTATTTATGCAAATCTGTAGAATATTTAATAATCTTTAATTTTTATAATAACAGAAATCTCGAAAAAATAATATTTGAAGGTATTTTTCGAAGAAAAACTATTTTGAGCTTCAAGTAAAGTACCATTTCCGGTTATCTGATTTACACCAAAATCTAATTGCTTCTTCCCATAATAGAATAAGATAGAAATACAAGGTTTCAAAATTTTCTGATTGATAGTATTTGAGTTAGAGTGGAGAATCCATACACACATACACACATACATACACACAGACATCATCGTGAAAATGTTAAAATTGGATTTTAGGGAACTTAAAACGTGGTCATTTACCAATATCTCGATATGCGATTTTTAGCACGATCCCTATACCTCACTTACCAAGGGTAGGGGAGGTAAAAATAATAAAGATATTAATGGGTCGATTCTGTTCACATCTCTAAGCCTTACAGATCTGTAAATCTTTAAAGACCTGACAAAAACGCATCTATTTTTGTTGATTAACATAAAATTATACATAAGAGCACTGGTTTCGCTGCGATTTTGTTCATTATTTACAAATTTACAGATCTATGATGTGAACAGAATCGACCCATTATTTTCGTAAAGTAGTCAGCTGTGCAACTTTAGAAACATCTACTATATTAAGAAAATTCTGATTAACAAATGTCAGCGTCAAGTGCAATTGACGTATGTTTGTGTTATAATTTTACTGAAAAAACATAGAATCTCTTACAAGAAACTTTCTGTATGGGATTTGTACAAAATACATAGAACTGACTGAAGGTAATGTACTGGAAATATGGAACCTTTCGCAAGAAACTTTCTTTGTGAAATTTATACAAAAACATAGAACTGACTGAAGGTAATATGCTGGCCACATCAAATTTTTTTTATTATGTAACAGTATATGTAATGAGACACTTACGTTATATTGCATATCGTGTGTTTTAGGCATGTAACTTATAAGGCAGTAGAAAAATGGTAATTCAACTGATATGAACCTCTTTGAAAATATTTATTGCACTTGAAGTACACGCAATAAAATAAGCAACTATCTTGTGATAAAATTAACTAAAGCCTAATTTTTGGCCCACTTCCACTGTACGAAGCCAAATTTCGAATTGTAAAAATAAAAGACGCATATTTGACATTTGAATTCTTCGTCATTCATAAAATTCCACGACATGTAATTGGGTTAAAAGTCGGGCATGTTGGAAATGTCGTGAATTTTTTAAGATTACGAAGTGAAATATTTTTGTGTACTACGAAGAATTTTGAATGAAAACAATATAATCTAGTTTTGGATTGTTCTGAAAAGTTAATTTAATTTTGTTTTGTTAGTTCCTAGTTGGAAAATTAATTAATATATGAATATTTTATAATTATAATTAATCTAGAGAACAGTGAACAGTATGTTAAATAGTGTAATTATTTATTTATAAAAGAATAGTGAATAATAAACAATGTACAATGTGAATACCAAAAAGTGGAACACGTGATTTATGATCATTATAAATTGTATTGCAAATCTCAACTTATACATAATAATACAGGGTGTCCCAGGACTAGCTTACGCTAGCGTTATTTTAAAAACTACACAATATTATTTAACGAAATTTTATATCTAGGGGTCTTCCGACATGCCCATTTCAACTAAAATATTCTCAAAGCAATAGCATTTCCGGTTAAACCCTAACTTTCTTATATTCAATGGAAAGCTATATTTTTAATTTTACCATTGAATTCAGCGGAAAATTTTACATACGAAACAATTAAAATATTTTACTCATGGTCAACCACTTCCGGCGTAATTCAACTTTTATTGATTTTTTCTGTAAGAACGGCCACTTCTTTATCACTCGATATCTCGAGAATGGAAGCGGATTTCTATAATCTGTAAAAACAGTTTTATAAAGAAAGCTTTTGTTTACACTAGTATAAATTAATAATTGACAATTTTTGAAAAATGTAATTTCTACGTCAATGTGAAGTTAAAGTTCAAAAAGTTAAAAAAACTCAAGTTTTTTGAATGGAACACCCCATTTTTTATTATTTAAATATTTCGGTGAAAAATAGGGATAGTTTGTGCAGCACGTCCTATGTTGAAAGGTGACAGATTTTTAGTAAAATGGAAAATATTTAAACTCTGTCCGTTTTAAATATACATATAGAGCGGTGTGAAAATGGGAGCAGATTGAACTTGTGTTTGTTTGGAAATCGCCTGAGAAAAAATACAGTTCCAACCATATTTAATTTTCCTGATGTGAAATCTATTCAGGAATCTAGTAATAAATAATAAAATATTTTTTCTTTTCCTTCAAAATTAAAATTATAGCAGCTGACACTTTTGTTTACATGTGTAGTTTACGCAACCCGCACTACAAGCTGGGGTCCATTCCTCTTGCCCTACTACGTTAAGTTTCTGCTTCACAACAAACGCTAGCATACAGGGTCTAACGGAGTTTAAAAGTCTTTGTCAAAAACCAAGAAAAAGAAATTTCCATGCAGCGACCAACTTCTTGATCCTAGGCAACGATTCCGTGTACTTTTTGGCGCTACCTCGTATATTAAAATGATTTTTTTATTGACGAAAGTCCTAGCCAATTATTATTATTATTATTATTATTATTATTATTATTATTATTATTATTATTATTATTATTCGTGTCCAAACCATATACATAATATAAATAATTAACCAGGGACTGGAAACCGAACCAAACCCGAACCGAAAACCGTTCCGAGCCCACCTTTTTTTTGAACCTGAACCAGAATCCGAACCACTGTTAATTTGGTCGACATGAACCCGAACCGGAAGTGAACCCACTATATTCGGGTTCAAAAAACCTGGTTCACTGAACCATCGTGTTTTAATACTTCTGTGACACATAGTTGCAAATAGGATTAGTTTTTTACTGAAATTATTACCTTTAAACAAAACCTACATTTTTAATATTTTATTTCATTATTTGAAAATGAGGAAAATTTATTAGAGAGCTAGTGAAAGATAATAAAAAAGCCCAAGCAGAAATGTTAAAATTAAAATAAACCTGATTTACAAGAACAAAGTTTTTAAAAATTATGAAGACGTTCAAAGACTTCCAAAAATTGCTAATATATTAAATTTTTGGGAGGAACAAAAATTGTTATACTCGGTGACGTTGCTCAAATTGAGATAGCAGTTACAGCTACACAAGTTAGTGTGGAACAGGTATTTTCTGCACTGAACCCGAATCGGAACTGAACCAGTACCGAACCACCTAATAATTTTTTTTCTGACCCTGAAACGAACCTGAACCCAATTTTATTTTAATTTCTGAACCTGAACCCAACCCGAACCCATTCTTCTGCGGGTTTCGATCCCTGTAATTAACACACAATAAATATATAAAACATTACAACAAATATTTCTCACTCCTTAGATACTGAAGTGACCGATTTTTGGTAGCATCCGGACCACATGGAGTGAGTTAGCTGAGCTTGTTGGTATAACCATATAGTCAAATTTGGAAATTATGGAAATAGGCCTTATGCATCGCCCGGCATTAACTAGGACGGAGAGGACGCATCTTCTCCGAAGATTCTCTTCTTCATGTCAGAGGAAAAATCGTCCGCAAAAACTGGCAGAGAAGTAACCTATCTAAATAGTATTCATCCAAAAAAACGCACAGTTTATAGCAGCTGGTGTTACCTTAGCCAGATCTTCACTCGTGCATTCCTCTTCTAAGTTGGCGCACGTGAGCAAGTGGGCCATTGTTTGTTCTTGACCACAATGACATAAAGTGGGTTCTGCTTGGTACCCCCAGTTGAACATGTTTACTGCACATTTTCCTACTTAACTTCGTAGGCGATTTAACGATTACCTGGTGGTAGTTTCTCATCTGGAAGGATACCTATTGCTTTATCTTCTGGCTTTAATGTCTCATCTTACATTAAGCGTCTTGTTGCAGTCTTGGTCTCTGTCATTGGATGCACTGAAGAGAGGAAACTGTCTAGATTTTAGACGTGACCGAGGTGGTTTTTGGCCGAACATTGGGTGTCGAGGATCATGTAACTGTTTGGTGCGCTCTGCCATACTGGCCGTTGACCGTCTAACTTTAGGCGGAGCTATGCCGCTAAGTAGGTATAATTGGTTATAAAAAAATCTGGTGTGGCCAACACGATACCTCCTGCCATTTACAGCCCGAGTCACAAAAAATATTAAGTTTTTTGGATTAGCGAAATTTACTCTAATTTTGACAGTTTATTTCTTAAAATATAGTCTAATCTAATCCAAGTAACTACCTTTTTTTAAACCCCTCAACAGGATTAAATCCCAATTACAGAGAGGGTTCACATTCACTCACACCTATGTCTTAGTGGGATTCGAACCCAGAGCCTCGAAGGCACTCATAACATGAGGCGTTGCTCTAACCATTGAGCCACCGGAACTAAAATGAAGATTAAATTTTAAATATCGGGATAGAATAGAATTCACTAATCCAAAAATGAGGATTAGCTTAAATATTTTTGTGACTCGTTAATTTTTGTTAATCTAGATACATACCTACATATTAACTTATGCTGGAAACTGTATTGAATTCCTTTTCTATTGTTCTATTTACTTTTTCCTTTTTAAAACGTTACTAATATTATTTTGAAATGATTAGTTTTTGATAGTGACATTTATCTGTCATTTACATACATTTGAATAACTGCGTTTTGTGTTTAAAGCGCAGGTCTGGGATTTAAATTATAGATAATTTTATAAATTTATCCATAGAATATATAGAAAAACTATTAATGCAAATCTATAGAAAATTTAGGGGTATCGTGGCCGCGTGCCTGAGTGTCAGGTCATGAATCTGGGGAACCGGGTTCGATCCCGATCGACGACAAATATTTCGAATTTTAAATGGCACAAAATTGACCCCTGTGGTGCACTCTCCACGCCAGCAATGAGTGCCCGTGAGGTGACGCCTGGTAAGCGCCCGCACGGTGCAAATATTTCATCATTACCGATATCTGCTTACGAAGCAGATTGGCACACCCAGCAATGGGTAATAAGCCATGATGATATATTTATTTATTTATTTATTTATATAGAAAATTTAATAATCTTTAATTTTTATAATAACATTAATCTCGAAAAATTAACATTTAAAGGTATTTTTCGAAGAAATACAATTTTGAGCTTCTAGTAAAGTGCCATTTCCCTTAAAACGTGCTCATTTACCAAAATCTCGATATGCGATTTTTAGCACGATCCCTATACCTCCCTTACCAAGGGTAGCGGGAGGTAAAAATAACTTATTGGTATTCAGTTAGCCACAGTTCTTTGTTGTATCTAAATCGTTTATATAGGTGTTTTTGATATTATTGGTTTTACGTTTAGTTCGCCTATGAAGATAAGTACTATCTGTCCAATCCATTAGTTTTTTTTTAAATTAATAATTTAATTTTATACTGTCATTTTTTAGTTTGTTTCTAACGTAACATGATTTCAGAATTACTTTACTGCACATTTTCCTACTTGACTTCGTAGGCGATTTAACGATTTCCAAATGGGCCATTTCTGATCATTACCTGGTGGTAGTTTCAATTAGAAGCATAGATTATCCTAGTGACAGTAATTTTTGTAATGCACTTTTACACAGCTACGAATGTCGTATACGGTATACGGTAAAAATATGTCATCATTATAGAAATTTATGTAAAACATTTTGGCTCACCACTACATGGCAATATGCCACGATAAAATATTTATTTATTATTGAAAAACAAATAGAATTCTATCACGATTGCTGAAAAGCCTCTCAGTCGAAGGTCGGAAATGCCCCGCTTTCCAATTTAAATTTCCTGCTTCCTTCCGGCCCGTATATGTTTCAGGCTACGTAGAATTCAGGCTTCTGTTTACTGGTCGACCACTTTGCTAGATATTACATTAAAATGATACGAGTGAACGTTGCCTTTCGCCGTGCTATTGCTATAATATCGCGGGCAAAATCAATAGTGCTAGCCGCATACAATCATAAATATATTAATAGAACTGTATTTTCGGATGGTTATAATAAGAGCATTGCGAAGAGAAAGTCTGTAGTGATAGTGAATATAATAGAAGAATAGGTTGTGAGTTTGACAGATTTATATATTAAGGGAAATATAAAGGACAAACCTGTAATTCAACACCCCTTCACCCCTAAAATCTAAGAATCTCAAATTTGCAGGTAACATATCTAAAATGTTGAAGCTTGATGATGAATATAAACATTATAATTATTTTAATATAAATTATGTACAATACATACATTTTCTTTATATTCAATATCCTGAAATTTTCTTTTTCTACAGTCTATATACAAAGTAGCCATTTGCGCTCTCTTTTGTCAACGCAAAATGTCACTTTGCCGCTCTAGAGCGACAAAGTAGAAAAAACGCTCGCTCCTCAAATTTCTAACTATACAATGTTGAGAAATGTTACTTGGTTACATTCTTAATTGAAACGTTTAGTCAGGAATTAATGACACTGTAGTTACACATTACCCACTTACATAACCAAACAAAATGCCGCACTGCTGTGAAAATAAAATAGGGCATTCATTTACAAAAACGAAGGTATAAAATGCTTAGATTAGATTGAAGCAATAGCTCAAGAAGAATGGAAAATACAGATAAGTAAATATAAATAAAAAATAAATTTTTGTTATGGTGGAGGACCCCCATTGTGGTGACTGTAGAAAAAATCTTGTGTGTGTTTCGAGTGCAAATGGACATTGTCGATTTCGAGAGAATGCCTCGCTCCTGCGTCGCGCGGCAACAACCTCTCAATCGACAATGTCCCATTTTGCGCTCTTAATACACAAATAGCTATTTTCTACTTTCCTTTTCTTTTTCTTTATATTCGTCATTTTTTCACAAATTCCTTTTATATTCTTTTTTACGTATATTCTATTGCGTTGTTGACTTTTTTTATTTTCATAATCTTCATAATAATGTACAAATATTTTTGACAGAGGCATACAAATATTTTTGACAGTGACATTTATATGTCAGTTACAAACATTAGAATTTCTTGGCTTGTAGTAGTTTGATCTGAGATTTTTTACATCAAATTATTTTATATGCATATTTTTATCTCTAAATCTATAGAAGATATAATAATGAATTTATATTTATCGAATAAAGAATTTAACGTTCTTTAATATAAGTATTTACATAAATTTTCGATAAATAATATTTAGATGATTTTTCTTGTAACTACTACTTCCGTTTATCCAATTGTTACCAAAACTTAATCAACTCTTCCCATTATTGTTAGATTGAGGAATCCGTCGTTAAAAATGTCTTTAGCCTTATAGTATTTAAGAAATCGTGGATCCAACATCCACACACACAGACACGGACATCATCGTAAAAATGTTATAATCGGATTCTAGGGACCTTAAAACGTGCTTATTCACTAAAATCTGGATATGCGAGTTATAGCATGAATTCAATACCTTCCTTAGCGAGAGGTAAAAATTGGTCAAGGTTGTCACATTTCCCTAATAGGCCGCGAGCAGACACGTGACTCAAGCGACTTTGACGTACTTGGAATCAGCTGATTTGTGTGCGCATGTCATTTTGACAAGAACAATGTCACGTTGACAAGACCAATGTTTTGATTTATTTTGATTTTTAACTGCTAAAATGTTATTATTTTTAATTTCATATGTTTTTCTGCCTAAAAATTGTAAAATAATAACATTAAAGCAGTTCAAAATCAAAATAAATCAAAACATTGGTACTGTTAACGTGACATTGTTCTTGTCAAAATGACATGCGCACACAAATCAGCTGATTCCAAGCACGTCAAGCAGTGGCGTAACTAAGATAAAGAGCTTGATTTTACATAGCGGATAAGGGGCCCCTTAGCCAATAATATTTTTGGAAATTGACATTTAAAAGATAAAGGACTAAATTATGTTGCTACAAAAAAATGATTAAATTCAAAATTTCGCAGTAGTAACAAAATTATAAATCACGTAAATTGGGGCCCCTCTAGAGCCGGGGGCCCGCCCGCGATGCGGGCCCGTTAGTTACGCCACTGACGTCAAGGTCGCTCGAGTCACGTGTCTGCTCGCGCCATATACAATTATTTGATTTTTTTAAAAACAAAAACTTTTCTACCATGTCCTGTCAAAGGTAAACAAAAAGTCTCATTTAATCAAAGTCGTAACTTGAGATTGCAGAGGTAAATCCCGTAAAAACTCATTTTTCACTGTCTTATATCTCGGAAACTATTGAAGATCGGATGCATATTGTATAAAACTTTTCAACTTATTTTGACTTCTTTTCTATGTCCTGTAAATGTGTTACACTTATTTTTTAACATCCTGTATAAGTATAAAAGAAAAATTCTTTTGTTGTTTAATGATAATATAATATTAATGTAAAAAAGAACACACAGTATAGTATAAATTATGATGAACACATTTACAAGAGTTTATTACCTCCTGTTTTCGTGAAAATTGGTGGAGGTGCCTTCCAAAATACTACATTAAAAATCCATAAGCTAAAAATAGGCCCGTGTTAACCGTGACCACGAGTTAACTACCCTATGTGACCTATCTCCAGTAATAGCTGCTCTACATTGCTAACTGACTCCAACACCGAATAACCGATTGGGTTTCCGGTCGGAGTCGGTTACCGTTACTGGTATAAACCTCACACGTCACGATGCTCGCGCTCGCGCCGCACTGCAGTGGTGGCGTCGAAGTGAATTACAACTCCATAATAAATTAGGAACGAAAAGATAATAAACACGGTGTATACGAAAGCAAATAATAGTGGTAGTGGTATTTCGAATCATTTTTCGTAAAAAAATGTGTTATGAAAAATTTAAAAAAATCTGGTGTGGCCAACAAATACCTCCCGCCATTTACAGCCCGAGTCACAAAAAAGATTAAGTTAATCCTTATTTTTGGATTAGCGGATTTTACTCTAATTTTGTCAGTTTATTTCTTAAAATATAGTCTAATCTAATCCTACCTTTTTTTAAACCCCGCAACAGGATTAAATCCCAATTACAGAGTGGGTTCACATTCACACACATCCATGTCCTTAGTGGGATTCGAACCCAGAGCCCCGAGGGAACTCACGACATGAGGCGATGCTCTAACCATTAAGCCACCGGAGCTATAATAAAATGAAGATTAAATTTTTGTGAATCGTATGCTGGAAACTGTATTGAATTCCTTTTCTATTGTTCTGTTTACTTTTTTCTTTTTAAAACATTACTAATATTATTTTGAAATGACTAGTTCTTTGATAGTGACATTTATCTGTCAGTTACATACATATGAATCAGAATAACTGCGTTTTGTATGTTTAAAGCGTAGGCTCTGGGATTTAAAATATAGATAATTTTATAAATTTATCCATAAAATATAAAGAAAAAGTATTACTGCAAATCTGTAGAAAATTAATTTAATAATATTTAGTTTTTATAATAACGTTAATCTCGAAAAAATAACATTTAAAGATATTTTTCGAAGAAAAACTATTTTGAGCTTCCAGTAAAGTGCCATTTCCTGTTATCCGATGTACATCAAAATCTAATGGGCTCTTTCCATAATAGAAAAAGTTCGAAATACAAGGTTTCAGAATTTTCTGAATAATAGTATTTGAGTGGAGGATCCACACATACATACACACAGACATAGTGATGCACGATGAGGCGAGAGTACTCTCGCATCTCGTCTCGTCTCGTTGTATTATGCGAGACGAGAACGAGAGCGAGATTGCAGTTTAAAATTCGACGCAAGATCGATATAACAACTGCGAGAAGCAAGAAATCTCGCGAGATTCTCACGAGAGTCTCGCAATAAAAAGTATTTGTAACTTTGTAGCTTTGAATCATAAATTCAATGAAAAATGCTCCGTACAAGGAGTGGAGTCAACGCTAATTCGTGCATAGAATACGTGAATGTCAAAATTATGTGAATTCACTATATTATTGAGCAGTGCCGGTTTTACATAAATTTTGCCCCTAGGCTAAAACATTTATAGCGCCCCTTATAATTTTTAATAAATAATTAAACTGCTAAATCACAAAATAAGTCTTGACTTAAGGAATTCCTTAAATAATTTTAACACGTTTTAGTGTTGAGGAAGATCTCTCATATTTGCAATGAAATGTCTATATTTGGAAAGGAAGACGTAATTTCTTTATCTCTTATAAAAATTAACATCTCACTTAGAGAAATACGTTCAATGTTCAAGTGGGCCATAAACTCTTTAAATTGAATGCATTCTTCGGGAAATTCTTCTTCTATATCCCCTTGGTATGTAGATTGAAGAAGTGCAGCTTTCTTCCGTATTTCTTCGTCGGTAAGAGTTGATAAATTAGCAAGAAATCCAAAAATATTTTCAATTTCATAGTAAGCACTACGTCGATATAATAGTTTTTGAATTAAATTGTCTAAAATTTTATTAAATGTGTTCACTCTCATATCTGTTTTAGCGTCAAAGCTTACTTCAGTATCAGACTCTTGAAACTGTAATTTTCGGTGACGTCTTCTAATTTCACTGTATTGATCACATTTTGAAAGTTTTTTGCCTGTTTCTTCATAACGTTCAAAATTATTGCGCATTTTTTTTAAATAGTCAATTAACGAATCAAATAATCGTACTGCAGTTAGTAAGTCTACTTTAACATTTTATAATGTTTTACTTGTGTTGTCATATCTTTGCAGAATATCGTTCCAAAAAGTTGTTAGTATCGCAAATTCTAGTGTCTGAATTTTTTTATCAAATTTCTAGCTTCTACTCTTGTTGCAGCTTTTTCAGTTTCATTAATTTCGATATCTTGTAAAGCCAGTAAAAAACAATTGTATCCTTTATATAAGGCTCTGCACTTCCCCGTGCTGACCATTTTGTAGCAGACAACGATTTAGGTAACAGGCATTTTACTCCTCCACTTTCATTTTCTTCTGTATATTTTTTTAAAATGTCCCATCTTTTTGTAGAAGCCGAAAAGAAGCAATATAATTGTTCAACAAACATAAAATATGATGTTGCATTGGTACAACATTCTGCTCCTGATGCTCCTACCAAATTAAGCAAATGTGCTGTGCATGGCACATAAAAGTCGAGAGCTCAGAATGCCAGTCATAAAGGCAAAAAATGTTTTTTCCAATTTTTTTTTTGCTTGACTTCTCATTATTAGTATATCAAAAAAAGTTTCTCGGCGCCCCCCAACGGCTGGCGCCCCTAGGCTATAGCCTAGTTAGCCTATTATGTAAAACCGGCACTGTTATTGAGTCTATCTAGAGTCGATTAGTATCGGTCCCAGAGTGAGGAAATACAAAATAAAGACAAAAAATCGGTTTTTCATTCAATAGAACTAGTTTTCTCCAATATTTCAGTCCCTAATTCACCCCAGTTAAAACCACGGTTAACATTGAAAAGTAAAGGATGTTATATTAAGCGTCGATGGGAGCCAAAACGAAGAGAAGCGGAGTGATTGGTTGCCGGCGGGTTACCAATATAGCGATTTACAAAATTACAAAAAAGAATTGTTTACTGTTTTAATTCGTTTTACCGATGACAAAGTGTATTAACAGATGTTTGTATTGAAATAGTTTACAGATCACAATTTAGGGTTAAATGGATATTTTACAGGTAAATTAAATTATGTACCAACTTATCACATTTTCTAGTGACCGTTAATGAATAAACATTATGTTCGTATTGAAATAATTTGGTCTCTTGTAGTTACGTAAATACGTAGTACGCACGCGCTTATTTTTATAGCGAGACTCTCGGGCGAGAACGAGACGAGACCCAAAGAAATGTGCGAGAACGAGAGCGAGATTACAGATCCGAAAACGAGACGAGGTCGATATTTTATATTTCTCGTCTTGTCTCGTCACGCGTGCATCATTACACAGACATCATCGTGAAAATGTTAAAATTGGATTCTAGGGGCCTTAAAACGTGCTCATTTACCAAAATCTCGATATGCGATTTTTAGCACGATCCCTATACCTGCCTTACCAAGGGTAGCGGGAGGTAAAAACGATTTTTAAAATAGCTATGTATACCATTTGTGAATTTTATAGTCGTTATAATATATTTATATGGGAAAGTTTACTTAGAGTTTGAGGGCTCTAATGACACGAACAATGAAGTAAAACTTAACATAAATTAGAGATTTTAATTTAAGATTATGTTAAAATAAGTGGTATTAATATAATACCAGTTTTTGTAATTTTGCTGTTAAATATTCTATCTTCTTGCTAAGTAACCGTAACAAAGTTATTTCATTATTGATTCGTCAAAAAGGTAGCGCACTATAAAAACATGTCTCTCTTCACGCATACACTTTGTCTATATTTAGCACAAAAATGCCATTGAAACATTGCTTTATATGCAGTAAAAAGAAAGCGGAAAATTAAATAAATAATCGCGATGACAGGCTTTATACTTACCAACAAAAACAAAATATTATTATCGTTCAATAAATTTAAATATACATATTTTTAGAAAACGTATCTTTGTCAGTTTTTCTTTGATTTTTCGTTTTTGTCGGAAACAGTTCTAGAGCAGACCTATGTTGATTAAGCTTTTGTTACTTATATTGGTTAGTACCATGCCTTTAGTTTTTTTTCCGCCGAATCTATTTTTTGCTGAAATGTGGATTTATTTTAAATAAGTTCAAAGCAGCAGTAAATTAAAGAACAATAAACAAAACACACTAAGCGCCAGTTGTACAATAACAGCTTAAACTACGTTTATTGCAGATAAGTAACGCGCAAAACTCTTGTTGTACTTCAACGGTTTACTGTTTATACTTAGTTTAAACCACTGCACTTTTGTTAAACGCTCGTGATCGACCGTTTAAACTACAGGTAAACTTAGTTTAACCTTAAACCGCCGATATTTTAAGCAGCAGTTTTAACCATAATTGTACAACCGGCCCTAAAATGCAGCAAAACAAAAAAAAATTGATGTGGCCAGCACATTACCTTCCGTCGGTTATATGAGGCATTTACGAAAAGTAAACTGTTACCGGGAAACAGCTGTTTATCAGGTTATAGCTACCGGAATCGATATTTTAACAACGCAAATGGTAAACTGGGTAGATTCATAACCTATAAAAAAAATTGAAAATTCGAAACAGGTTAGAAATTCGCTTTGCATAACTACCTTTTTTTGAGATTAGATTCTTCATGACTCCGGCAGAAGGATCTGGTAGATATTGTACAATTTTCGAACACGGTAACTTTTTATCACTCGTGTTTTCGAACACAGTCAATAAATGCGCTATCTACCGGTACAATTTTCGTAAATGCCTATGTATTTTCTATAAAATCCATACAGAAAGTTCCTTGCAAAATATTCTGAATTTCCTGTATGTACATTACCTTTCGACAGTTGTATTTATTTTATACAAATTCCATACAGAAAGTATCGAGCAAAAATATCCTATATTTCGATTAAAATTATAACACAAATATACTACGAATATATCAATTGTCACTGACATCTTTCAATCAGAATTTTCTTAATATAGTAGCTGTTTCTAGCATAGCTAGCTAATTTATGAAGTTTAATTTCTTTATAATTTTATAACTCTATATCCATTTAATATGAAGTATAAAATGCAGTCAAATCGTATAGAGAATACAATGTTCTTTAATATTTATAATAACATTAAATGTGAAAAAATGATATTTACCATCGCTTTTTCAAGAAAAACCGTTAAAATCTTTAAATAAGGGTACTTCCGGTTGACCAATTATAACCAAAATCTAATCAGTTCTTGATATGGATGCAACGAAGAGAATTATAATTTTTGGAATTGTAGTGTTAGAGTTATCGTAGACGAAAATTTTGTTACACACACACACACACATCCACACATACAGACATCATCGTAAAAATAGTAAAATCGTATTCTAGGGACCTTAAAACGTGCTTATTCATTAAAAACTCACCACTGAATTTTTTGACCAATGACAATACCTTCCTTACCTAAAGGTGACGGAAGGTAAAAAAAACTTCAAGTGAACATAATGAAACAACCTAACTTTTTTTACGTCAGTTTAATAGTTTCACCCACAGAACACTAAAATTCAAATTGGCGCCAATGAAAAGTGACAGTCACATCCCAAGCATGGATTGGCCACAGAACAAGGATCACGTGTGAGCCCGGGATCCATTGAACTGATATTAACAGACACCACGCGAATATCGCATTTAAATATACTCGTGCCAGTCGTGCCCTCTCTAAATTTTTACCTTCCGTCACCTTTAGGTAAGGAAGGTATTGTCTTTGGTCAAAAAATTCGGTGGTGAGTTTTTAATGAATAAGCACGTTTTAAGGTCCCTAGAATACGATTTTACTATTTTTACGATGATGTCTGTGTGTGTGTGTGTGTGTGTGTGTGTGTGTGTGTGTGTGTGTGTGTGTGTGTGTGTGTGTGTGTGTGTGTGTGTGTGTGTGTGTGTGTGTGTGTGTGTGTGTGTGTGTGTGTGTGTGTGTGTGTGTGTGTGTGTGTGTGTGTGTGTGTGTGTGTGTGTGTGTGTGTGTGTGTGTGTGTGTGTGTGTGTGTGTGTGTGTGTGTGTGTGTGTGTGTGTGTGTGTGTGTGTGTGTGTGTGTGTGTGTGTGTGTGTGTGTGTGTGTGTGTGTGTGTGTGTGTGTGTGTGTGTGTGTGTGTGTGTGTGTGTGTGTGTGTGTGTGTGTGTGTGTGTGTGTGTGTGTGTGTGTGTGTGTGTGTGTGTGTGTGTGTGTGTGTGTGTGTGTGTGTGTGTGTGTGTGTGTGTGTGTGTGTGTGTGTGTGTGTGTGTGTGTGTGTGTGTGTGTGTGTGTGTGTGTGTGTGTGTGTGTGTGTGTGTGTGTGTGTGTGTGTGTGTGTGTGTGTGTGTGTGTGTGTGTGTGTGTGTGTGTGTGTGTGTGTGTGTGTGTGTGTGTGTGTGTGTGTGTGTGTGTGTGTGTGTGTGTGTGTGTGTGTGTGTGTGTGTGTGTGTGTGTGTGTGTGTGTGTGTGTGTGTGTGTGTGTGTGTGTGTGTGTGTGTGTGTGTGTGTGTGTGTGTGTGTGTGTGTGTGTGTGTGTGTGTGTGTGTGTGTGTGTGTGTGTGTGTGTGTGTGTGTGTGTGTGTGTGTGTGTGTGTGTGTGTGTGTGTGTGTGTGTGTGTGTGTGTGTGTGTGTGTGTGTGTGTGTGTGTGTGTGTGTGTGTGTGTGTGTGTGTGTGTGTGTGTGTGTGTGTGTGTGTGTGTGTGTGTGTGTGTGTGTGTGTGTGTGTGTGTGTGTGTGTGTGTGTGTGTGTGTGTGTGTGTGTGTGTGTGTGTGTGTGTGTGTGTGTGTGTGTGTGTGTGTGTGTGTGTGTGTGTGTGTGTGTGTGTGTGTGTGTGTGTGTGTGTGTGTGTGTGTGTGTGTGTGTGTGTGTGTGTGTGTGTGTGTGTGTGTGTGTGTGTGTGTGTGTGTGTGTGTGTGTGTGTGTGTGTGTGTGTGTGTGTGTGTGTGTGTGTGTGTGTGTGTGTGTGTGTGTGTGTGTGTGTGTGTGTGTGTGTGTGTGTGTGTGTGTGTGTGTGTGTGTGTGTGTGTGTGTGTGTGTGTGTGTGTGTGTGTGTGTGTGTGTGTGTGTGTGTGTGTGTGTGTGTGTGTGTGTGTGTGTGTGTGTGTGTGTGTGTGTGTGTGTGTGTGTGTGTGTGTGTGTGTGTGTGTGTGTGTGTGTGTGTGTGTGTGTGTGTGTGTGTGTGTGTGTGTGTGTGTGTGTGTGTGTGTGTGTGTGTGTGTGTGTGTGTGTGTGTGTGTGTGTGTGTGTGTGTGTGTGTGTGTGTGTGTGTGTGTGTGTGTGTGTGTGTGTGTGTGTGTGTGTGTGTGTGTGTGTGTGTGTGTGTGTGTGTGTGTGTGTGTGTGTGTGTGTGTGTGTGTGTGTGTGTGTGTGTGTGTGTGTGTGTGTGTGTGTGTGTGTGTGTGTGTGTGTGTGTGTGTGTGTGTGTGTGTGTGTGTGTGTGTGTGTGTGTGTGTGTGTGTGTGTGTGTGTGTGTGTGTGTGTGTGTGTGTGTGTGTGTGTGTGTGTGTGTGTGTGTGTGTGTGTGTGTGTGTGTGTGTGTGTGTGTGTGTGTGTGTGAGTGTGTCAGTGTGTGTGTGTGTATGTGTGTGTGTGTGTGTGTGTGTGTGTGTGTGTGTGTGTGTGTGTGTGTGTGTGTGTGTGTGTGTGTGTGTGTGTGTGTGTGTGTGTGTGTGTGTGTGTGTGTGTGTGTGTGTGTGTGTGTGTGTGTGTGTAACAAAATTTTCGTCTACGATAACTCTAATACTACAATTCCAAAAATTATAATTCTTTCGTATTCCTCTTCGTTGCATCCATATGAAGAGCTGATTAGATTTTGGTTATAATTGGTCAACCGGAAGTACCCTCATTTGAAGATTTTAACAGTTTTTCTTGAAAAAACGATGTTAAATGTCATTTTTTCACATTTAATGTTATTATAAATATTAAAGAACATTGTATTCTCTATACGATTTGACTGCATTTTAAACTTCATATTAAATGGATAGAGAGTTATAAAATTATAAAGAAATTAAATTTCATAAATTAGCCAGCTATGATAGAAACATCTACTATATTAAGAAAATTCTGATTGATAGATGTCAGTGTCAAGTGCAATTGACATATTCGTAGTATTTTTGTGTTATAATTTTAGTCGAAATATAGGATCTTTTTGCTCGAAATACATACAACTGTCGAAGGTAATTTATATACAAGAAACTTAAAATCTTTTGCAAGGAACTTTACGAAAATTCTACCGGTAGATACTGCATCTAGCGACTGTGTTTGAATACACGAGTGGTAAAAAGTTACCGTGTTCGAAAATTGTTCAATATCTACCAGATCCATCTACCGGATTCATAAGGAATCTAATCTCAAAAAAAGGTAGTGATGCAAGGCGAAGCGCGCGCGTTAAAATGGAAATGTGTTCAAAGTAGGACTCTGCTCAGTTTGTTAACTACGTCAAATTTCTAACCTGTTTCAAATATTTTCATAGGTTATGGATCTACTCTGTTTACCACTTGCGTTATTAAAATATCGATTCTGGTAGCTATAAAAAGCTGTTTACCGGTAACAGTTCTCCGGTAGAAGT
Organism: Harpalus rubripes; assembly: GCA_963082715.1. Taxonomy (NCBI): domain Eukaryota; kingdom Metazoa; phylum Arthropoda; class Insecta; order Coleoptera; family Carabidae; genus Harpalus; species Harpalus rubripes. The sequence goes on along the minus strand of OY720449.1, from coordinate 80,225,974 downwards.
TTCGTAAATACCTCATATAACTGACGGAAGGTAATGTGCTGGCTACATCAGATTTTTTACTGTTAATTTCGCCGGTATTTATAATTCGTCAATTGTAAACAAACATTCTAAACTGCAGGTAATTGAATGAATTGTACCGTATTTGGACTGGAGTTTTCCCAGTTCCTATGAGTATACTCCACTTTTAGCGGCTGATTGGCGTCACGCATCGGCTGGTGTTTCACCCGTTGAAATATTCAAAATTTCAGTCTCGTGTCGCAGACAGAACACACTGCCACTACATGCACGATCGATATCATGCATGGACAGAAAAATGCAAATGTTACTGCGATTCCGCGTCAGTTGGGATAGATTTGGGGCATTTGCATTTTTGCGTAACAATGTTACTGTAGGAATTTAATTTTATTTTACATTGAGTTTGTGGTAGTTAATACCATTAATACCAGTTTGAATCAAATCGAAGATATTGGGACCATTTAGATAAGTTTAAAGTATATGAAGTGGCCAATATTGATTGGAACCCGCAGAATCCGTTGGCGGCGCTGTAAGCGCACCTGTCATGGCCGCCAATAGGACATGTCAATTTTTTACCTTCCGTCACCTTTAGGTAAGGAAGGTCAAAAAAATCGATGATGAGTTTTTAATCAATAAGCACGTTTTAGGGTCCCTAGAATACGAATTTACTATTTTTACGATGATGTCTGTATGTGTGTATGTGTGTGTGTGTGTGTGTGTGTGTGTGTGTGTGTGTGTGTGTGTGTGTGTGTGTGTGTGTGTGTGTGTGTGTGTGTGTGTGTGTGTGTGTGTGTGTGTGTGTGTGTGGATGTGTGTGTGTGTGGATGTGTGTGTGTGTGTGTGTGTGTGTGTGTGTGTGTGTGTAACAAAATTTTCGTCTGCGATAACTCTAATACTACAGTTACAAAAATTATATTTTTTTCGTATACTTCTTCGTTACATCCATATGAGGAGCTGATTAGATTTTGGTTACAATTGGTCAACCGGAAGTACCATCATTTGAAGATTTTAACAGTTTTTCTTGAAAAAACTATGTTAAATATCATTTTTTCACATTTGATGTTATTATAAATATTAAAGAATATTTTATTCTCTATACGATTTGACTGCATTTTATACTTAATATTAAATGGATATAGAGTTAAAAAATTATAAAGAAATTAAATTTCATAAAGTAGCCATAGCTATGGAAACAGCTACTATATTAAGAAAATTCTGATTGAAAGATGTCAGTGTCAAGTGAAATTGACATTGTGTGTTTATCTTATAATTTTTACTGGAAATATAGGATCTTTTGCTTTCTGTATGGAATTTGTATAAAATACATACAACTGCTTTAAGGTAATGTAGAAGAAATAATAATAATAAATCTTTAATTTCTGCAGATACATTACACTGTATATAGAAAACGTCACAAAATAATAATTTTCTGTATGAAATTTGCATAAAATACATGCAACTGCCTGAAGGTAATGTATAAGAAATAGAATATTTAATTTAACAAGGAACTTTCAGTATGAAATTTGTACAAAATACATAGAACTGACGGAAGGTAATGTGCTGGCCACATCAGATTTTTTTACATTCTGAATGAAGGTTTTCTGAAAATATTGTTAATAGTTCAACTCCACACAATTTTTAAGTTTGTTCAGTCAAATCCTTACCGGAAAGTAGTACTTGAAGTACAAGTACCAAGTATCTTAATGTTTCTAAGTGTACTTGAAGTACAAGTACTTTTTTAATTTCTAAAGTTCTTGAAAGTACCAAGTATTTGAAAAAGTACTTGTAAATTTGGGCCCAAGTACTTTTTCAGATGATTGATATTTATTTAAAACAAGAATTCCTCGCTGGGATTGCCGTATCGCATGACGTAAAATTGACGTCATATGATCGCTAAGCGATACTAGAACGAGAAGCTGTACCGAGATGTTAGAATGACGGCGAAGTCCCAGCACTGTAGTTAGGTAATATAAAAATTATACCGGGTGTCTTAGGCCGACCGATACATGGGAGGTTAACATCTGAAATCAGTGAATAGTATCTCCCCAGTGTAAGATATTAAGGGGCTTGCCTTGTTCGAAAATAAATCTGGAAAAATGACATTTCTTGCAAGTCATTTTGTGGTGTTTCTGTAAGAAATAAACAATTGAAACTTGAAATACATAAAGTTAAATAATATTCGAGGAGTGTTATGTTCTCAGAATATTGATTTTGTTTATCATTTTTGAAATATTAATTGATCAACAGTACCAATTTTAGTCTTATTTTGCGCCTTCATTTTACAGTCTTCTGTTAAAATAAAATTAAAAATATTTTCATAACACTCTTCCATTAGTTGAAAATAACATATCTGTTATAGAAAATATGTCTAATATTAACGTATGTTCGTGTATTTTGCCTTGCAAAAATTGTTAAAATTAGTTATTTTTACGCGCAAGTGGTGTCGCTAGTAGTTCGCTCAGGCCAGGCTCAGGCTAGTTCAGTGTTTATTACGGGTAATGCTCCGCCCAGGGTACAATCGATTGACGGGGAAAGGGGGAAAAAGGTCTTGCTGGGAATATATATTTGTATGAAGAAAGTATTTCCATTTCAGTTATTTTTCGTTTTAATATATTATATATTTTTTTAAAATTCTATATATTTAATAACGTCGTCATTTGCAAATTTGTTTATTTGATATATATATATATATATATATATATATATATATATATATATATATATATATATATATATATATATATATATATATATATATATATAGTACATTTAAAGTACAAAAAAATAGGTAACAAGTTTATATACGAAAAATCAAATGAAAAACAATTAGATATAATTACCTACTAAATACTTTTAGAAATTACACAGATAACGTAACAGGAGTAAAATGTGTTTTCAATATGAAATTAGTGGCATTAACGGCTTACTTTATTTCGGGGATTATAAATATTATTAGTTTAGTAAAGTCAAGTCGTTTGTTACATTAATCCTTGAAATAAAGCAAGCCGTTTACGTCGCTTTCTTACTGTAAAATTTGTGAAACCCAATTGTTAATCCAAACCCTAAATCAATTTGCCATTAGATGTATTTATTTTAATCTTAGAAATACCATTTATTTGATGTAAATATACGGATTGTTTTTAATTTAGTTTTAGAGGGCTTGCCTTGTTTCTTGTTCCAAAATAAATTTGGAACTGTGACATATCTTGCAATACATTTGTGGCCATTCAATAAGAAATAAGCAATTGAAACTTAGATACACAAAGTTTAATAATATTAGAGAAGTGTCGTGCTCTCAGATTATTGTTTTCGTTTATCAGTTTTACCTTCCTTCACCTTTAGTTAGTTTGTCTCTGGTGCCTTGTTTGAAAATACATTTGGAACAATAACTTTTTGTAATTTTTGTATACTTATTGAAGGATTATTGTTCGTATACCGGATAAAATGGTTATATACTAAGTAACGGTATAAATAGCATAGTGGTAGCGTTTGCGCTTGATAATGAACAAAACTCGGAGAGACTGGGTTCGGAACCAGCCAGCAGCAAAATTTATTTTTTTCTTTTAAAAATAATTTTTATTATTAATAAGTTTATAATCTTTTATTGACTTTTAATAAAATATAAACATTATTTAAAGAATAAATTATATCTATTTTGTAAAATCTAAATCACATTGATTACAACATAGTTAAATAATTACAATAAATATTTATAACAAAAAATATCCATTTTATTAAATTTCAACAAAAAATTAAATACATCTTAACAATAAAAATTATCTTAAGAAGTAAAAATTAAATTTTGTTGTTGACTGGTTCCGAACTCAGGCTCTCCGAGTTTTTTTTATTACCAAGCGCACCAGGTGCTACTATGCTATTTAAGATGTTACTTTATAACAATTTTTTTCGGGATATGAATAACAATCCTGGAAATTCTACAAATTTCCTTATTACCTCTCGCTACCCTTGGTAAGGGAGGTATAGGGATCGTGCTAAAAATCGCATATCGAGATTTTGCTAAATGACTGTTTTAAGGTCTCTAGAATCCAATTTTAACATTTTTACAATGATGTCTGTGTGTATGTGTGGATCCTCCACTCTAACTCAAATGCTATCATTCAGAAAATTTTGTAACCTTGTATTTCAAACTTTTTTGTAATGGAAGAAGAAATTTTCTACAGATTTGCATTAATACTTTTTCTATATATTTTATGGATAAATTTATAAAATTATCTATAATTTAAATCCCGAAGCCTACGCTTTAAACAAACTAAACTCCTTAGTTGCGCAGATTCATATGTATGTAACTGACAGATAAATGTCACTGTCAAAGAACTAATCATTTCAAATTAATAATAGTAACGTTTTAAAAAGAAAAAAGTAAATAGAACAATAGGAAAGGAATTCAATACAGCATATACAGGGTGTTTCCTTTAAAACAACCAGCGCTTTTTTGGGTGAACTAACAACTTTATAGAAAAATGTTTTATACAAAAAATGAACAAGAATAAGGGGATAATGTATCAATAGTAACAAACCGAATATTTAACCAGTGGTTCTCAAACGGTAGAACAAAATTATATTTTTTTAAATGGCACCCTATATAATTTTTTAGCCCTTTAAATAGAATATTATTTACTGATTTCAACGATATAAATATAGCATAAGGTTGTATAACAATTATTTCGAGAAAAATGGTATTAAAAACTAGAAATAATGTGTTAAAAATGGGTTTACTACTATCGTAACTAGGCAACAGACCTGTGTATTGCATAGCTTATTGTAATATTATAACATTATTTCTAATACCATTTTTCTCGAAATAATTGTTATACAACCCTATACCATATTTATATCGTTGAAATCAGAAAAAAATCTCTATCTAATGGACTAAAAAATTATATAGGATACCATTAAAAAAATATTATTTTGTTCTGCCCTTTGAGAACCACTGGTCGAATTTTTGGTTTATTATTATTAATAAATTAGACCCTTATTCTTGATCATTTCTTGTATATAACATTTTTTTCTAAAGTCATTAGTTCGCCCAAAAAAGCGCTGGTTGTTTTAAAGGAAACACCCTGTATAAATATGTAGGCATGCATTTAGAAAAATTAACGATTCGCAAAAAAGTTTAAGCTAATTCTCATTTTTGGATTAGTGAAATCTATTTTATCCCTGTATTTAAAATTTATTCTTCATTTTATTATTATAAACGGTAGTTACTTGGATTAGATTAGACTATATTTTAAGAAATAAAATGCTAAAATTAGAGTAAAATTCGCTAATCCAAAAATAAGGATTAGCTTAATCTTTTTTGTGTCTTGGGTGGTACATGACAGGAGATATTGTGTTGGCCACACATGATTTTTTTTCTGATATTATATACATTTAAATTCACTAATTTGGACTGTTATCTGTAGAATTAGTATCCCCCACTAAGTATCCGAATTTTCAACTTAATATCTTGCACTGGGGAGATACTATTCACATGTTAACCTCTTATGTGTCGGGCGGCCTAAGACGCCCTGTATGTATATGCAGTATGCAGATTAGAATTAATTTATTTTTTATTTATGCCAAAAAATTTGCAAATATATCTTTACTTTCATATTATCGCTGAAAATATATTTATTAATGAAATTCACATATTTATATGTTGGAATTGTTGTATGTATAAAAAAATACTTCAATCACCGCGTTGTTCCACTTGACATGAAACTAGGTATTAAACAATTCAGTACATTATAAACTGACAACTAATTTGGCATTTACAATTTTCATTATAAATCACTAATATTTATCTTCATTTGTAGCCGTTTTACACTAAATTTACAATATACAAAGAAAAATTTTGATATATTTTTCAAACTTGAAATGCGTTCATAAAACAAATGAAGCATTAGCACGGGAACTAGAAAACAATTTTTCTTCTATTTAAATATACATTGCATTGTTGTTATGAATGCCTATTACTCAAGAGCTACCTACAGTGGAATAGTAAATAGTAGTATGTTGCTGTCTATTTTTATATTTAGTTTACAAACAGACTTCAGCTGTCCCACTCTAAATGACGTCACGATCCGTGCTAGACAGCTCGAGGTACCAGCGAACTTCATGCCAACTTTTCAGGGACAGCAAATATATTCGTGGATGTTTTTCAGGTGCTAACTTCACTAGCAGGAAATTAATAAGTTTTATATTTGTGACCGTGAAGAAACGCATATTAACAAGTTTGGATGTACTTAAGCTATGCACTCTACAATATCGGTAATAGTTATTTAGCATTTACGTGTTCAGTTTCCACAGTGTCGGATTAAGGAAATATGGGCCCTACGCAAAGAGTTTACGTCGGGCTCCTACCCTCCTCCTCCATTTTTTTTTACTTAATAAAGTTAAAAACGATAATAAATAGGTACAGTATTGAAATTTTGGTGATATTATGATATAATGCACACACAAAATTTAAACAATAAAAAATAATCGAAAATTGAAGTAGAACCTGTACATAACATTGCAACACAAGTTAGAAAATTATAAATCTAAAATAAACTACATAAAAATAATATCTATTACAATATAAATAATAGTATAAATTACTATTATTTTTTTTTGTACTTTTAATTCCGTGAATTTAGTAATCAAATCTTCATAATTTAAAGCTCCCTTAAAACATAATTTTCTATATACAACATAGATAAACTATTTAATTTTTGTTGTCCTAAAGTACTTCTCAAATAATTTTTTACTCTTTTGAGAACTGAAAATGACTTCTTTTCACCTGCATTGCTTATTGGCAAACTTAGATATATTTTTAAAATAATATCCAAATTTGGGATTGTTGCTATTATATTATTTTGTTGAATAAATGAATGCATTAATTCTGGTGTTGATAATTTGCAACGATAGTGCTCGCATAGTCGCACAACCAAATACCAGATGGCAGACGAATGTATAGACGATAATTCCCTACTTTTAATTCAGTTCTATGAATCTACATAAATATTATTTTCAGTTAGCTTTAGCTAAAATGTATTACATTTTGGCAACAAAATAAAATTCAAAATAATTGTTAATGATGCATTTCTGATTTACAGGCATTAGTCATTTCCGGGCCCTATTCATTACGGGCTCTAGGCAATTGCCTAGTGGTTAATCCGGGCCTGCATTTCCGAGGTTTTACAAGTCTCGGATCAATAAATTTATATACGCAGCGAGTATTGTACTAATTTTATTCTATTACCGACTACAATAATAAAATTGCAACAATTAAAACATGTTTGTTTGGATTTTCTTGCCAATTTTGTCAAGTTTCTTTGAATTTGAAACAGGTTAATTGTGATTCATAAGAACTATATATACGTAAATAATTGAATGAATAAGCAAAAGTCAGTCGAGAAGCATTGAAGAATCTAGAAATAAGTAAACTACTGTAATGAGAGTTTTGCACATTTTAACAAAATATATAGGGTGATGGTTTTGTGAAACCCCTCCATATCTTGTTTAATCTATCTCTATACTAACACTTTTCCTTCGTCCTTAAAATCAATTAATATTACCCCAATCACAAATCAGGTGATATCCACATCTGTGATAGGCTACTTGCGTGGTACTGAAGATCTGATATCTATCACTAAATACCTAAAGTAAAGTTGAAAACGTATGTAAATATATATATATATATATATATATATATATATATATATATATATATATATATATATATATATATATATATATATATATATTAAGAAAGAAGATTTTCTTTGACGTCATTATTTTGAACTGGAATGTTACCTGTAGATGGCGAGCTATTTCTCTTCTTTATTATTTACAATTTGCGTGGTTTCTGTTACTTTTATTACGTATTTCGATTTGTCAAATAGGATTTTGAAGGTTTTTATCTTAGCTTATACTCGTAAAAGATTAAAATGACAAACGAAAATAGGTATTAACCTCCAAACTATTATTCAAACGTCAAACAAATGATCTGCCATGTTTAAATTACCCGCACACGCACATGCCGTTGCTATTGGTCGTACCGATGTTATTGCTTTACGGCCATTCATTGGTTCGGCGTAATTCTACGTCATACATGGCGGCAATTTAAATATAAAATTTCATTAATTTTTTTCTGACCAATTAATGAAAATTTTGTCAAAAGAAAAAATATGGGTAGAAAGTTTTTATCGTCTCCTCAAAAATATTAAATAAAAAATGGCACGCAAGTAGCCCATTACCGTCCCATAGCTATTTTGTCCAACATCTCTAAAAAATTTAAAAAAATTATATTTTATCAAATTTACGTCTCCATTCACAATAAAGTTACAAATTCCCAGCATGGTTTTATGAAAGGCAAGTTAACTACAACTAATTTATTTAATTTTACGGAATTCTCAATAAATCCTCTTTATGAAAATTTACAAGATGATGTTGTTTACACAGACTTCGCTAAGGCATTCGATTTTTCTCTTAGCAACATTACTGTCATCATATATATTATTTATTGCCGCCTCTGGGGTACCTCAGGGTTCTAATCTTGGTCCTCTGTTGTTCAATTTATTTAATAATGACATAGTTACTTGCATAAATTACTCTCAATGCCTGCTCTATGCTGATGACTTAAAACTGTATGCAGTTCAAGGCAAAATTGTTATTTAATACATCCAAATGTGATATTATAACATTTTCGATGAAAAAGTCTCCTATTATCCACAATTATGTAATTGATAGTTCTGAGTTATCTAGAGTTGCTGTAAAAAGGGACTTTGGGGTTCTATTTGATCCAAAATTCGATCTTTCTCCTCACATTAATGACACTGTTTCATGCAGTTATAAAAACCTTGGATTTATTATACGCAATTCTCGTGATTTTCAGAACTTAGCAACCCTTAAATCCCTTTTTAATTGCTTTGTGCAAAATTAGAATAGATACTGCTTTCTTATATGGAATCCTTTATACAAAAACTCTGTTAGACCGATTGAAGCAATACAATGTAAATTTACAAGATATTGTTGGTATAAACTTAAACAAAGTGCTACTTATTCTGATTTTCATTATAGTTTGGCTTTATCTACTTTTAAAATGATTTCACTTGAAAACAGACGTATCATACATTTTTTCTTGTTTATTTACAAATTGCTGAATAACATTATAATAGATTCCAGTCTTTTATCTCAACTAAACATTTTTGTTCCACGGTCACATCATTCTCGTTACAAGGTAATTTTTTTCTATATAACTCCTAGGATAAATTATGAATTTAAAAGTCCTTTACGTCGTACATGTTTATTATTCAACCAATTTTATAATAATCCTGTAGAAATTGACATTTTTTCTGATTCGATGTCAACCTTTAGAAATAAGATATTGGAATATTTTACAAATCATTGTTAATTAATTAAAATTTGATTCTACTCATTACTGTTTATGTACCATTGTATATGTAATCTAAATAGTACTCTGTAATTGAGAACATTTGTTCCTGTTGAGTACTCATAATAAATAAATAAATAAATAAATAAATAAATTCAAGACTAGTGTAACAAGGTTCAACAGCTTATGCCTGAGGTCATTTTGAGCAAAAAAAAACGAAGATTTCTTCGTTTTGCTCCAAAAACTTATATAACTTTTTTTATTATTTGTTCTGTATTTTCTTCCACTGTCTTTCTATGTACACTTAATAGGTATAATCCGGACAGCCGATTTTCCTCCATTGTAGATCTAACCCAATTCTTCACTCTCCTTGGAGTAGAGAAAGAACGCTGTATTGAACAAGTTGTTAGTGGCATTGTCAAAAAAATTTGGGAAGCAATTTTCATAGCGGGAAAAAATTCAAATTTTTCTGAAATTAGTTTTGCAAAATCCATATTTTCTGCTACTTCTTTTCCCTTCCAAATGTGCACCCACGTTAAATATTCAGCTTCCAAATTTTCGATGCCATACTTGTCTGAGATTTTCTACACGATATCTGGATCCATAGCATGCTTCTTGATGTGGGTGTAAACGAGATATGGAAAACGCAACACTAGTATGTTGGGAAAACGTAATTCCAAAGATATCAGAGAGTCCGAGTAAGGGTTGAAAATGGTTATTCTAAAATATTCTTCTGCCGTCTTCGCGCTATGAAACTCATAAAATATAATGATATACTTAATTTATTTATACCACCATATCTATAATAAAGTAATATGTCATTCTTTTTCATTGAAATTGTTCTGTTGTTATTCTACTCGTACATTTGTAGTTTTATACAAATATCATTGTATACATATAAATAAATATATGATGCATTACAATATGTAACTGTTGTCTATCTTTAAAGATGTCACTTTGATATATTTTATACGAAAATAAATACAAGTATTTAAAAATAGGAAACTCATAAATTTTCTTTAAATACCAAAAGATATTTTTAAATACTCGTTACTTCCAAAAAATATGTTCATAATTAAAATTTGTTTTTCACGATAAATCATACAATAACAAGATAATTAAAAAAATACTGACTCACTTACCATTAAAAATGTGGTAGCCAGAACTGCGGAACCTGAAATAAGAAAAATTACATCAGAATGAAAACATTCAGACATTCAGTAATACGATACGAGCTAATAATGTTTGTAAACCTTTCAAATGCTCTTCAGATTATCTTCACAATTGCTAATGCTTTAAGTTGATAAAGCTTTTGCATAATATAAACTGATTTTATTATAGACTTATAACAGTACATAGAAACGTATGGTTTTATTTTTTATTTATTATTTTTTAATTTATTTATTTGTAACCGTATCATAACTTATAAATATAATTGAGTCGTTGACCAAAATAATCTAACAATTCCATTTATTGAAGATTTATGGCGCCATATAGTTCGATAACTTTAAAAATATATGTAAATACACAATTTATATTCATTTTTCATACAGTAAATGCAAAGTTCTTACAAAACCAAACCAGTACAGAAATATGTTTTTTTTCAAACGTCGTAGAAATGGAATTTTTGTGACTTGACTCACAAGGTAGAAGTTTCATTTCTACTCCGCTGGAAATTTCTACGCCGCCGGAGTAGAAATAAAATAAATAAATATCCATAGAAACTACATAGAATTAGCGAATATATAGTAGCTGTTTCTAGCATAGCTAGCTAATTTATGAAATTTAATTTCTTTATAATTTTATAACTCTATATCCATTTAATATGAAGTATATATTGCAGTCAAATCGTATAGAGAATACAATGTTCTTTAATATTTATAATAACATTAAATGTGAAAAAATGATATTTAACATTGTTTTTTCAAGAAAAACTATTAAAATCTTCAAATGAGGGTCTTCCGGTTGACCAATGGGGGTTTCCACCGTAATCAAAATATTGAAAAATAACACTATTACACTAAAATATATCATAAAACATTTCTGAAAACACTACTTACATGGTTAAATATGTTTCCAATTTTTTTTAAAATGAATGAAAACAATTTACTTCGTTTGAAACGCTGCCAGCCAGTGACGTCATTTGCCGGAGCTATTTTAGTTTCTATGTTATCCGTCAATATACATATATATATATATATATATATATATATATATATATATATATATATATATATATATATATATATATATATATATATATATATATATATATATATATATATATATATACATATATATATATATATATATATATATATGTGTGTGTGTGTGTGTGTGTGTGTGTGTGTGTGATGGGAGTAGTTTGCAATATTCGATTTTACCTGCATACATCAAATACATTCAATATCTTCCTATGTGATAATAGATGGCAGCACATTCAAATTGGAACATTATATTTAAAAAATAATTAAGTAGGTATTATAAACTGGTTAAAAATGTGAATACAATACAATTATTATTATTGTTTGCCGTATGTTATATTGGTAAAGCATTTTCTAAGGCAGGGGTCGCCAAACTTTCTAGCCTTAGGGCCATACTTATTACTCCAGTAAGTACCGAGGGCCAAAACCAGTGCTAAATTGGAATAAAATTTAAAAATGTAAAGAAAAATGCGCCGCAGGCGATTTTTTTTTAGTTCAAGGTCAAATATCTTTAAATTGAATATTTATTCTGGAATGCGTAACGCGTAACTGCACTTTTTAACCCCCTTTCATGTGACGGAATAAATAAAAATACGCATCTGAAAAAAGTTATAAATAATTTAATAATGATATTAATACGTAAAAATAACAATAATTATTTGACGCAAAATAAAACTTCAAAACAGTTAAAAAAAGCAAACTTAGAACATGTTCATGATTTATAATGCAATTATTATTGTGTATTGTTACGACCATGACGACGAAATATGGTGGTTAAGTAGTACCCTCTATCGCTTATAGATGAAGCTAGTAAGTATTTTCGAAAGTACAGTAACAAACATTCGTGATTAACCTGTCTGCCTAGGGAAGGCGAAAGAAGTGAAGCCGTCTGTTTTGAAATAAAGTAGTGCGGTTTCATTCGCGTTAATTTAGCTTTTCCGTTCCTGAGGGATTTTCAGGATAAAAATCATGTGTAATTCAATATATATACATTCCAAACATCGATAGACATACATATAAGATACTCTTTACACCAACATAACTACCGAGGTTGAAACCGCGGGATGTTCACTAGTTTATGATATTAGTAGGATTCATTTCACTTATTTGTTAATTATTATGCTTAAGTTAAATTTTCTGCGTATTATACTTGTCATTAATCTTTACCTGACTAGTAAATATAACTGAGTTATTATCATTCTGTGCTTTTTTATCCAACTTATCACCGCAACAATAACAACAATAAGCCATTAGCTGTCGCGGGCCGGATTGGTGACACTGGTCATTAGCTGTCGCGGGCCGGATTGATGATACTGGCGGGCCGGATTTGGCCCGCGGGCCGTAGTTTGGAGACCCCTGTTCTAAGGTATACGTATTTTATAGATTATTGTATTTCGTGGATTAAATATTTGTAAAGTATTTGGTAAATCTCCAGCAACGAATTCAAGGGATTACCAGAAGTTATGCCTTTGCCTATAATTATTTACAAGTTGAAACACCTGTAAAAGAATATTTGTGGAAAAACCAGGATACGAACATTCCACCCAGATGTTCAGTTGACGAGGGATTTGGAATTTTTGATTAGGATTCGTAACAAATTAAATTATAAATTATGTATGATATAATTTATCTCTCCAAATATTTTGTAAATCTTATTATCTTGACGTCGTACTCGAAAGATTTGAAGTTCAGTTCTTTAATTCTAAGAATTGTAAGGTCACAAACAAACTCAGTTTGAAATAAAACATTTGTAGTTCAGTGAAAACTCCTATCCTTACCCGTATGCGTTAGTTCAAGAAAACTGTAATAGAAGAGTGTTAGTACACCATCAATTGACAGATGACGCCACTAGAGACTCATGCACCATATGTTGAGCATAAGCTACATTTGCCGGCCTTTTACGCGAGGTCGGGGCGGTAAAAATTGGCCGTTCAAACGAGTTGCAAAAAATACTGTTTTCAATATTTTTTTAACAGAAAACCTGTTATGATAAAAATGTTTTATTTATTGTAATACATATAAGTTTTCATGAGGAATAACATATAAAAAAATTGAAAAATAGTGGAAACCCCTATTATAACCAAAATCTAATCAGCTCTTTCATATGGATGCAACGAAGAGGAATACGAAAGAATTATAATTTTTGGAATTGTAGTTTTAGAGTTATCGTAGACGAAAATTTTGTTACACATACACACACACACACACACACACACACACACACACACACACACACATACACACACACACACAAACACACACACACACACACACACACACACACATACCGACATGCTTATTTATTAAAAACTCACCACCGAATTTTTTGACCAAAGACAATACCTTTCTTACCTAAAGGTGACGGAAGGTAAAAAGAAATTGCATTTTAACTTTCTTTGTAGTTTTTATAGTTCTCGGTATAGCAATGGTGGCCTATTTAAAATGAACAACCTATATTTTACTATTGCATAGTTGAGCTGTTTTAAAGAGTGCATTAAGGGAAATGAAATACACAAATATATCATGAAGTCTTTTATCCTCCCCATATTTTGGAATAAAAATGAAAAATACATCTCTCACTCTGTTATACCTTTATTAAAAGTAGAATTATATACATACATTTATTCTCCGTACACATATTATATACACATGTATGAGTATACATTTCGTTTAAATATGGATATATGCTCGTATGAATAATTGCACAAAATTTGCTTTACAAATTACAAAAAAATCGAATGTTCCGTGTAGGAAATTCTCCTGCATCTGGCGTATATTCCAGCAATATTTCTCGTGCGTCAGATTCCACGCGACGTTGACAGGGTCGAAAAGGAAATAATATAAATAGTTGCTATTTATTTACTGAGAATTTAGCATTACAATGAATTAGCGGCGCTGCAGAGCAAAAACACAATTACCTGCAGCATAAATCAAGAGAATTTTCCGCAAATCTGGCCGAGTTCTGTTTCTGAATTCAGGAAGTATAATTCAAATTTACGAGGTACATTAAAAATATCGTTTCGGCCTTTAATTTTTGCCTTTATGCCTTGATGCCATCATTTCTTTTGAATATTAACAGTTCTCTAAAAGATACGTTATATAGATGATTTTTTTTTTTTTTTTTATTAATGAAAATTTGAAGCATTTCAGCCGTTGGCTATTAATGCCCCGGTACAGCAATTGTTATATACATTTACACATTTTACATTGTATTATCATATTTTGTTTAACATATTTATATTAATTAAGTATTGTATGACTTTTTCCATGGATCCTATGTCATTGGCTAGGGCTAGTTTCAGTGTTGGTGGCATGTTGAGTTGTTGTCTTTGAGTGGTATATTTAGTGCATTGTGTGATTATGTGTTGTACTGTGATTTGGGTGTTGCATGTGTCACACATTTCTGGCTGTCTTTTTTGTAGGAGGTGTCTATGTGTAAGTCGGGTGTGTCCTATTCTTAGTCTACTTATAGTGGTTTGTAGCTTTCTGTTTGGTAGATCTATCCATTTTTGTGTTTCTTCCTTTATTTGGTATAGTTTATTATTGGTTTGGCTTTTCCACTTCTCTTGCCATTTTTCTTGTATTTTTTTCTTTATTGGTTGTTTAAGGTCTTCGGCTATGATTGGTATGTTTTCGATGTCTTCTGTGGTTGCTTCTTTTGCTGCTTTGTCTGCTTGTTCATTGCCTGCTATCCCTATATGCGATGGTATCCATATTATGACAATTTCTTTGTTTTGTGTGTCCATTGCTTCGTGTATGTTGTCTTGGATATTTTGGATTAATTTATTTTTGGCGTATAGGTCGTCGATGCTTTGGATAACGCTTAGTGAGTCTATGCAGATGGCAAATTTGCTACGGTCACTCTGTTTTATGATTCTGGTAGCTTTTTCTATACTGTAGCATTCTGCGGAGAATATGCTATAGTATGGCGGTAGGTGGTACTTATATGTTGTCTCTTCTGTTATTACACTAGCTCCTATGTTGTTATTGTGTTTGGAACCGTCCGTGTAAATGAAGTAGTGTTGTTTTAAGCTGTCTCTGATGGAGTTGAAAGTTTTTCGGTAGAGCTCCGGTGGGGTTTGGTTTTTTGGGAATTCTGAAAGGCGAAGGATAATTTTGGGTTGTTTTATTGTCCAGGGGAGATGAGTATGGTAGGTAAGGTTTTCTGTATAAGGAGGTGTTAATTGTATTTTGTTTAAGTATGTGTTAATTTTTTGCTGTAATGGTGTTTCTTCTTTTATCGTTGGTTTATTGTTGTATATTTGACTAAATGCTGGGTTGTTTGGATTTTTAGAGAGTTTCGTTATGTAGTTTAGTGTTAGTTGCTCTCTTCTTACTTCAAGTGTTGGTTCACCTGCTTCAATTAAGAGACTTTCTGTTGGGCTTGTTCTAAATGCTCCAGTTGCTATTCTTATTGCCGTGTTGTGTATTGGGTCTAAGATTTTTAATTTTGATTTCTTGGCAGTTGAGTAGGCTGTACTTGCATAGTCTATTTTGGATCGAATAAGGGATTTATATATGCTCAGAATAGACTCTCTGTGTGCTCCCCATTTTAAATGTCCCAGTACTTTTATTATGTTTAATTTTTGTATGCATTCTTTTTTCAGATTTGTTAGATGTTGTGTCCATGTTAATTTTGAGTCGAATGTCACTCCTAAGAATTTTGTGTGGTTTACATATTTTATATTAGTTCCGTTAATTTTAATGGTAGGTTGTTCGTGATATTTTCGAAGCCGTCTAAAATGGATGGCTTGGGTCTTCGATTCGGAGAAACGAAAGCCTGTAGTACCTGCCCATTCTTCTAGATTATTTATGGTATCCTGCAATTTATTTTTCACTGAGGTGATGTTTTTACCATAGTAATATATAACTAGGTCGTCTGCAAAAAGGGAATATTGGATGTTGTTCTTTATGTATTGTTTTAGATTGTTCATTGCGAGCAAGAATAACGTGGCACTTAGGATTTCTCCTTGTGGGACTCCGTTTATTTGGGTTTTTTTCTCCGAGAGACATCCATTACATTTTACCTTGAATTTTCTGTCTTGTAGGAAATTATATATATATTTTAGCACCCGCCCTTTTAATTTAATTTCTTTTAAAGTTTTAATAATGTGGTATTTCCATGTTGAGTCGTAGGCCTTTTGTATATCTAGAAAAATCGCTATGAGATGTTGTCTGTTTTTGAATGCTTTTTGTATTTTGTTTTCTAGTGTGATTATTTGGTCTACTGTAGATCTATTTTCTCTAAATCCACATTGTTCATTGATTAGAACGTTTTTTGATTCTAGATGCCAGGTTAGTCTCCGGTTAACCATTTTTTGCATTATTTTGCTCATGCAGTTTGACAGGGATATGGGCCTATAGTTTTCGGGGTTTGTGTTGTCTTTGTTGGGTTTTGCGATGGGGACAGTAATAACTTCCCTCCATTTGTCTGGGTAAACCCCAGTTTCCCATATAGTATTATATATTCTTAGTAGATATTCAATTGCTGAGTCAGGTAAGTGGACTAACAGTTGGTATGGAATGCCATCTGGTCCTGGACTGCTCTTTCCTTTAGAGTTTTTTAGGGCATATCTGAGTTCGTGTACAGTAAAAGGTTCATTTATTTGTAAATTGGATGTATCGTCTTCAATTATTATTTCGTGTTCTTCATTTTCCTTTTTACGTAAAAATTCTTCAGTGTAACATGTGTTTGCAGAGTTTTTTTCAAATGTGGTAGCTAATGAATTCGCTACTTCTTGGGGGTTTGTTATTGTTTCTGTATCTGTTTTCAACATTTTTATATTGTGAGTTTCTCTACCATCTTTTATTTTTCTTATTTTTTTCCATACTATTTGAGTAGGAGTGCTGGGCGTTATTGTTGAAATGAATTTTTCCCATGAGGTTCTTTTACTTTCTAGGATTGTTTTCCGTAGAACTGCTTGTGTCCGTTTGAGATTTATAAAGTTTTCTTGGGTATTTTGTTTTTTGTACTTATAAAGTGCTTTTTTATTTTGTTTTATTGCTATTTCGCAGTTTTTGTTCCACCATGGCACTGTCTTTTTGGCTGTCCTGATTTTTTTATTGCCAATTGCTATGTTTGCGGCGTGTGTTATCTTTTCGGTGAATTCGTTTACTATGTTGTTTATGGTTTCGTTGGTAGGGAACTCTACATTTGGCGAAAATAACGATGAGTACATATTCCAATTTGCTTTCTCAGTGTTCCATTTTGCGTATATTTCGTGAGGTGTTACATTGTTATTTGTTTCATAGGATATTTTTATAGGGAAGTGGTCACTGTTGTAAAGACAGTCCTCTGGGTTCCACTCAAAATTGTGTGCTATTTGTGGATGGCATATTGAGAGATCAATTGAAGAAAAGTTTCCTGTGCGGCTGCAAAAATGTGTAGGTCTTCCATCATTTAATAATATTAGGTCTCTTTCCTCTATTAGGTTTTCTATAATTCTACCGTTTTTATTTATATTATTAGAGCCCCATATGTAGTTATGGCTGTTTAGGTCTCCTAATATTATGTACGGTTTTGGCAGTTGTTCTATTACTCTGTCTACATCTTCATCGCTTACATTTAAGTTTGGTGGCAGATAAATATTGCATATAGTCATATTTATGGGGGTTAACGTTTGGATTGCAATGGCTTCTAGATTTGTATTAATATGTATTTCTTTTGTACAGTTTTCAGTTTTTGTGAGGATGGCGACTCCTCCGCTTGCATTATTTGCGTTTATCCTGTTCTTTGTGTATATATTATATCCCTTAAAGGTTACTTTTTGATTATATTTGAAGCGTGATTCTTGGATGCATATGAATTGTGGGTTATATTCTGACGTTAGTTTTCTGATTTCACCTATATGTGCGTAAAAGCCATTGCAATTCCATTGTAAGATCATTATTAAGAATTTTCCTTACTAGCTGCAAAGCTCAAGGATTCTTGGCTAGAGAAGAGTTCTTTATTTCGTTCTTGATTTAGTTGTCTTTTCAGTTTATTGGTTATTTTCGAGAATCGTGTTTTCATTGATCTTTCATTTAGTTTGGGGTAAAGTTCATATAGAGTGTCTATTAATTCTGAGATATTATTAGTGTATTCTCTTGCAATACTAAGGGGGTCTGGGTTGGAATAAGAATTTTCTAAGAATTCTTTTAAGTCTTCAAAATTTATTACATATTTATCAGTATTTGTTGTCATTTCAATTTTAAGTGGTTCTAATATTTCGTTCAAATTTTTAATTTCGCCTGGACTAGTTGTTCTCGGTCTCTTTTTGTTTGGTTTTATTTGATTTTTATCCTTGTTTTGTTCGTCTTGCGTTATTTCCATTGTGTGAAGAGATTGTGTATTGGTATCATATTCTTTTGGCGTATTTTCTGTATCTGTCGTTATTTGCGATGCTGCTCTTTTCCCTAGAATTGGTGCTACGGGGAGTATTATTGGATCTTTTTCCCTGTTGTTTTCGCATTGGTTACTGTTGTGTCCCGTTTTTTTTACAAATGAAGCAGGTTATATTATCTTCAGTTATAAATACTCTATAATCTATATTTTCATATTTTATTGAAATGTGTTCTGGGAGGTTTATGCTTTCTTCCTGAGATATGTATACCTGTCTTCTAAAGCTCATTACATGAGTGTATTCGGGGGCTAACATTCCTACTCTTAGAAAGTTTATGGGTGATACAGTTTTTAGGCCTACGTTTTTTAGATTTTCTTCTATAATTTGATGTGGTATGGAGGGGCATACGTTTGATAGTATTATTCTCTTTGCCGGTGTAATTAATCGTCTTATGGTTATTTCATGGTTTTCAATAGTAACTGTTTTGTGGCTTTTAATAATACTATCTACAAGTTCTTTTGATTGTACGTACAAACAAACTCTATTATTAGATATTCGGGAAGCGAATAATACATTTTTGGGGTTGACAATATTTCCGATAGTTATTATATAGTCCTTTATTTTTAGACCGTCTATAGAATTCATAAGAATTGCCTGTTCTTTACTTGGGAATTGCACTGCGGCTTGTTTCTGAGCGACGGTTGCGAATGTTTGTTTTTGGTTGGTGTTTGTACGAGTTTGTGTGGTGGGCGGTGACATTGTCGTTTGAGACATGTTTGAGTCGGTGTTGATATGGATGACCACTGTAGTCAGCGGTTTGTTTATTTGTTTAATGTTGCTATTGTTTGGTAGATGGATCTACCAGTATTGTTTTAGTGTTTATTTTAGAGGTTAATAAGTGACTTAAGTAAGGGTTTTTAAGGACAATGGGAGGAGTTTAGGAATTTATTTCTATGAATATTGAGCTCTACCTTATGATGATCTGCGGTAACCATCCAGGGATTGGGCTCGTTTTCTTTGTGTTTGAATAGGTAATATCTGATATACTTGCACACGTGCTAATCACTATCACTGTCAAATCGAGACTGATATAGATGATTTATTAAAACAGAAATGAAAGCCTTTCTCTGTTCATT
Source organism: Harpalus rubripes (assembly GCA_963082715.1). Taxonomy (NCBI): domain Eukaryota; kingdom Metazoa; phylum Arthropoda; class Insecta; order Coleoptera; family Carabidae; genus Harpalus; species Harpalus rubripes. The sequence continues at coordinate 80,205,921 of OY720449.1, read as the reverse complement.
AAATTCGCCAGCATTCATTATCTTATACAGGGTGTTCATTTTAAATGGGCCACCATTGCTATCTCGAAAACTATAAGAGCTACAAAGGTGGTTGAATGGGAAAACAATTTCTATTTCACAAGACAAATTTAAATAAAAGAAAAATGATTTTTTGGGCCAGTGGTTTACAAAATACGGGCCATAACTTTTTAATTTTAAATGAGAACATATATTTTTTATTTGCTCATCTGTTGGAGAATTTAATTAAAAATTCAGTGATATCATATTTTTATACCCTTACATGACGATTATATGGCTATAATAAGAGTGCCACGAATGGAAAAAATTACTACATGTTATTTTTATTACATAGAATTAGAGTGCCCTGACCTAAAGAAGTGAATGTTTTGTTTTTGTAAGTGATCGTAAATGTCAACGTAAATAAAATACTCATGTATTTCTTTCATGGCAATCTAATTCTATGTTAAAAAATCTGGTGTGGCCAACACAATACCTCCCGCCATTTACAGCCCGAGTCACAAAAAAGATTGTTAATCCATATTTTTGGATTAGCGAATTTTACTCTAATTTTGACAGTTTATTTCTTAAAATATAGTCTAATCTAATTCAAGTAACAACGTTTTTTTAAACCCCTCAACAGGATTAAATCCCAATTACAGAGTGGGTTCACATTCATACACATCCATGTCTTAGTTGGATTCGACCCAGAGCCCTGAGGGCACTCATGACATGAGGCGTTGCTCTAACCATTGAGCCACCGAAGCTATAATAAAATGAAGATTAAATTTTAAATACCGGGATAGAATAGAATTCACTAATAAAAAATGAGGATTAGCTTAAACATTTTTGTAAATCGTTAATTTTTATTAATCTAAATACATACCTAGATATATACTGGAAACTGTATTGAATTTATTTTATATTGTTCTATTTACTTTTTTCTTTACAAAACATTACTAATATTATTTTGAAATGATTAGTTCTTTAATAGTGACATTTATCTGTTAGTTACATACATTTAATAACTGCGTTTTGTTTGTTTAAAGCGTAGGCTCTGGGATTTAAATTATAGATAATTTTATAAATTTATCCATAAAATATATAGAAAAAGTATTAATACAAATCTATAGAAAATTTAATAATCCTTAATTTTTATAACATTAATCTCGAAAAAATAACATTTTGAGCTTCTAGTACAGTGCCATGTTCTTGGATTCTAGGGACATCAAAACGTGGTCATTTACCAGATATCGATATGCGATTATTAGCACGATCACGATACCTATACCTCCCTTACCAAGGGTAGCGGCAGGTAAAAAATTAACACGTATTCGGTTTTTCCATTCATGTCACTCTTATTATAGCCAGATTTTAATCAAATTACTCGTAATATGAAACTTTACATGCATTTTTCTCAAAAAAATCATTATGTAAGGGAATAAAAATATTATATCACTGAATTCAGAATTCAATTCTCTAACGAATGAGCATATAAAAAGTATATAATCTCATTTAAAATTTAAAAGTTAGATCCCGTATTTTGAGAACTGGTTAAAAAAGAATATTTTTCTTTTCTTTAAATTTATCTTGTGAAATAGAAATTGTTTGTCCAAACCGTTTTTGTAACTCTTATAGTTCTCGATATAGCAATGGTGGCCATTTAAAATCACGAAAATGGCCTCCTAATTTGGCAACTTTTGTCCCATTACAACGAAGTAGTAGCACTTACAGGTTTCGAGATAGCAATGGTGGCCCTGAAAAATTATTTTCAAAACAAGGATAAAGAAAACACTTTTATTGTAGTATTGATGACAACAATGTAATAATTGATTACAACAATGTAATTTGACGAAAACGAAATTTAAGATCTCTTTAAGTAGTAACCGATGTTTGCGCTTTTGTTCCATGGCATCAGTGATTTTTGCAAAAATGTTGTTATTGTATTTTTTCATGTAGCAAAAACCTAAATACAATTTCGCTCTAAAATAATTAGGGTAGGAAATCACTGCATATTAAGATTTTACCATTAAAAAAACCCCTATGCTGCGTCGTTCAAGTCACCAGCCTGTATATATATATATATATATATATATATATATATATATATATATATATATATATATATATATATATATAAACTATTATTCACGAAAGATGACTATTCAAGGTCATTTCTTTCTAAATATTACCTTTCTGAAATCTGAAAGATTTATGTTCTTTACTTATGTTTTTGCAAAATACAAAAACATAGACTTAACTTATAAACCAAGAAATAATAATCTGATTTAAACGTCAACGCCACTGAGTAAATATTACCAGAGAGGGCAGTGTAGTAGATAATTAGGTATCTGTAATTCTGCGACATATGTCATTATTATTTATAGTGTGTTAGAAAGTAACGCCACTATTTACGTATATCTTTCACACCACATAAGTTAAATAGACAAAGGTTAAATAATCTTTTTCTTTCTAATACAAAATGTTGCTAAGCTACTGCTATAAAGTGATGCGTATTCTTTCTTCGAACAAATGACCTTGAATAGTCATCTTTCGTGAATAATAGAATATATATATATATATATATATATATATATATATATATATATATATATATATATATATATTGAAAATTTCTAATATAGTTATTGAGGGGAAATTTGTGTTGTATAATTCGACTCGATATTTCAGAGCTAGAGTTTACAGTGTTTCGTGTACCAAACTACTGCTCGCATTATATGTATTACGACTTACGCATATATTATAATTATTTCTTCGTTATGTATAACAACAAAGCTATAACATCAACGACATTTTACGTGTATATCAGCAATAAATAAGCCATTTCATTTTCTTAGCGAAACTACTCTGAAATTAAAATTCTTTATGCATTGTAAACACACTTTTACGAGATGTCTGAACATTATGTGTGTCCTATATATCTGTGACGCAAATTCTTTACTGCAAAACACAATTTAAGATTTGCATATTTTTATAATGGCAGTCTCTTCTTAGTACCATCTTTATGGAGTCACAAACACCGTTGCTTTTTATGTTATTGTCTTGGAAAATTTTGAAATGTGTTCGTCTGTAAATATAAATACCGTGTCATGTAGACAAGTGTCATAATATTTTGCATCGTCTATTTTGAAAATGCTCTTTAATTCGCAAAGGTTTTTCAGACTTTATTTATTTATACATGGAGAAAATATTTAACGTATTTTGGTTAAACACGTCTATTTTCGTATTTAAACAAAGAATCTTGTAAACGAATAAACGGTTGGTAAATTTCAAGACCTGTAAGTATTTAAGATGTATTTCGATTGGTAGCTGAACAATTTCCTTTAAGTTATTGTAAATTCAACTGTTTTATTATTCGTTTTATTTAAATTTTACGGTAGAGTTTTATTTCGGATCTATTCTAGACACTAAACATATTTTTTTTTCGTGGTAAATATTGTACCGTTTTTATTTATTTGCGTGAAGTGTAAAAAATAGACAGTTATTAATTTAAATAGTTGTATATTAAACGATAAATAAATATTAAAAACAATAATAAAATGACTATTACTATGATTAAACAAATATTAAATACGAATTTAAGACTAAGAATATAATTAATTATTTAAACACTCAGATTATTCATTTAAACGAGGCCACACGAGAATACAGGCCTGAATCTTATCCCTGCTCAACACGTCAAACTATGAGGCCAGCGCGCTAGTATAGCCCTATAAAACCAGTAGAGCTACAGCAGTCAGTGCGAGTGGGCACTCTGCACAGCGCAGCACAGAACGACAAATTTCGATTGTTTTTTGTTGAAGGATATTGCAAAAATGGTTTTAAAATGCTTTGAGCCAATGTGCAGGACTAATTACGGTAACATGGCTAAATTTATGTACCTGACATTAGAGAAATTAGAAGCTAAACAAGTTTTCCTAATATATGGTGCATGTATATCATGCAGAACATCAAATTTTGTTATGAAATTTTTTTAGGGATATTCAGCAACATTTTACTAAATAATTATAGAAAAAACTGTAAAGAACAAATTTGTAATGAAAAACAATTAAAAAAATTAGCGAACACCTAAATCTATTTTATTTGAAAGTAATGGTTATTCTAAATATATAATATGCGTACCTTATGTATGTTATTCATTTTTAGTTTTATTATTAGTATTTTCATGTAATGTTCTATATTATTTTCATTTGTTAGCTCCAGATGTAAAGATTTATTATTATTATAATTTATAATTCGTTTTTTTATTATATAATATTTGATTAGTTATTTACGAGTTATATATCTTTAGAAATCACATTTTACAATCCTATTTGTTTAAAATTCCGTATATTTTCTATGCTTACACTGCTATCGTTCGAGGCGTGGCGTGACAGCAAGAGGCTAGCTGTGACGTCACGAATTGAGCATTCAGGCTTGTATTGGCGACTAAAATTAACGTGAATCCCTCAAGCGGACGATATTTGCAGCTCTTGAAAATAGTATTCTGTTATTCAACTTTACAGTAAATATATGTAGTGCATTTGTTTCCTTGCATGTTTCTTGTTTGTCTTTTTGTTTTAAAGGACTTAAAAATTACTTTGCAATGTGAGCAAAGAACAAAAAAATATTAACGTCAATTACTGCGTTTATGGCTGTCATTCTCGGGGTAGTAAGAAATTATCTGTCCCAAAAATTGGTGAGAGGAAGAGTGACATCCAAAATAAATTTGGTAAAATGGAGTCTATCGACAAAAGAGAGGGCTGGATTAGGAAAATACGAACTGGAAAACAAGTGACGAATCATAAGAGGATAACAAAAATGAAAAGTATTGTATTATTTCCTGACCAATTCATGAGTAAAATAATACACTTTTCACTTTATGTGTAGCATTCAATATATTTCTTACACTTGTAAATAAAACAATTTGCAAGACATTTGACATTAGTTCCAATTTAATTTTCTTAACTAAGTAAAATGAATACATATTTATTTAACATCCATGAATAATATACTCGTATGGTACTATTTTACTATCTTGTACAAAATATTAAGACAGCTGTAATGTGTTTGCATTGGCCACTATGGCCAGCTATTCAAGAGCATTTTGTAAATAATCAATTGTAAATTTAAAGTTCTTCTAATCTCGTGAGGATGTGACGTTAGAGCAATTGTTTAAACACAGCCCAAATATTTTTTAGTCTGTAGCACTGTGTTCAATAACGCCACATAAAAATAACCCACGATTAAACAATTCTACCCCTTTTATAAAACTTCGAAAAACATTTGTTGCCTCCAAATAGGTAAACATTTTCTTAGAAATTAGTCTAAGATAACTTTCTTCGAATGTCATTATAATTTAAGTACGTACACAAAATTATTACTAACAGTATTTATAAAAAGTTTAATGAAATACTTCAAAACGAATGTTGGTTACACATTGTTTCTGTATGCTATCTTATACCATTTTCAGAGCACGTGCATACTACAATACTAGCGCCGCCATCGGTAGTTTTAGTCACCAATTCTCGTGTGGCCTCGATTTAAACAATTAACACAACTATTTATTTTACTGTACTCTCGTACTTTTATTTAACTAAATGTTCATTTACTTCGCTACGCGTTCCAATCTTAGACTGCCGGTCTGTTGCAGGCTCTTGTAGACTGTTTACGCGATATTTATACCACTATATTTATGTCACTATTTACTTATATCACATTCAACTGTCCGATCCAGTATCATCAATTGTCCGTATGCCGCAACTCTTCAACACCACGATACTGCGATGCTACTAAACTCACTACTCAACTCAACTCAACTGATTATATAACTCTTTCACTTTGTAACTAACTACCTAACTAACTAACTAACTCTCGGGCATAGCTGAGTCCTTTTTATATAGCTGCCATTACCTTCTAAAGAGCTCTAGAATATTCGACCCCATAACAATAATGAACACAAAAGGTTCAGGCGACCGGAAGTAATTAAACACGTCGCGACTTGTTTGTTTATGTCGCCTGGCTGCTAGCGTGATTACGTCATCGCTATATTTAGACGCTTGTCCAGCGCAGCGGCGGTGCTTACACGTTATAATATTTTGAAGGAGACCTTAACCATTTACTGATTAAACATGTGTGTAACGTTGTAGGTTTTTTTTATTAATCAATTACAAAATATTAGTATCTACTTAGTATTCAATCGCATATACAAAATTGATACCAAATATGTATGTACATATTGTATGCATTGTATAACATGTCACAATTTGGATATGAATGGAATTATTATTAATTATTTTCTAATTTATTAATGCACCTACATTCTTCATATTACGAGGGCAGTTTACAAAGAAATCTACCTAGCCATGGGGTCTCGTGGCCGCGTGCCTGAGTATCAGGTCGCGAATCTGGGGAACCGGGTTCGATTCCGAGCGACGCCAAATATTTCCATTTTTAAATGGCACAAAATTTACCTCTGTGGTGCACTCTCCACGCCAGCATTAAGTGCCCGTGAGGTGACGCCTGGTAAGCGCCCGCCCGGTGTAAATATTTCATCATTACCGACATCTGTGTACAAAGCAGATTAGCACACCCAGCAATGGGTAATAAGCCGTGATGATATATTTATTTATTTATTTATGAAACAAAAGACGAACGAGAACGATTTTTTGTTGTCAGATTTGTGTGACATTTTTAAGTTCATTCGGTAAGTTGCATTCAAATCGTATTATTTATTACAGTTTAGCGAAGAATTTTGGGTTAAAAAATGATTGAAACTAAATTGGAACATCGGAGTATGATAAAATTTTTAACAAAAGAAGGCAATGGTCCTAAAATTATTCATGAGCGAATCGTGACCGTATATGGGCAAGAAGCCCTGTTATTTTAAAGTAAAGTTTTGGTGTACACAGTTTAGATGGGGAAGGGATTCGATACAGGATACAGAATGATCCAAAATCTAGTCGACCACCTGAAGCACCTTTTATACAATCCGATATACAATTAATATACGCTATTTTGAATATTTAGTGGAAAGAGGAATGAATATAAGCAACTTTAAGTTTTATTGGAGACAAAAATCAAAGTAGCTGACATCTGGTGAGAGATTTGTGAACGTAGCAAATGGGAAAAACGTCACTTTTTACCATTTGTTGGTGACTGAAATAAAAGTTTATTTTGAATATAAATATGGTAATTTGTTTCAATGATCACACTTTAAAATATAAAGAAATAAATAAATATATCATCACGGCTTATTACCCATACCCATTGTTGGGTGTGCCAATCTGCTTTGTACACAGATATCGGTAAAGATGATATATTTGCACCGTGCGGGCGCTTACCAGGCGTCACCTCGCGGGCACTCATTGCCGGCGTGCAGAGTGAACCACAGGGGTCAATTTTGTGCCATTTAAAATTGGAAATATTGGACAAAAAATGATATCACTATTTTACTAGACAACATGGCGACCAAATAGCTTTAAGCAGCGTTTTTAAAGGGCGTGTTATATATGAAATATAGTAGTTGTTTAGTTAAACATATAGTTTTGTTCGTTCCACTATCCTGCGTCTACCGGAAACCACTGCGGTGAAATTTGCTGTTCTATTCAGTTCGCGGTTTCCTGTAAAGTCACTAGATTCTGTTCGTTCCGTTTTTTAGTAATTTGCGTTAAACGCTGCGGCAGTTGACGGCGATAATTTTTACAGTGACTCATGGACTCGGTGGTAAAAAAAATAATCGGCGGTAATGTTCGCGTCCACATATGAAAATTGATATTTTTCACTAAGTATGCTTTGTAATGATTCAGCTTTAGAAATTGAAATACATTTGTATAATAAATAAATATCAATAATCATGGGCGTAACTAGAGAATTTTTCTGGGGGCAGGCCCTTGAGTTACGTTAGATAGGAAATCCCATTTTGTCGCAAGTACGCATTAAAGAATGTGTCTTGAAAAATCACTGTTTTCATTCGAATTTCAAAACAAAAAAAAACTAAAAATATGGAAAAATTTATTGGTTCCGAATGTTTTCATGCCCTGTTTGGCGCGGCGGATGATTCCTAAATTCTATGGAATTTTACGAAAAATCTTTTTAAAATTTTATGAACATTATAGACCATTTTCGAACATGTTAGAACCTTTTCGAACTTTCCAGAATATTTAAGTAAACCTTTACTGCGGATTTTTTTACTTTAGCTAGTCATTAAATACAGTGAATTTAAAAATAATGTGGTAAATATGTAAAGCACAAAGCGCTTATTTTACTGTTGAAAAAATAGAGCATAATTTGTTGAATAATTATTGCCAAATCAGAATTTTTAACATCGAAAAATTACTAAATTTTTTAATACTCACCTAAATTCTTGTTGATTAATCAATTTAAACTTTAAAATAACCATTAAAAAATTATGTCAATAATTAAAATATAAAAAAATCTGATGTGGCCAGCATATTACCTTCCCTCAGTTCTATGTATATTCTATTAATTTCATACAGAAAGTTCCTTGCAAAAGATCCTATTTCTTTTCGTACATTACCTTCTGGCAGTTTTGTGTATTTTATACAAATGCCATACAGAAAGTTTTTAACAAAAGATCCTATATTTCCAGTAAAATTATAACATAAACATTGGCTCGTACCACGATCTTAACTAAAACGCTGTTTTAAGAAATGTCAAATTTCATTATTTAATAATAGTAATAAATAATATAAAATTTATCAAAATATGATTTTAAAGCAGAACATAGTTTGTATTCAAACAAATATTTTTTTTAAAATCGTTCTTTAAACATAAGGGAGAAATTAATTATTGAAATTTAAATTTGACATTTCTTAAAACATTGTTTTAGTTAAAACCGTGATCGTGGTACGGGTCATGTCAATTGCACTACTTGACACACTGACACCTTTAAATCAAAATTTGCTTAATGTAGCGGCTGTTTACAAAGTTATAGCATAGCTGGCTAATTTATGAAATTTAATTTCTTTATAATTTTTTAACTCTATATCAATTTAATATGAAGCATAAAATGCAGTCAAATCACATAGAGAATAAAATATTCTTTAATATTTATAATAACATTAAATGTGAAAAAATGATATTTAACATCGTTTTCTCAAGAAAAACTGTTAAAATCTTCAAATGAGGGTACTTGCGGGTGACCAATTATAACCAAAATCTAATCAGCTCTTCATATGGATGTAACAAAGAATTCGAAAGAATTATAATTTTTGAAATTGTAGTATGACCTCCTCTCCTAGTTACGCCTATGATAATAATTATGATTTGTAATAAGGTAAAGCGGAGCATAGCGGAATGAAAAAACCTATTATTTTTCTACTCTTTTTTCAACAAAATGAATCAGATAAAAAGCCAAAAAATTCAGTGACAGATTCAAGCAAGTTGCTTATTCCGGTTATGCTATAAATAGACGTTTAACCTAGACACGAGACCAATGTTTCTAGCGCAAGCTGTAGTACACTGCTAATAATAAGACACATATAAAAATACACTACATTTATACCTAACCTTGATATTTACTCAATTACTATGACACCTAGTTAAGAATTTCTTCCTGTGAATTGTTGACCTGTTCTATATTCATCTATAAATTTAATGAATTCAAAAAGTTATTTTTTCTTTATTACGTAAGGTTCAGGTTTCAGGATTTTTAAACAAGATTAATCATCACAGTAATAAAAGAAAAATGGAATATCATTAGTCTGAAGACCGACATACCACAAGAAGAATTTATCAATCTGATAACATTTTGGTACAACAGTAGCTACTTTTCCTATGATAACAAGTATTTCAAACAAGTATCTGGTACGACCATGGGTTCTCCGCTTTCCCCGGTCTTAGCTAACCTAGTGATGGATCATGTAGTCACATCGGTACTACAAAACTTACCTTTCAAAATAGAATTTATAAAAAAATACGTCGATGACTTAGTTGCAATAGTTCCATATGACAAAATAGATTATATTAAAGATCAATTCAACAATTTCCATTCGAGTATACAATTTACAGCTGAAACAGAAAGTAATAATCAACTCCCTTTTTTGGACGTGCTACTAATACGCACGGAGGATAATACAATAGAGACCAAATGGTATAAAAAAACAACCTCGTCCTCTCGTTACCTCAATTATAAATCAAACCACCCGATTCATCAAAAAATAAATATTGCCAGGAACTTAATAACTAGAGCACTAAAACTAACAAGTATAAAGTATCATAATGAAATAAAGATTAAACTAAAAACGCTACTAAAACAAAATAAATTTCCAAACAAAATGACAAATATAATCTTGAACAATGTAGAGGTCACAAACGTCAAACAAAAGAAGGATGAAGTCAGATACATATCCATGCCCTACATACAAAAGTTAGCGCCAAAATTAAAAAGGATGATCAAACATAATTTAGACTTAGATGTAGCCTTTAAACAATACAAAACTGTCAATAACTTATTCAGTAATCTTAAGGATAAAACAAATAAAGACAACAAATCTAATATAATATACAAAATTCCATGCAAGAATTGCAATAAAACCTACACTGGGCAAACGAAACGCTATTTAAAAACAAGAATTAAAGAACACGCAAGGAATGCCACTAACCTAAATAAAACCTTAAAATGTGCTTTAGTCGATCATGCAAGGACAAATCAACATGAGTTCGATTTTAACAAAACAAAAGTGTTACAATACGAACCAATTCTTCAAAAAAGACTAACTTTAGAAATGCTACATATAACATCAGATAAAAACAACATAAACGAACAAACAGACATCGATAACCTCAGCACAATTTATCACAACATAATTAATAAAATAAATGTACACAATAATTAATTAAAAAAATAAAAATAAAATAAAAAATAAAAATTAATAATAATAAAATAATAAAAGGTTACGGTAGGTGTAATAATTACCAACGCGTATAGTAGGTTGTATAAGTGTAGTATTTTTACGTTAAGTAAGTTCCGAGGCATATGATTGGTTGTTAGTTCAAACCTTGACACTAAGTCAATTTCAGTTTTTTTCAGCAATTATTAGTTCGTGTTTTAAAGTTGTCCATCATTGTTCTTGTCCGTTTTTAATAATAATTTTTTTAAATTGTATACCATTTTCGTTGTTTTTACCTTATTTATTTATTTATTTATTGTTTTATATTTGACGATAATATTTTATGTAAAATTTTAAAATGTGTTTTTATTATATAATTTGCTGATTTTGGATGTAAGTAATTGTTGTAAGAAAAATGTAGATATAACATATGAATAATTTTATAGAGCCCTGAAGATGGTCATAGTATGACCGAAACGTCGGTTTGATCCAATAAAAAAACCTAATTGACTGCAGTTCCGACTTATATTTTTTCACCTTACAAGATTAATACAGTCACCGAGTTTTGGCAAATGGCAAAAATTGTAGCATATTTTTCAATTAATTTTTTGACACATTTAATTGGCGAATCATTTACGCATTCGTATATTTGGTAGATTTATTAATAAACTTGAAATACTTACATTTTTAGTGCACGAGTGTTTTTCAGTTCAAAACTAGCGCTAAACTTTCTTTCTATTAGGTGTTAAACAAATATTCGAAGTCATACAGTCTTTATTCTTCAATGAGTGCCCATACGGTAAGAATGTGTCATCATCATTACCGATATCTGTGTACAAAGCAGATTGGCACACCTAGTAATAGGTAGTATGCCGTGGTGATATATTTACTTATATGAAACGAGTACTTGAGCGGCTTGAGCCCTTGACTTTGCAAGGTCTCACATTATCATGTCATTAATGATGACTTGACTTGACACTCTGGCAGAGCCGACTACCCCGTAGTTCTGAATCCTGTATACGTCAGACTTACCCAACCAGAGGGTTCTTGGACACCCCCCCACACACACGCACGCGCGCACACACACACACACACACACACACACACACACACACACACACTGTATAGAGCAGGTATAGAGTATGTGCACGTTACGTTGACAACCATGTCAAAATCAGCTGAGTGGAAGTAAACATATGCTACTATGTGATTGACATGTGACATGTTTTTGACTTTTTCATAATTGAAGAAATTTTTTATATTATATTGACTTCATTTTAGGTACTATATGATTTTAATTTAGTAGATTTGTTATATAACGTATTAGTTACACAAAAAAGGGTGTTATAACGAAACACGTCAGATACAGACCCGGCAGATGCACTTTGATGCCAAAAATTGAAATTATTACTAGCCGATGTTTACTTCCATTCAGCTGATTTTGACATGGTTGTCAAAGTGACGTGCACTGATACGACCGTTGGTGGCAGCACCAGTTAACTTCAACAAGCTTTTGTAAAATATTAATGTTTCCTAAATTATTTGTACTATGTATAAAATGTTTTCCAGAGCCCTGATGATGATTCATTAGGAACCGAAATGTCGGAATTGTGAATTAAAAGATTTTGTAATAAAAACATTTTACCAAGAGTACTTCTACATTAACTTTTTCCCTAACATCATACCAACAGTCAAGAAATACCAGTAACTATTAATAAAATTGTTAACGTCCATTAACTCCCCAACTTTTAAATGGAAATATATGTTGGATGACTATTTATAGGGCTTATCTGACCTTGTTCTCTGTTTGACTTAAATCGAGGAGAAGTTTACACCGACGATATTTATTTCTCCATCTCAACCTTTTCTCTACTAATCTCTCTATTTTCACATACATTTGTAGTCATTTAGCGTAGAATTTGTTGATATGTAATTAAATGAATATAATACTACGAATAATTTCTAAATATATAATATATTATAATGTAATAGAACGTTAAATTATAATACGCTCAAGCTGAGCCGAGTGGGCTGCAGTCTATTTGGTTCCATGATTTCTTTTTCGAAATTTTAAATCATTTCTGACCAAATTCTGCTAACAATCATCTTTAAAATTCTAAATAGGGGATTACAGCTCAATCGAATTAAGAAAAATTAGTAAAAAATAGTGAAAGTAGATACTTAATAATGAATATTAATAAAGAAATAAAATTATATAATTGAAATACTTCGGAAATAAGGGGGTTTTTGTTTTAGCAGCTCGTCACTCATATGAAATCCATATATATATATATATATATATATATATATATATATATATATATATATATATATATATATATATATATATATATATATATATATATTATTTTGATTGGCGACTCAAAGACCACCTATAAATATATAACGAATACCGAGTTAGGGGGTGGAGTCTACTACCAATGGAAGTAAACAAATTCAAATAGCGGACACGTGGCTACCAGTTCAGTACTGAAATTCTCAAACAGTTTTTATTTGAATATAAATTTCTTGCATTAAACTTAATAATTTTTATTTATTTATTTATTTATTTATTTTATTTAAACAATCCAACAGAACTTAAAAGTTCCAATTACAGGATGATTATACAAAAATTTAAGTACATAAAAGCCCTGCAAAAAGTACACACATTGTAAGTAATAAAAATGACTAAGAAAATTGAATTTTTAACAGTTATAATAGTAACAATGAAAAATAATAATTAAAAGTTAGATACCTATAGAACTAAAGTAATTTATCAACATTGAATGAATCAGCGAATACATCTATCTTTCAAGGGATTTCATTAAAAATATTGCACATTTGCCAGATTGGAGATTTCATTTCATAATTTGTCCTAACTTTATTACAATTGAAAGTTGATTTGTTTCTCGCTGCTATACGAGGAATGTTTAGCGCAAAATGGCCAAGGATACAACTGTCATTAATAACATTGTTAATGATTTTGTACAGAAATAAGCAAGACTGTATTTTTCGGCGACTGTACAGAGAAATAATACTAGCGTCAGATAGAAGTTCGTTATATATAATTTCAAAACTGGGATAGTGCTTATATTTTTTATAAAAACAATATTTAACGAATCGTTTCTGAACAGATTCCAGTTGACTTATATATTTGTTGTAAATGGAGTTCCATATATGGAGACAGTATTCCAATTTTGATACACTTGCAATTATAAAGCATGTAGACTTGTACAGTGTTATAATATTAATTTGTTTTTTATAAATATAGTTTAAAAATAGCATACATTTTAAGAACATATTAGATCTACGAAGAAAACAGTTTTATATAAAAACTTATATTCGTGACGTCACATCTATATTTTCAAACTTCGGGAGACCATAACTCGCTTATTAATATATAGGAATTTTTTCACCAGATTTTCATCAATAGTCTTAGTTTTACTTATATTTTCTATTGCCGAGTTAATTTCAGCGATAATGTTCTAACTTATTTTGAGCACTTTGAATGACTCGCTGATTGGATTTGGGGGCAAAAGTTCGGGTCGCCCACTTTTTAGTAAATTATTACATACTACACTTTTTTCACATTCCCGTATAGTTCGTTAAATAGTCGTCAGTCCAATATTTTGATCAACAAAAACGTTAACAATTTCAAGTTTCGGCTATCTGTCCAAATAACCTATAAACAGATTTGAATTGAGAAATATTCGTTTTCCGGGAATGGACCGTGTCATATTTTGAGACAGAGCTCAACGTTTCGCCCGCAGTTGTATGGGGCATCTTCAGGAGCAAGGGGGATAGTACTGTCTTAAACAAGGTTACCCGACGTGTCAACCACGCTAGAGGCCGAATTTAAGCAACAAAGGGGGGAGACTCAGTTTACAAGCTTACCCGACGTGTAAACCACGCTAGAGACCAAATAAACCAAATGACGTAAAATTAATCAATAATGTAATTCATATGCAATTAAACACTTTTCCCCAAAAAACCCGTGGATACCTCGTTCGAAACATTTGCATCTATTCCTTACATTAAAGGATTCTCGGATAAAATAGGTAGAATTCTTAATAAAAACAATATTAAGGTCTTTTTTAAACCTCCACAAAAAATCTCAGAAATACTCCCCCAAACTAAAGATAAACGCGAATCCTTGTCGTCACCCGGTGTTTATAGTATTCCTTGTTCTTGCGGCACAGTGTACATAGGTGAAACTGGAAGGAGTGTTTACACTAGATTGTCAGAACACAAACGCAGTCTGCGTAATGGTATGGTATTAACATCTGCGGTCGCAGAACACCAACACAACATAGGACATAACATCTTATTTGAAAATTCCCGCATTTTAGCTCCTGTCCCTGAGTTTTACTTTTACAGACCTAAATACAGGGAAACTTTAGAAATATGGAAACATCCTAATAACATCAATCGGGATGATGGCTATTTCTTGAGCCACATGTGGAAACCGGTGATTCTCGGAAAACGACACACCCAATCTACCATTACGAACTCGATTCCCATTGGTCCTCATTAGCTTTGCTCATCTATCGTATCTTTAGATTAGTATATAACTGTCTTCTCGGCCTTCCTTTCGTCACTTAGTTTATTTGGCCTCTAGCGTGGTTTACACGTCGGATAACCTTGTAAACTGAGTCTCCCCCTCTTGTTGCTTAAACTCGGCCTCTAGCGTGGTTGACACGTCGGGTAACCTTGTTTAAGACAGTGCTATCTCCCTTGCTCCTGAAGATGCCCCATACGACTGCGGGCGAAACGTTGAGCTCTGACTCAAAATATGACACAGTCCATTCCCGGAAAACGAATATTTCTCATGACTCAGACTGTGGAAGCCTACGCAATTATTTCAGATTTGAGTTTTTCAAGTTTGTATAATATCTTTCAAAACTTTTTCTGGTAATTTTAACATGGCATAATATAAAACGATTATTATGTATTTATTATGTCCCGTGACAACTAGATTGATAATGAAATTATACACTCACTAAGGAGCTCAATTTAAATACGTCCGTCTCCTACCGCGGTTGGAACAAGAAGTCGTCATGTCATCAATGATGACGATGATTAAATTGTACGTTAGAAAAATTTGGGTATCATTTAAAACCATGACATCATTATCAGATCTGTTCATTTATTCCCAGTGTTAAATATAAATTTGGATGCGCTTATACATTCATTTGTCTTCCATGAGTAATGCAAAGTTTTTGTCTTCCTCGTTTTATTTTCCGCTGATTTTCTTACAAAAACTACATCCGCCTCGCAGCTATGGCAACCGTATCTTGTAATAGGAGTATCAAGCAAGTTGTTCCTCAGTTCCGTTTTGAAGTCCTATCTTGTTCCATCGGAGATTCGTCAGTAACTGCGTCCTAGACTCCTAAAGTGAAGTCCTGAGTCGCTGGTAAACTTCAGCCCTGATGAGCGGAAACCAAACCAAACTCAAACAATGACGTATTATAACCAGGAAACCAAGGTGTTGACATTTCACAAGACATGGATAGAGAAATAGTTAGTAACTTTGTATCATATCGCTTACTAACATAATATTGTAACGTGAAACGCCCACTGTCGCCGCCGCTGTCGCAGCTGCGGCGGCGTCGCTACAGCAATGTGCGAGTGTCTATTTATAGCGATGACGCAATCGCGCTAGCAGCCGGGCGATGTAAATAAACTGGTCCCGACGTGTTTAATTACTTGCGGTCGCCTAAACCTTTTGTGTTCATTGTTATTATACGGTCGAACATTCTGGGCTTTTCTAGAAAATAATGGTAGCTGTATATAAGGGACGTAGCTATGCTCGGGGAACACAGATAGTTCAGTTGAGTCCTTGATCACACAACATTAGTTATGTGATCAATGGTTGAATTACATAGTCAGCCGAGTTAATTACACAGTTAGTGACAGAGTCATAGAGACACATGGAGTGTTAGAGTGTAAAGTATTAGTGAAAAGCACAGCAGTATCGTAGTGAGCGTATGCAGCTAGTGTCGAGTAGGTACTCGGGAAGTTACTGGTATATTGGGATAGCTGTGGATATGAATACTCGGTAGTGTTGACGAGTATTGGGAAGCTATAGTGTGCAAGGACAGTAACGGCGAGTCGGAAAGTTACTGGTATACCGGGATAGCTGTTAAAGAGAATACTCGGTAGTGTCGAAGAGTATTGGGAAGCTAGGTATATGGGGACAGTAACGGCAAGTGGAAGTGAATACTCGGCAGTGGTGTTGAAGAATTGTGGTATACGGAGAGTCGGTGATACTGAGGCTGTGTAAGTTAGACAGAGAGTTACATAAATAGACAGATAGTGTTGTGAAAGAAGTGACTTCTGTCCGAGCAGTTGAATATACAGACGCTGTTAAGTCAGTTGAGTATATAGACGCTGTGGAGGTCGGTAGGCGGACAGTTGCACGTTATAAGTATATAGTGATATAAATATAGTGTTATAAATATCGCGTAAACAGTCTACAAGAGTCTGCAACAGACCTGCAGTCTAAGATTGGAACGCGTAGTGAAATAAATAATTTGTAATATCCTGGAAATCAATAGTAGTGTTAATTGGTTAATAAATAGTGTTAGTGTTAGTGTTATCTAGTTAATTATATTTTAGTCTTAATTAGTTCTTAATAAGTTTTTAATATTAGTAATAGTAACTTTCATTATAGTTAGTATAAACACTTAATTTTAATTAATAATAATAGTCTAATATTTACACTTCACCCAAATAAATATAAAAAACGTTACAATATTATAATATATTATACCGTTTTTATTTATTTGGGTGAAGTGTAAATATTGGACAAATATTATTAATTAAAATAAGTGTATTATAATGAAAATGACTATTACTAATATTAAACAATTATTAAAAAAAAAACTAATTAAGAGTAAAAGTATAATTAACTAGATAACACTAACACTATTTATTTATACAACAATTAACACGACTATTTATTTATACGATCTTACTAATGATTTATTTCGACTATTTATGTCACTGTTTGTTTATATCACGTTCAACTTTCCGCCTACCGACCTCCACAGCGTCTATATACTCAACTGACTCAACAGCGTCTTATATTCAACTGCTCGGACAGAAGTCATACTTTTCACCTCACTATCTGTCTATTTATGTAACTAACTGTCTAACTTTCACAGCTTCAGTAGCACCGACTGTCCGTACGCCACAATTCTTCACCACCAATGCCGAGTATTCACTTCCACTTACTGTCCTCGTATACCTAGCTTCCCAATACTCGTCAACACTATCGAGTAGGTATTCTCTTTCACAGCTATCCCGGTATACCAGTAACTTTCCGACTTGCCGTTACTGTCCTCGTATACTATAGCTCGTCAACACTACCGAGTATTCACATCCACAGCCATCCCAGTTTACCAGTAACTTCCCAAGTACCTACTCGACACAAACTGCATACACTCACCACGATACTGCTGTGCTTCTCCTAACACTTTACTCTCTAACACTCTATGTGAATGTCTGAGTATGACTCTTCCTATGTAACTAACTGTCTAGCAAAGTTGCGTCGCTTTTATACAGTTGCCATTACCTTCTAGAAAGCTCTAGAATGTTGGACCGCATAATAACAATGAAACAAAAGGTTCAGGCGACCGCAAGTAATTAAACACGTTTGTTTACGTAGCCCGGCTGCTAGCGCGATACTTAGACAAACGTTACAATATAGTGTATGAAAGAGATATTTACAAAATAAAATTATGTGGAACATCTGAATTATATTGTACAAAATTGTTTTTTTCTTTTTTGTAATAGAGTATTTATAAAATAATGGGGTAGCCTGCTAAAGTTTGTAATGTGATCGGTTTTACGAATCGCCTAGTAGCAAAACCCGATAAAACCACTTATGTCAAATTTTGGGAAATCGCAAAAAAAAAACTGTTTTGATATGTTCCAAATGAATAATTAAAAACATCAATGTACAGAGTGGAACAAATTCGAGTACCTTATATGAAAAACTTTCTTACTATGCACGCTACAGAAACTTGGTGTACGTCTTTATGGGCCAACTTTTTGAGACAATTTTAATAGGCACCACAGGAATTTTCTATCGTTTTTTGTTTTTGAGCTACAGGATAAAACTTGATTTTCGCTGATTTTTAAAATACCTCGTACCTCACTTATTATAAGAGAAAAAGAAAAAATGTTTACATAATTTTTGTATGGTTTTTACCTCCCGCTACCCTTGGTAAGGGAGGTATAGGGATCGTGCTAAAAATCGCATATCGGGATTTTGGTAAACGTTTTAAGGTCCCTGGAATCCGATTTTAATATTTTCACGATGATGTCTGTGTGAATGCATGTGTGTATGTGTGGATCCTTCGCTCTAACTCAAATATTATTATTTGGAAAATTTTGAAATCTTGTATTTAGACATTGTTTTAATATGGAAAGAGCCCATTAGATTTCGATGTAAATCGAATAATCGGAAATGGCACTTGAAGCTCAAAATACCTTTAAATGTTATTTTTTCGAGATTTATGTTATTATAAAAATTAAACCGTTGTAAAGTTTCTGAAGCTGTGAATTTTGCTAATTGGGAGGTTTTATTAAAATTTAAATTACAATCCATAATTGAGTTTGATATTTTGACTCACCGACCTGCGCAGGCTGTTGTCAAAATATCAAACTCAATTATGCGTTGTATTTAAAATGTTTTTTTATTAAAGTTGTTTTATAATGTAACTTAAATATCAATAAAATTTGACTGAATGTAAATTTCACTTTATGTGACTTAAAATGGCCATAACCATGTGCCGAAACGTCGTCTTTTGGTTGTTATAATAATAAACAAGTTTAAACAACAATTGAAGCTTTTTATCCAATAAAACCTCCCAATTATAAAAATTAAAGATTATTAAATTTTCTACAGGTTTGCATTAATATTTTTTCTATATATTTTATGGATAAATTTATAAAATTATCTATAATTTAAATCCCGGAGCCTACGCTTTAAACAAACTCAACTCCGTGGTTACACAGTTCATATCGTTCTTTTTTCATAGTATGTTCCGTAACGCAACCGGTTCGATCAGGTTTACGGTTTTGTGTTCCGTAAGTCCTGAAATTATTTACAGGTTTCTATTTGGAACACGGTTCCTGAAAAAGGTTGGTAAAAAGTCGGACCATGGCAACCACGAAGTAATCCTGGGGTCTCTAGTATTTTTACCCCCACTACCGGTACTTTCACACATACTACATTTTTATTGGCATTAAATGTAATAGAATGTTCAATTTCGTTTCCATATTCAACGTTATCATCCATTAGGTTAATTTTTATTTTTGTTAGTTTGTGTCAATTTTAAATATCATATGATTCAATGCTAGTCTGTCCCGAAATAGATGAAAATATTAAGGAACCATGGTGTACTTGGAATCATGATACTGTTTTTTGACTTCGGAACATAGCATCAAATGTATACTGGGTGTTAATACTAAGTCGTTACACCCGAAAATGGTAGGTAGAACTCATTAAAACAAACAACGTTTTTTAAAATCCATAAACTTTCTATTACACTATTTGACTGAAACATTTTTTTCTATCTGTCCAAAAAAAATGAGTTTTTATTCACTTACTTGGTTTGCATAAGTATTAACAAACTAAAAAAAAGCATTTAAAACGAAGTAGCTTCTGAAAACAATGAAACAAAAAAGAGATTAGATTTGGGGAGTACGTTATTGGACCCTACATTCTCCTAAACCGATTGAATGGTGAAAATTATTTTATTTTCTTGGATACTGTGCTGTCGGAACTACTTGAAGACTTGTCACTAAACATAAGACGGAGACTTTGGTTTCAGCATGATGGGGCACCGGCTCACACAACGCGAGAAGTCACCGCATTGTTAAATAGAAAATACCCGAATAAGTGGATTGGGAGGAGAGGTCCAGTTGCGTGGCCAGCCCGGAGCCCCGACCTAACTCCACTAAATTTCTTTTTTTGGGGTCAGATGAAGACCTCTGTTTACGAGACACCGGTGTACACAGAGTAAGAACTAGTGGTTAGAATCGTGGCTGCAGCAGAAGATACGAGTATAAAAGAGAAGCAGGCAGTCCTTGCGAAGGTCTCCACCAACATCAAAGCACGCTGCCGGGCTTGCGTTGCTGCGAATGGTGGCCACTTTGAAAATCATATTTAGTCCCACCCTTGTTGTTTCATTGTTTATTGTTTTATTTTTCTTGTTTGTTTCTTGTTTTTCTTGTTTAATGGCAGCAAGCCTAATTTGTTTTAAATGATTGTTGCAGTTTGTTAAAATTTATCTTGCAATTCATTTTGAATAAAAAGTGTTTTAGAGAACCGAAAGCTAATGCTGAAAGTTTTTGTATTTTTTAAATATTCCGTAAAATAAGGAAGTTATGACGATTTTTCAAAAAACAAGAGAACGCCAATAACTATGAACTGGGGCTCCAAATCAAAAATTTGAGCTAAGAAAAGTTGATTGTTTTAATGAGTTCTATCTACCATTTTCGGGTGTAACGACTTAGTATTAACACCCTGTATAACTGACAGATAAATGTCATTATCAAAGAACTAATCATTTTAAATTAATAATAGTAACGTTTAAAAAAAATAGTACATAGAACCATAGTTATATGGAATGGATCTTAATAGAGTTTTCACAATAACTAAATATGTAAGTATGTATATTTAAATTAATAAAAATTAAATAGCGAGAGGTTTGGTGTTGGTTAGATCAAATTTTTAAAGTTTGTATACATGATAGAAGAAAGCCGATAAAAGCTCCATCTCAAATGTTTTTATTTGGAGTCAACTAATATCCTGTAAATATCAATTTGAATCATTAACACTTGTGGTAATAATTAATTATAACATATTTGTAAAAGCTACACGATTTATAAGTATAATGTTAGATAATGAACATGTTAAAAGAAAAGCAATATTATTTGTCTTCGGTAATTCGGCAAATATAAATACGTCTAAAATAAATTTATTATCAAATAAATCTGTCAATAATGTTTGGAAGTTATATTGAAACATGAATATCTCTTCCTGAAATTGAAATTTACATTTAATTTTTCATGTTGGCATAAAACTGTCATTCAATCGATATTAGGAATTGCACGAGTGTCGAAAAAGTAATAATGATAAAGCTCCATTATTTTCATATTCTGGGAAATGTCTCGGTTTCTATTTCTACTGAAATTAGTCCATAAAAAACATTGCAGACATTATTGCGTGTATTACTCAACATTTAGACACGAAATATAATTAAAGCACATTCACAAACATTCCCTTTACACATTGTACGTGGAGGTAAAATAAAACACAAATAAATGCTGAAATTGCGTTATTACTATTGATTCGCTAGAATTTAAATTCATCTGTTCATTTCCCATTTGTTTAGTTTTGTTTTTGTTTGTAAATAATTAATAATGCATTATATCATTGCAATGTAAAAATAGTCGCAGCAGCATACAATTAAATAACATTGTTTAATTATGGTTTTTATCTTAGTTTCTATATAATAATTATTGCAACAATTATAAATTGGTTAATTATTTGATGACACGTAATTATTTGCACTTTTAGCTAATTAAAAACTTTATAGAGATATTTTTATTTCACAGTTTATTGTGATCTGTAAAATATGAAATAAATATCTTGAATATTCTACTTGGAAATCATTAGTTTATTTTAGATGCTTGCACAATTTATGAAGTAGCAAAGTGACTAAATTTTTAAGGAAGGTTTTATTACATTATAAAACAGAGTATTTGCAATAATTTGGTCATAAACATTTTATTGTTTTACGTAAATATTAATTTATTCATAGATACATTTTTCATTATATTTATTACTAATTCTTAACGTTACCAAGTAATAGTAGTATTTGTGAAAATAGACAAATATATGATTTTTGCTTTTCAGTGGAGTCCTTCACTATATATATACAGTGTTCATTTTAAATGGGCCACCATTGCTATCTCGGGAACTATAAGAGTTACAAAGACGGTTAAATGGGCAAATAGTTTATATTTCACAAGACAAATTTAAAGAAAAGATAAATATTTTTTTTCTGACCAGTGGTTCTCAAAATACGGGATCTAACTTTTTTATTTTAAATGATAATATATATTTTTTATTTGCTCATTCGTTAGAGAATTTAATTTTGGATTCGATGATATAATATTTTTAAACCCTTACATAAAGATTGTTTTGAGAAAAATGCATGTAAAGTTTTATACCAATTTGATTAAAATATGGCTATAGTAAGAGTGCCATGAATGGAAAAAATGACTACATGTCATTTTTATTACATAGAATTAGAGTGCCCTGACCGAAAGAAGTGCATGTTTTGTTCTTTTAACTGATCATAAATGTCAATATAAACAAAATATTCACGTATACCTTTCATGGCATTCTAATTCTATGTAAAAAAAAACTAACACGTATTCGTTTTTTCCATTCATGACACTCTTATTATAGCCATATTTTAATCAAATTAATATGAAACTTTAGATGCATTTTTCTCAAACAAATCGTTATGTAATGGAATAAAAATATTATATCACTGAATTCAGAATTAAATTCTCTAACGAATGAGCAAATAAAAAATATATGATCCCATTTAAAATTAAAAAGTTAGGTCTCGTATTTCGAGAACCACTGGTTCAAAAAAATAAGTTTTCTTTTATTTAAATTTATCTTGTAAAATATAAATTGTTTGCCCATTTAGGCACGCACCCACGTACGCACGCATGCACGCACGCACGCGCACACACACGCGCACACACACGCACACACAAATATATAGTTAGTGGGCATTTTGCTTTCCAGCTTTACATGGCACAAAATTGCCCCCTGTGGTGCACTCTCCACGCCAGCAATGCCCGTGAGGTGACGCCTGGTAAGCGCCCGCACGGTACAAATATATCATCTTTACCGATATCTGTGTACAAAGCAGATTGGCACACACAGCAATGGGTAATAAGCCGTGATGATATATTTATTTATTTATTTATTTATTTATTTATTTATTTATTTATGTATCTTAAATCCCTATGTTCGGGTGTTCGAGTGACCACCCTGAATATATATACAGGGTGTTCCGTAACTTCAGTCACATTTGAAATTTTTGAATATTCGTAAATTAGTTTTTGTATATAAAATTATATAAAATATCGAAGATATATTTTTCGTATATATTTGTCCATATTTTTTCAATTACCTGTATAAAGAAATTTATAAATATTAGCATTAACGTTTTTATTTGTTCAAGAAAAAAAGAACTGATTGTCAAAAGGTTTTATTTTCACCAAATGTCCTCCCTTCTTGAAAACCATCTAGGGAATTCAGCAATCCTAAGAAGTACCAAGTATTATTTTCGACTTTCGCCTACTTGCACTCCTTTATTCTTCTGTTTACTAAGTGTGGCGAACTTATAAGATCGCCATTAACAATACATCCGCATCTTGAAACATCTCTCCTTCTTTTCGTGTTAGTGGGCATTATGCTTTCCAGCTTTACACGGTTCGATAAGGGTGTATTCGCTTAGCTTGCTTAGAGTGTGCATGTCATACTGTTCTCCCTGCTTCCCTTGTCCTGTTTCTCGCATCCTGTAGGCAGGAATGTGGATCAGGGAACCCAGACGTGTTCCTGAGACAAACAGCCACGACAGGATGTGTTGACATGATATCGACATGTAGGAGATAGGGAAGGGGTGGATATGTTAACAGTGTTCAATTACTGACTGAATGGGGTAATTATAGACGGAAGATAAAGGTTTTGATAACAGAGTTTTGATGTAACATTATTTATCATTCACATAATAATAAATGGGATCCTCCACCATAGTAACAAACTAGAAAGTTAATCATTTATATTAAAATATACCTTAAAACTGTTTGAAAAGGAATATCAAAATTTAAAACAAAGTTATTAGTTTTTAATGCCTCTAATATCTACCTCACACACCTATTCCAAATTCTTACTACTTTCAAGAGTTTCTATACATGGTGTTTCATAAATACTGTAAAAAAATCTGATGTGGCCAGCACATTACCTTCCGTCAGTTATATGAGGTATTTACGAAAATTCTACCGATGAACTGTTACCGGTAAACAGCTTTTTATCAGGTTATAGCTACCGGAATCGATATTTTAAGAACGCAAGTGGTAAACAGGGTAGATCCATAACCTATGAAAAAATTTGAAAATTTAAAACAGGTTAGAAATTTAACGTAGTTAACAGACTGAGCAGAGTCCTACTTTGAACACATTTCCACTTTTAACGCGCGCACTTCGCGTTGCATCACTACCTTTTTTGAGATTAGGTTCTTCATGAATCCGGTAGATGGATCTGGTAGATATTAAACAATTTTCGAACACGGTAACTTTTTACCACTCGTGTTTTCGAACACAGTCGGTAGATGCGGTATCTACCGGCAGAATTTTCGTAAATGCGTATGTATTTTCTATAAAATCCATACAGAAAGTTCCTTGCAAAAGATTCTAAATTTCTTGTATGTACATTACCTTTCGACATTTGTATGTATTTTATACAAATTCCATACAGAAAGTATCGAGCAAAAAGATCCTATATTTCGAGTAAAATTATAACACATATATACTACGAATATGTCAACTGCACTTGACACTGACATCCATCTTTCAATCAGAATTTTCTTAATACAGTAGCTGTTTCTAGCATAGCAGGCTAATTTATGAAATTTAATTTCTTTACAATTTTATAACTCTATATCCATTTAATATGAAGGATAAAATGCAGTCAAATCGTATAGAGAATACAATGTTCTTTAATATTAATAATAACATTAAGCTTGTCATTGAGTGCAAAATTTAGTCAGCTTATGCGTTTTCAGCTTAAGAAAAAGTTGCACCGTGCACTGGCTGAGTGCGACTTTTCTGCACTGACTCCCTAGGCAAGTGCAATAGTGTCAGTGCAAATATGGCAGCTAAACAAAATCGTTTTCAGGAATGAGGACAGAACTCGTTCAGTGTGGTCACGTGATATGTTGCACTCAGTGCGCACTTGCACTGTGTAAGCTGAAAACGCTATCAGTTTCGACATTGCGCATGCGTACGTAGCATAACGTTTCTGTTTCTTTGTGATACTTGGTTTCACTAACCTATAAATAAACTGACAGTTGTGTAGTTTAAATGCGTAGTGTTACAAAGTAGAAAATATAATTGGACTAATGATAAAACGAAGAATTTGAAATGAAGAGGATCTGTCACTTACATCAGCCAAATACGCATACGCCGAAACTGTTTTAAAACAATCGGTAAACCTGTTTTGAAAATTGCATGTAAACAGTTTCGCGTAATTTTGATTGGAAACTGAAACCATTTTCAAAACTGCATGTAAACGTAGTAGAGAGTGTATTACAGGGTTAGTTTTAATTCAGTAGTATCGAATTAAATTGTAAATTTCGTTGTTTGTGCGTATTTCTTCCCATTCCCAGATTAAAATTAATGTAGCTGACTAAATTTCCTTTGTTGTTTATATCTTCTATATATTGTGCAATGGACTATTAAACTAATTCAATGTAAAACCAAGAAAATCACATCTTTGTTGTCCACGTGACCGGAAAGTAAAAATATCAGAAGCAGAAGTAGGACAAACATGTAAGGAATTCACAAGGAGGTTTCGACATCGATGCCGCAGACAATGAAAATCCTACAAACGTCGCGACGGCGTCGTGTAAAGCGTCGCAGTCGTCGATTCGTAGACATTGCCGCAGGGACTTTTCTTCACTTCTCATAATAAAGAGCTTATGATAAAGGAAAAATGAGGAAATTCCCAACGTACATTTAAACACATATGATTCGTAATTTCTAACCTAGAAAATGTTAATCAAAAACTGTACCTGTGTTTATAAATAATGGCCTACTTGCGTGCCATTTTTTTATTTAATATACCTGTTACTTATATTTTTTCTTTTGACAAAATTTTTATTAATTGACCAGAAAAAAATTAATGAAATTTGAATATTTAAATTACACTGTAACAGGCGTGAATTCGAATCATACTTTTCGTTTACGTTTAGGGTGATTCCCTTTAAGCTTATACATAAGTTTTCTTCCGACTGTCAATGCCTCTCGGCGGGCTACTAAGCGTTTATTTATATACAACTTGCGACAAATCGCACAATTTCTATTGACAGCCGGTATTTTTACAGTTTCTGCCAACTGTAACTTATGAACTTCCGAATATAACATCGATGACAATACAAATAACCCTTTGTCTATATATAACGTGTATGTCAATCGATATATAATCTTTAATCGAGAGTTCCAAATGATTCGAATCCCTCTTTCCGGGGGTATGCAAACAGGCAGATGTTTACACACCTCTAATCACGTATGTGGCCATTATTTTGGGAGCGATTTTACATAGGTATATGGGTACTTACTATTCGTGCCAGTTGACATCACTAACTGCTATGCTTGTTGACAGGAACCCCCTTAGTCACTACATTGGACTCCACTAGTTTTCACTGTTATTTAGGATTTATTTTAATTAATACCAACACCATGTAATTTAAGGATAAATATATTAAAATAACTAAACATGTTGCAATGCAATTACAATTTGGTTACACATTCAAATACTGTTTGGCGATTATGACTACGAACAATGATGTTTAGCGTTTATCTATACTTATTCTTTACACAAGCGAGTGCAACCTCGCTTTGAGCCGCGTAAATGCGTACTAAAGAATTAAACTTCGGCGAGAGAGTTCCTAAGTGATTAATGCTGACTTTACTAAAACTCAGCTCTTTACGTCTCGCCTAAGTTCAATTGCGTTTCTCTTTATTTCGTAACATTTCTTAATGTTACACCGCCATGTATGACGTAGAATTACGCCGCGCCATGAATGGCCGTAAAGCCATAGAATCGGTACACCCCACAGCAACAGTACGCCCCATAGCATTGGCATGTACGGGTAATTTAAACATATCACCTGTTTGTCGTTTGAACAATAGTTTGGAGGTTGATGTTTTAGTTCGCCATTTTAGTTTTGTACGAATATAAGCTAAGTTAGTATCCTTCAAATCTTGCTCAACAAATCGAAATACGTAATAAAAGTAACAGAAACCACGCAAATTGCAAATAATAAACAGAGAGACAGTGAGAGAAAAATGAACTAATGTCAAATACAAATTAAAACTCGCACGCCATCTACTGGTTACATTCTTAAATATGCTCTCCTTTCTCCAGTTCAAAATAATGACGTAACAGAAAATGGTCTCCTAATGGTCGAACTTTTGTCTAATTTATCCGACTTCGTATCTCATATCGTTCCCGAGATCCTAATGGTGAGTTTGTTAACGTGAACACCCGGTATAGTGGCTTGTTAAATTTTCAATGTATAGTTATAAAAAATCTGGTGTGGCCAACACAATACCTCCCGCCATATACAAACCAAATTACAAAAAATATTAAGCTAATCCTTATTTTTGGATTAGCGAATTTTACTCTAATTTTGGCAGTTTATTTTTTAAAATATAGTCTGATCTAATCCAAGTATCTACCTTTTTGATAATAAAATGAAGATTGAATTTTAAATACCGAGATAGAATATAATTCACTAATTCAAAAATGAGGATTAGCTTAAACTTTTTTGGAAACTGTATTGATTTCCTTTCCTATTGTTCTATTTACTTTTCTTCTTTTTAAAACGTTACTATTATTAATTTGAAATGATTAGTTCTTTGACAGTGATATATATCTGTCAATTACATACATTTGATTTGAATAACTGCGTAACCAAGGAGTTTTGTTTGTTTAAAGAGTAGGCTCCGGGATTTAAATTATAGATAATTTTATAAATTCATCCATAAAATATGTAGAAAAGTTATTAAGGCAAATATGTAGAAAATTTAATAATCTTTAATTTTTATAATAACATTAATCTCGAAAAAATAATATTGAAAGGTATTTTTCGAAGAAAAACTATTTTGAGCTTCTAGTAAAGTGCCATTTCCGGTTATCCGATTTACACCAAAATCTAATGGGCTCTTTCCATAATAGAAACAGGTCGAAATGCGAGGTTTCAAAATTTTCTGAATGATAGTATTTGAGTTAGAGTGGAGGATCCACACATACATACACAGTGCCATTTCCGGTTATCCTATTTACACCAAAATGTAATGGGCTCTTTCCATAATAGAAAAAGGTCGAAATGCAAGGTTTCAAAATTTTCTGAATGATAGTATTTGAGTTAGAGTGGAGGATCCACACATACATACACACACACATACACATAGACACATACACACACACACGCACACACACATACACACACACATCATCATGAAAATGTTAAAATTGGATTCTAGGGACCTTAAAACGTGCTCATTTACCAAAATCTCGATATGCAATTTTTAGCACGATCTCTATACTTCCCTTACCAAGGGTAGCGGGAGGTAAAAATATGCAGAATTTAATGGGAATGTATAAGAACACTAGTTCCTTCTTTATTCTATTAAAAACAATATAATCAGTGCACTGGCTGCAGTTTACTAGTCTCATTTTTAAAATACAAGTAAAATATATTAAAATCAATACTTCCCAGTACCCTGCATCCTGTTCTACATAAGATAAGAAACACTAATTTTTTTCAAGTCACCATTTATCATCTTTAGTATGTTTTCCACAAAAAGAAAACAAACTCAACTCGAAATGGGAAAGGCAAAAAAGCTCCTCTCCTTCGTCTGCGAACTGGAATTTTATATAGCAGGTTTTATGTGATATTTGCAGATGTAACGCCGGTCTAGCATAGTGCTGAAGGAGATATATCCATATAAACAACGTGGGGTATCTCCGTCTTCCAAATGATTTATTAATGCCCTAGGCGATAGTGAAGCAGAAGCGGATTCAAGGGATAAAAGTGAGGAGTTATTTTGTTTTACTCCTTCCAATAAACCGCTTACACAGAACAAGAAACCGGAAAAGGAATATATTACTCCAAGGATACCTCAGCTATAACCATTATATTTTATTATGAAACTTCACGCTTTATAAAAATATTTTCTCTTTATTGTTTCTCGTTTCTCAAAGCATTGATTTTTCACCAAAATGGTTCAAAATGTGATTAATTGTGGGAATATTAGGCATTCTCATATACAGGAGGTCTTTTTTTGGCAAACTAATGTTTAGAAAAAAATGTTATATACAAAATATGATCAAGAATAAGGGGCTAATTTATCATGTCGTTATAAGAACTGAAAAGTCAACCAGTGGTTCTTGAATAGAACAAAATTAGATTTTTTTAAATGGTACCTAGTTCTTAAATCTAGGAAGTTCCTAGCTAGACAGTGGTTTACAAATCGTTGGGGTGTAAATCTCTATATAAACTCATAAATTTTACAGAAATGCCTAGAACTAGGGCGACCATAATTATTTAGAATGAAAACGGGATAGAGAGGAGGGGAGTCCTTCTTTATTAAACTACCTCGAAAAATTGTTTTTATTTATTTGGGTGAAGTGTAAATATTAGACAATTATTATAAATTAAAATAAGTGTTTATTAAACTATAATGAAAATGACTATTACTAATATTAAACAATTATTAAAAAAAACTAATGAAGACTAAAACTATAATTAACTAGATAACACTAACACTATTTATTTATACGATCTTACTAATTATTTATTTCGACTATTTATGTCACTGTTTATTTATATCACGTTCAACTGTCCGCCTACCGACCTCCACACCGTCTATATACTCAACTGACCCAACAGCGTCTGTATATTCAACTGCTCGGACGCAGAAGTCACATTTTTCACCTCACTATCTGTCTATTTATGTTACTAACGGTTACTGTCCTCGTATACCTAGCTTCCCAATACTCTTCAACATTACCGAGTATTCTCTTTCACAGCTATCCCGGTATACCAGTATTTTTCCGACTCGCCGTTACTGTCCTCGTATAGTATAACTCGTCAACACTACTGAGTATTCACATCCACAGATATCCCAGTTTACCAGTAACTTCCCGAGTACCTACTTGACACAAACTGCATACACTCACCACGATACTGCTGTGCTTCTCCTAACACTTTACTCTCTAACTCTATGTCTCTGTATGACTCTCCCTATGTAACTAACTCCCGAGCATAGCTGCATCCCTTTTATACAGCTGTCATTAACTTCCAGAGAGCTCTAGAATATTCGACCGCATATATATATATATATATATATATATATATATATATACCGGGTGGCGCTCGACATCCGTTACATAGGCATTTAACATGGCAAGACTGTTTTTCCTAGAGCGTTGCTCACCAAATTATTTTAGAAAAAAAATCTTCAAATAAAAGTTGTAGAATATAAAATTTTGCATGTAAATCAGTAAACATAATTCATTTAGTATGTTTAGTAACTCCAGAAATTGAATATGAAATTTTGAAAATTTCAGCTTAATAGTGCTATCTTTGGAATTAAAACAAAAAAGACAAACAAACGTGATGATTTAAATGTCAAATATTGTGATTTTTTATCAAGAAAAATGAGTATTTGAACAGTATAAAAGAATTAAATTATTCTCCTTAAGAATTTTACGTTGTGATAATTTTATTAAATAATAAAAAGTAAATTAAACATTATGACAGATAAATACACGTTTGTTTGTTAAGCTTTTTGTTAATTCCATGGCTATCACTACTTTTGAGTAGATTTTCGACATTTTCATACCTAATTTCTGCTGTTACAAAGCATGCAAAATTAATTTTGCTTATTGATTCAAATGCAAAATTGTATGTTCTACAACTTTTATTTGAATATTTTTTTTCTAAAATAATTTGGGGAGCAATACGCTAGGAAATACGGTTTTCCCATGTTAAATGCCTATATAACGGATTTCGAGCGCCACCCGGTATATATATTTCGTATGGAAGAAAGTACAAATACATTCGATAAAATAATACATAAAGAATAAAAAAACAATACAAATTAAATATTTTTAATTTTTACTATCCAATTTAGTGCATCTTCCGTTAATAGATGAAGTTCGGCGATAATAACAATGAACACAAAAGGTTCAGGCGACCGGAAGTAATTATACAGGTCGCGGCTTGTTTGTTTACGTAGCCCGGTTGCTAGCGCGATTGCGTCATCGCTATATTTAGGCGCTTTTCGGAATGTAATTTTCCGAACCTTTTTCAGAACAGCATCCAACATGATCTGAAAGAGTCTTACGGCTCGCCCTGGAGTATGCTTGCTTACCCAGTAAAGTATCAGTTTCAAGTCTTATAAATTACTATTATATTTATAAAATAATTATAAAAATTGTAAACCAACTTTTGTTTCATTTTCTAAAGTGATATAAATCTTTTAAAAGGAGATGATCTTCTAAAACGGAACAAATGTATTATTTTAACTAAAACGACGGGACCGCCTGTAAAAAACGGGACCCTACCTAAAACCCCACTTGTGATTAAAAATTCATACATCAATTTAGCAAGTTTATATTCAATTCTTTGTTTACTTTTGAAACAAATTCAAAACAATTTGAATGGTAGGTACATTTTGTAAATACATTATTCATATAACCCAAATTTCCTTTGTGTATTTTATTTCCCTTGTACCTTTTGTTAAGCGGAAACGGAGAGCCTTATTAAATTGTTATTAGTACTTTCGTTATTTTACGATAGATGTCACAACATAAACATTAAAAACAAATATAAATACTAACGCTGCTTTGCAATTGTTACTTGAGGTTTGGACAACTTGAAACGTATATTGTTTCTCCATTTGAGAAGTGTAAAGTAATCCGTTATTCCATTCGCTTTCTCGTTTTTACCTTTTCGAAAATGATATTTTTAGGATAGCTGAGAAATGCATAATTTTTGTTATTTTATGATAATGTCAATAAATAGTTTTTCTACAAATCTATTAAAAGTGGGCTTTTTAATGTTTGTTTTTAGCTTTAAAAACGTCATTTTATGACACCAGTGTTAAAAATGATAGATCATCGTTACTTTTAACACTAGTGTTAACAGTGAATGTCAAAAAATCATTAGAAATACAAATTTAAATTAAAAAATCTGATGTGGCCAGCACATTACCTTCCGTCAGTTATATGAGGCATTTACGAAAATTCTACCGGTGAACTGTTACCGGTAAACAGCTGTTTATCAGGTTATAGCTACCGGAATCGATATTTTAAGAACGCAAGTGGTAAACAGGGTAGATCCATAACCTATAAAAAAAATTGAAAATTTGAAACAGGTTAGAAATTTGATATCGTTAACAAACATTTAACGCGAGCGCTTCGCTTTGCATCACCATCTTTTTTTTGAGATTAGATTCTTCATGAATCCGGTAGATAGATCTGCTAGATATTATACAATTTTCGAACACGGTAACTTTTTACCACTCGTGTTTTCGAACACAGTCAATTGACACTGACATCTTTCAATCAGAATTTTCTTAATATGGTAGCTGTTTCTAGCATAGCTAGCTAATTTATGAAATTTAATTTCTTTATAATTTTATAACTCTATATCCATTTAATATGAAGTATAAAATGCAGTCAAATCGTATAGAGAATATAATGTTCTTTAATATTTATAATAACATTAAATGTGAAAAAATGATATTTAACATCGTTTTTTCAAGAAAAACTGTTAAAATCTTCAAATGAGGGTACTTCCGGTTGATCAATTATAACCAAAATCTAATCAGCTCTTCATATGGATGCAACGAAGAGGAATACGAAAGAATTATAATTTTTGGAATTGTAGTATTAGAGTTATCGTAGACGAAAATTTCGTCACACACACATACACACACACACACACACACAAATACACACACGCACACACACACACACACACACACACACACACACACACACACACATACATACATACATCATCGTAAAAATAGTCAAATCGTATTCTAGGAACCTTAAAACGTGCTTATTCATTAAAAACTCACAACCGAATTTTTTGACCAAAGACAATTCCTTCCTTACCTGAAGGTGACGGAAGATAAAAATAATGTTTGTAGAAAAATAATGCATGATATACGTGTTGAAAGTGATTTTATTTTGTTCGAAGGTTTGGATCACTCCGTTTCGCGTCGTTGTTCCAAATTTCCTTCTCACAAAATAAAATGTCACTTTTAACACTTATAACAATAATAACTATTTTAAATGTTTCATTTACAAAGTTGCTTTTGGGTCCGAAGTAGATACGAGTAGACATTGTGGAAATCTAAAGCTGAGCCCATGAAAATAATATGGGAGATATTTAATTGTAAAATGAATTTTTGGAAATTGTACAACCTGTGAACTTTAGGGATAATTGTTAGGACGTTATGCTTAAAATAAAATTTAAAAAATTTATTTGTAAATTTTTTTCTTCGACTTTTTATTTTAGAAAAATCTGATGTGGCCAACACAACACCTCCCGTTATTTAATTTTCATTAATTTAAATATACATACTTACATATTTAGTTATACTAGAAACTGTATTAAAATCCATTCTATATGGTTCTATTTACTATTTTCTTTTTAAAAAGTTACTATAATTAATTTGAAATAATTAGTTCTTTGACAGTGACATTTATCTCTCAGTTACATACATTTGAGGTATGAACTGTCTGACAAGTAGTTGTGGTTGTTAAAGCGCAGGCTCTGTGATTTAAATTATGGATAATTTTATAAGTCTATCCATAAAATGTATAGGAAAGTATTAATGCAAACCAATAGAAAATTTAATAATCTTTAATTTTTAT
Organism: Harpalus rubripes; assembly: GCA_963082715.1. Lineage (NCBI taxonomy): Eukaryota > Metazoa > Arthropoda > Insecta > Coleoptera > Carabidae > Harpalus > Harpalus rubripes. Next base: position 80,171,289 of record OY720449.1, on the reverse strand, counting down.
AACATAAATCTCGAAAAAATTACATTTAATGGAGAAAAACGCACGCACGCACGCACGGACACATACACACACACACACACACACACACACACACACACAGACAGACATCATCGTGAAAATGTTAAAATTGGATTCTAGGGACCTTAAAACGTGGTCATTTATCAAAATTTTGATATGCGATTTTTAGCACGATCCCTATACGTCCCTTACCAAGGGTAGCGGGAGGTAAAAAAATGATTGAATTTTTTAAAATATTAAAAGTTTTAGTACATGAACAATTTATTTGAATTTTTGCTTCATATTTTAGTACAGGTGTCCACAATGTTTTTAAGGTTCTCCAGTGTTTGTAAATATTGTCTTCAAATTTGGATTATATTATGTATGTAGCTCGACCCGTAGATTTAAAAGTTTGAAGTTTTAACTTTCTATCTCTACCCGTTTTGGCTGTGATGTATCCAAAACAAAGTCGGCAACTTTGAAAAACAATTTTGAAAAGGACATGCCTATCGGCATCAATCCTATAAATGGTTTAGTCTCTTAAGAATGAAATATATTGCGTTCAATTTCTAATTATAAGTTCCCGAATTAAACAATGAACCGCAATTGCCAATAAAATCCAATCAATAGTGTCTTCGTTCCCGCAGAACAATAGCACAATTATTGATTTCTTAACATTGTTTGAATCAATGGCAACATTGTTACGTTAGTTTATATTCTACTGACGTTTACTTTTCCAGAACAAATAGAGGAGTAGAACTAACGAATTGAAAATAAATTCTCAAATTTACAGGGCATTTTCAATGATTTGCATATTGGTACGTAGGTAATAAGAGAGAAGAAATAACTTTAGTGCGTCATCCAATATTTTTTTACTGGCAATACCAATGGCATGTGAAATTTGTTTGCTTGTTTACCACGTGTTAAAATGTCACGATTATTAATCGTTCCTATTTACACACCTGATAGGAGCATTGTGTACTCCTGTACTAAAGTATAAAGCGAACATTCAAATAAATTGTTCCTAGAGCTAGAAACATTTTACAAAAATTCAATATTACACAAACATACTTCTGATATGAACCTGCACTCTAAAATAGTTATTTATGCAACAAGTGTGTAAAGTAGTACTTTTTTCGTCGAGTGCGATGTTTATAGCACGACACAAAAACACTATTTTACATACGTGTTGCATACAATATTTTTCCTACATCCGAAATTTTAGCGCTGTTTCTAATAATACTGAGTGTACAAGCATCTTTATAGACATAATTTTCTTCTCATAATACTGTACAAAATGTAACTTGAATATTTGAAAGAATATCAGAAACAAGTAGTCTTCTAGAATTGTACAAATTTTACATTTTTACCTTCCGTCACCTTTACGCAAGGAAGGTATTGTTTTTGGTCAAAATATTCGATGATGAGTTTTAAATCAATAAGCATGTTTTAGGGTCTCTAGAGAACGATTTTACTATTTTTACGGTGATGTCTGTATGTGTGCGTTTGTTTATGTGTGTATGTGTGCCTGTATGTGTGTGTGTACCAAAATTTCGTCTGTGATAACTCTAATACTACAATTTCAAAAATTATAATTCTTTTGTATTCTTCTTCGTTACATCCATATGAAGACCTGATTAGATTTTGGTTACAATTGGTCAGCCGGAAGTAGCCTCATTTGAACATTTTAACAGTTTTTCTTGAAAAAACTATGTTAAATATAATTTTTTACATTTAATGTTATTATAAATAATAAAGAATATTTTATTCTGTATGATTTGACTGAATTTTATATTTAATATTAAATAGATATAAAGTTGGATTTAATTTTAATTTATCGTTATTTTCCAATCTTCTTGCGCTATTGCTTCAATCTAATCTAAGCATTTTATACTTTCGTTTTTGTAAATGAATGCCCTATTTTATTTTCACAGCAGTGCGGCATTTTGTTTGGTTATGTAATATACCGACAAAGAAGTTATATGTCAGATTGACTTGTGAAGGTGGTAAATGTGTAACTACAGTGCCATTAGTTCCTCACTAAACGTTTCCATTAAGAATGTAGACAAGTGACATTTCTCAACATTGTATATTTAGAAATTTGGACAGCGAGCGTTTTTCTACTTTGGCGCACGTGAGTGGCAAAGTGACATTTTGCGTTGACAAGAGAGAGCACAAATGGCTACTCTTTGTATATAGACTGTAGAAAAACGAATTAGTAATTGAAAAGTGACTCTTTACACACTGTAAAGAGTGCGTAAATTGTACTTTACGCACGGTTGTAGGAAAAAAGAATTATTAAAATCAATTAATACTGGACTTTGATTTTAATCATTTTTCTTTTAAAATGAAGTCTAATATCAAAAGCATGTTTGTCTAATATGGATTTTTTTAAAATGTTAATAATTCTAGCACAGGAATTTTTGAATTTTCGCTTCATATTTTAGTAAAGGAGTACACAATGCTCTTAAAAACACCTACTAAAAGTTTAGTTTCGAATCACGTTGGGGTCAACAATGTAGAATTATTAAAATGATTACTTAAAACAATAAATAGTGTATAATGATATAAAATACAGAATGATCAAAACAATCTGATAGTCACGTGACTCGCAATGACATCAAAACTAGATTTCTTGGAAGAAAAGTTTGGTATTTATGTTGCGAGTTTTTATTATAAATAACTTTTATTTTTGTTGCGCACTCCTAATCGAAAATCGAAATCGAAAATAAACTTGCGTCCGTCCATTAAAACCATTTAGGGTGGTATTATTAAAATTATTTTTGTAGCTCCCCAAGCAAATAACGAAATACACTAATAAGAGTCTTGAAAAAGAATGTTGTTGATAATGTAAATATGAAACGCAAGAAATAAAGACGGTAAAATGAAACAAAGAACGTAACAGATATTTGAATATATATTTGACAGATTGACAGAACAATACATGCCTATGAATTGTACTCAACTGCTAATGCTTGTTTCCGCTGGGTAAAATATTGAGAACTATTCAGATCACGTGACTATCAGTTGGTTTTAATCACCATGTATATGAATTATATAAGACAAGAATTTTGACATGTTTACTTTAGAAATATAATAATTGAATTATTTAAAAATAAATATTTTGTTGGGGTGGTAACGTGGCGGTCTACTTGATCCGCCATGGATCTTTTTCATTAAATGAGTCTATTAAAACTTTTAAACTTTGAAAACTGTTACATTCACAAGTAAACGTTTCTAGAAAAATGATCACAACTGCCCGCCTAACTATGAATTGATATTTTCGAGTGATTCATCAAATTCGTATATAAAAACTGTGAATGTTGTTCTTGTTAAATTTATGAAACGGAAACGGACGACCTTGAAAACCATCTACACGTATCGACAAACTAATAAGACGAAAATTTATTGCTAATGCGTGGAAAACAACGTAAGAAATATCTAAAGAATTATTTCCGTGATGAAAAGTTTACCAATATCAGTTATAGTAAAAATTGGATGATATCCGGCATGAAAAAACTAGTTCTCCAAGTTGAAAATTTATGATTGTGTATTTTGATAGTACGTTTTAGAAATACATATTTATTTTTAGCCAGTAAGGCTGCCACGCACTTGAGCGACGCGAAGCGAAAAGAAGTTTTTTCATTCAATGTATTCTTATGTGAATAGTCGCCTCGTTGCTCTGCTCTTCGCTGCTCCAAAGTGCGCGTATACACACACACATAAGAATACATTGAATGAAAAAACTTCTCTTCGCTTCGGTCGCTGAAGTGCGCGTTGGCCTTAATACTACAGTGTAGTTAAAATGCCTGTTGTGTAATCGGCAATCGAACTGGAGATGTAGGAACCATAAAGGCCGTCGCGCACTTGGGCGAAGCGAGGCGAGGCGAAGCGAAGCGCGGCGAAGAGTCGTTTTTAGAATCAACGCGCACTTGCGAGCAGTTTTCAACGAGAAACGGTCGCGTTTGCTTCAAAAGATGGACAGCTCGGAAGAAACTCAACAACGCAGGCACTATCAATACGAGACAAATTTATAAATTATTTTGTTTCATCCGTAGGTTCAAGTGCAGTGGCAAAATTCCATGGTACAGAGAGACCGAAAAAATGTTTAAATTTTTTGATATATTCTACTACATTCTGTAACCAAGTAGTTAATCTCCTTTTTTGTTGAGTCTGCAATACTATTTTATACAATAGAAATCGTTTAATATGTAAGGAATTCTCAGAACTAAATTTTTAAAAAAATTCTTTTACATTGTATTACATAGATAATGTCATTTTTAATTGACTTCATTTTTATTTATAATAATATATTTAGTTTTTTTTTGTTTTAAGTAGTAGTACATATTCAGTTGCCATATCCATATCTATTGGATCAAATATTTAATGAATTGCTTAAAATTCAACATTTTGTAATGTACATTGTTATATTTACAATTAATAAACTTAATATACATAGCATATCATACCGGTTATATTCATTTCTTCTGCTGCTTCTAACCAGCAGTTGTTTTTCAATGTCTGATTAGAATACACGACACATCTTATATCGTACATATCTTTATATTTTGAAACCAGAAGAACTAATTTCTCTTCTGTATTTGACATTTTCATAGAACCTATACGTATTGTTTGAAATGAAACGTGTAAAATTTAATTCTAAACCGGCTATTTCCAATATGTCTCGGGCGTATTCATTCTGATTTAGGTAGCTGCGCTGCGCTGCGCTATCGCACACTTCAGCTCAGCGAAGCAAAGAGCAGAGAAAAATATTCTCCCCGAAGTATTCCGGCAAGTCGCTTCGCTGCTCTGCTCTTCGCTTCGCCAAAGTGCGCGTATACCCATAATAATATATTGAATGAAAAAACGGCTCTTCGCCGCGCTAAGCTTCGCCTCGCTACGCTTCGCCCAAGTGCGCGACGGCCTTAAGGCAGTCGCTTAATATAATAATTTTATAAATTTTAAAAAACTAGAAATATAAATTAGAATTCTGTTGTAAATTTTCTGAAGCTGTGAATTTTGCTAATTGGAAGGTTTATTGGATAGAAAGTTGTTTATTATGTTGACAACTAAAAGACGATGTTTCGGCACATGGTTATGGCCATTATCAAGTCTACATACAAAAGGATAATTAATGTTATGAAATTTTTTTATAAATTAGAATTACAAACTTACCATAAAAATTGAATTTACATTCAGTCAATTTTTTATTTATAATTTAAAAATTGACTGAATGTAAATTCAATTTTTCTGGTAAGTTTGTAATTCTAATTTAAAAAATTTCATAACATTAATTATCCTTTTGTATGTAGACTTGATAATGGCCATAACCATGTGCCGAAACGTCGTCTTTTAGTTGTCAACATAATAAACAACTTTTAAAAAACAAAGAAGCTTTCTATCCAATAAACCTTCCAATTAGATAAATTAGAATTCGTTTTCTCGTTTTAAATAAGAGTGAATCATAATGTAACGTTTTTATTTATTTGGGTGAAGTCAAAAAATTAAATAATTTTTATACTATATAACAATGCGCGGGTAATTACGCTTATCTCCCCCTTGTTCACACAACTGTCCGCGCACTGCACCATGTTATCGATCGCTTACCTAGGCTCCGCCTATTCCCTCACTATTAAACTCTAGATCTTTTATCATAGGCGTCGGCTCACACGCGCTGGTTGGGGGCTCGCGGACCCAATGTCGTAGGTACCTACTCTCTCACGTTACAATAAGTTTAGATTTTTTTGTATTCGTATTACCTTTAACACAACACTTTTTGATGTACAATTGGGTTCATTTTCTTTAATTCGCTTATTTTTCATATATTTTCATATATAATATCATAAGTGGTAAATTTTAGCCGGGAAAATTTTCAGATTGTTACGAGAGCCGGTTGCCTAGCAATTTATTGAGTGGTATTGACAAAAAAATTACGAGTTGTCAAACGAGTAATTTTTGATCAATGTCACGAAATAAATTGGCAACAGGCTCGAGTAAAGCAATCGGAAAATTTTTCCAGGTTAAAATTTAACCACGAATGGTATTCGGATGACTATTTCCAAAATAAAAATCAGGTAATTATTTATATAATTTTTTTCTTGACAAAAATCTTGTAAATATTTATTGTGTTTAGAGGTATTAGGGTTCAGTTTGCTTTTTCAACGTTTTAAATAGATTCATGTCCAAATCGACTCGTTTTTAATAAAAACTGATAACACTGAAAATATAAAGACTTTGACAGGTATGTAAACAATATGTTTCTAAAACGTCAAAAAATTTTCGCTTATCAAAACTCACTTACTTGTAAAAATACGACATCTTATTGGCTTAAAGGGTGCGAAAAAACTTTTTTGACGCTGTTTTGTCGAAATGAAATTTGGTAACTAGGTAGAATCCTGAATTTGGATTGGTTTATATATTTATGAGTGAAATAGTCAAATGAAATTATAAAATCAGAGCGAGAGAACTTCTTTTTCTGTTAAACGAAATGGTTTTTGACGTTTACATATTTGACATGTCTTACTGGCCGTCATTAATTTAGTTCCCTAAAATTTCGCTGATGTTGCATTCTTTTCTGCGGGTCCCAATCAACGATCACAAATACGCTAGATATAACTTCAAAGCATTTGTTTTGTTTTCAGCTGGACAGAAAGAGACAACTAAGGATAGAGATATGTTAAGTCTCCTCACGGAGTATTCGCCAGATGTCACTACTTGTTCTATTAACATGAACTGTACTATATTTGAAACATTTCAATTATTATTAACGAAAAGTAATTATATAATGTATGAAACAAATTGATATTAGTATTAGCAAAGGATAAAAAGAATTGTATATAATTATTTATATTATTCTAATGATTTTTAAACAATATTTTTGTATACATGCTTATTATTCTATTTGTAGTTTTTTCTAAATTTATTTTTGTGGTGGATCCAGGATATGGTTATGAATACAGTCCAAAATTCCTGTAGGTAAATTTCTCATGGTAGTATTAATTAATTGTTTTTTTAATTAATAAGAGTTTTTAGAATTACGCACATTTTATTTCAAAACTCACTTGAAAAGGACAGATTTATAGAGAATAATGAAACTGTAAAACTTTGAACAAACAAAACTGGGCCTCGATTTTGTAACTTTAAATTCTGTCTGATTTAAAATTCCGTTGGAATTGGGTTTTCCCCACTACGAATTCTACTGCTCCAGACCAGTCGAATTTGAAATCTGACAGAATTGCGATTCTTCCAATTCTTTTTCAGGATAGATTTCAAATTTGAAATCTGACAGAATTGAGATTTCCCCAATTCTTTTCCCGGATAGATTTCAAATTCTACTCACCTGGAGCAAGGAAAACCCAATTCCGACAGAATTTGAAATCGAACGACTTCATAACTTCCAAACACAGGAACAAAATGTCACAAATACATTATAAGGACCGTAGAGACATCTCTCGACAAACTTTAGAGTAGACTTATATATCTCTATCTCTAGTTGTCTATTGCTGTTCAGACGAGAGGATAACAAACAATAGTGAGGTATGGGTACCGTGACCATTTTTTTTACCTCAGAACGGGACAGCGTGATGAGGGGGGGCGGGGTTGAAAACGGCGCCGCAGGTGAATTTTTTTTCCATTCAAGGTCAAATGCCTTATAATTGAAAGTTACATTTTTTCAAGGGATGTGAAGTTGCACGTTTTTCCTCTTTCATGTACAAAAATAAATTTCCAGAAGATTTTAGAAAAGAGAATATATTTAACGGATTGTTGATTTAGAACAAGCAGATCACAAATACGTACGATCGTACGTCGTATCACACAGAATATCAACGTCGTATCACACAAAAAAATAAATAAATGTATCATCATGGCATATTACCCATTGCTGGGTGTGCCAATCTGCTTTGTACGCAGATTTCTGTAATGATGATGACTTATTTGTATCGTGCGGGCGATTACCAGGCGTCACCTCAACGGCACTCATTGCTGGCGTGGAGAGTGCACCACAGGGGTCAATTTTGTGCCATTTAAAATTCGAAATATTTGGCGTCGGTCGGGATCGAACCCGGTTCTCCAGATTCGCGACCAGACACTCAGGCACGCGGCCACGAGACCCCATAAAATAACAATAATATAATAATAATAATAATAATAATAATAATAATAATAATAATAATAATAATAATAACAATAACAATAATAATAATAATAATAATAATAATAATAATAATAACAACAATAATAATAATTGTAAACTGTCGTAAAATTGAAATGAAATGATGAGCCATTTAATTATGTAAAAAAAGAACTTATTTTACGATTTATTCAAAAACATGGACATGGTAACAATGTATTAATGATATGTAACTTGAATTAATCTTAGACGTTAGATTGCAGTTGCAGACGCATTTGTTTTATATTTGTCGGCGGAGCAATCAGCTCAAAATGTCGGATCTAGTTTTCAAGAAGGAATGGAGCTCATACATGATTTGTTGATGTTAGTCTCGGTAATTAAAATGAATCAAAAATCAAGGTACAATAAATTATCGTTTGGTCCGTTTGCAAAAGCGGGACATTTTTGATTTTTGCTCTCGCTGGGGACAACGGGACAGACAGCCTGAAAGCGGGACGTATGGTCACGTTAAGAGTATGATGCACCCCCATGAAAATATGCGAAAAAGTGGTATAGAAATCCGGTCATATCTTTGCAATCACTAAACTTTTGATAAACAAATAAATTGTAGTTCATAAAACAAGAATCAATCTACGTATGATTGGTACTATTTTTTTACTTTTTGTTTTTATTAATTAGTAATTAATTAGTAAACTTGGTGAAATTCGTAATTTTTCGAATCAAAATTTATGAATAATAGACATAATTTTTTTAAAAAATATTTCCAATTAGACCTAGGTTGATCTTTAATTAACCCAAATTATGTATTATTTTTGGTTTTCATAATGTGATTATTATAATATGAACGGATTCCCGAGACACTAATTCGCTAACTGATACTGTTAAAATGAATCATGCAGTGCTGCCCTCTACACCTTACTGTTCAAATCTTCGAAATTAAGGAAAGATACGAATTTCGGAAAGTTCGTTTTCGTAGACAAGGATAGGTATATACTGGTGGATTTACAGTATTTACACAAACCAACATTCCTTGAATATGGGTGACCGAGGTAGTCCCAGGCCTTAAAAATTCCACTTTCCCTAATTTTTCCAAGAATTCGTAGCGATAGCAGTCATTCAAGAAAGATTGTGCTTCAAAAAGAAAATATTGAAAATTTAACTCCTCTTGTCCTAGGACCTAGGTGAACATAAAAACTGTGCTGATTATTTTTGCACAAGACGGGATACTGATGATGAAAGTGGAATATGTCTATAAAGATGATTTATTTTGGCAACAAATGGAGCTACAATTAAAACATTTTATATGGAACATTTATTAGCTTAGCCCGTTTCACATTTTTTAAAAGTATTTCAAATGAAAGTTTATAATACAATGATAATAATTTGTTGTTATTTTTGAAAATAATTAAATAAAAATATTAGCGCCAGAAATAGTCATCAAGAACAAACCGCCACTTCTGTGTCGTCAAAGTACATATAGCACGTCATGCATAGTCAATATAATTGTCCATCACCTACGTTATTTGTATAAATAAACGTAGGCGATAGTGTGTCACATGTCTAGTTGTATGAACTTTAACACTCCGTGTCAGATCAAGTGACTTTTTCGAAATATTACACAAATTTTAATGGGGCGCGAGCAGACACGTAACTCGAACGACCTTGAAGTGCTTGGACTCAGCTGATTTGTGTGCGCTTGTTACTCTGACAAGACCAATGTTTTGACTTATTTTAAATTTGAACTGTTAAGAAGTTATTATTTTTAATTTTATGTGTTTTACTGCCTAAAAATTGTACAATAACATTTTAGCAGTTCAAAATCAAAATAAGTTGAAACATTGGTCTTGTCAAAGTGACACGCGCACACAAATCTGCTGATTCCAAGCATCTCATAGTCGCTAGCGCTCTATAATTAATTGCAAGATGTCAAATATATATATATATATATATATATATATATATATATATATATATATATATATATATATATATACCGTGTGTCTATTTTAAAGGTGTACATAGGAGATTAACATGGGAAATCAGTTTTTTACAATTGCTGCTCGCCTAATTATTTTAAGCAAAAATACGTCAAATAAAAGTTTTAGGGTATAAAATTGTACATCTAAAACAATAACCAGAATTTCCTTTACATGCTTTATAACGACATAAATTAAATATGAAAATGTCGAAAATTACGTTAAAAATATCGACAGCCATGAAATTGAACAAAAAATAAATAAATGCTTGACGTTTTATCTGTCACAACGTAAGTTAATTATTTGACGTTTCTGACAATTTGATTTGAACCCTTGATTTGAACAAATATCGTTAATTATGGCAATAATAGAAGTATAAAATTAATAAATAAATATATCATCACGGCATATTACCCATTGCGGGCTGTGCCAATAATATGAATATATCAAAAATTCAATATTGCATAACAAAATTATGTATGATGCTGTTATGTACTCTCAACACCTTAGTACTACAGAAGGGGTCTACACTTATCATTCCTAACACTCTTTTTTAGAGTAACGCATGTTCTGCTCGTTCTATATTCTGATTACGCGGCTCACGTGTATTTTTTGAAGACACATTAGCAGTCTTTTCAAATTTTGTCACGAATTTAGCTCTTCATTCGTATAAATGTTCATTTTTTAATCATTTCAGACAATAAAACTAGAGACAAAATCAAATTGTCAGAAACGTCAAATAAGTTAACTTACGTTGTGACCTGGTTGTGACAGATAAAACGTCAAGCAATTATTTATTTTCTGTTCAATTCCATGGATGTCGATATTTTCAACGTAATTTTTGATATTTTAATATTTAATTTCTGTCCTTACAAAGCATGGAAAGGTAATTCTGTTTATTGATTTAGATGCAGAATTTTATGCTCTAAAACTTTTATTTGACGCATTTTTGCTTAAAATAATTAGGCGAGCAGGAAATTGCAAAAAACTGATATCCCCATGTTAATCTCCTATGTACACCTTTAAGACGGACACACGGTATATATATATATATATATATATATATATATATATATATATATATATATATATATATATATATCGTGATATTTTCAAATTCGAAGCTATGTAAGAAAAAGTATTTAGAAAATTTAGCAATTAGAAGGCTTATAAAAATTCTTGCAATAGTCCTATTGTGGATTCGAGGTTGAAAAATAAAAAATAATTAATTATAAATTTTAATTCTTTCTTTGTTATAAATACCATCCTTTCTTTCTCGTATTTCATACTTAACATTTTTGTAAAATAAGAATCATTTTTTAATTCACCCTGAATACTTCAAAACTCTTTATTTTGTATTTCTGTCGATTAAAATATTTTCTTATATTATACTTGTATTCATTGGCAATTTTTTTATTCTCTAAATATTATTTATTTTAGATATTTAATAAAACAAAATTATTTAGATATTTATAAATTATTTTAGATACCTATATAATTAAACAAAATATATAAATACCTAATTAAAAAACAATTTATATGTATAAACAAATGAAAAAATAAGTTATACGAGTATAATACATAATTATAGAAAAACGATTTCTAGAAGCAGTGAGCTGCGATTCAGTTCTAGTGTTTTAACGAAAATTTCCGAAAAGTGTCGAACTAGTACACGCTCGTTGTGTTGGCGTAATTTTATTGCCCAAGAGCCCCAACTCCTCTTTACCCGACCCCGCGTAGCACCACTAGCAGTAAGGGTGCATCATACTCTTAAGTATAGGGCATGTTTTGTCTTGTATATTTGTGGTCGTTGGTCTCAATAGAACATTCATCCATAGGAAGGAAGCTTTATGACCACATATACAAATTCAATTTTTTATTAATGCATGTAAACCGGTCGACTCTTTAAGCACCATATACTTTATTCTTACTGAAACGATACATAAATATTATAACACAAGTACGTCCTTGTTTCCTAACTTTTATTTTTTTCTTAACAAATAATCTGCTGTGAGAAACAACTAAAGGCAATTCGCTATCTCTTGAAACCCGTGAAATAGGCGTGGTTCCTGCTCCTGCTCCATGATCCTACAGAGGAGAATATAGATGCAACTGATGCACTACTGTAGCATCAGTCACGTTCGTGTTTATCTCATTGGAGGAATATGTGAGATGAGCTATCATTCGTTCTGACAGCGCTGCTAGCTATTCGATCATATGCAATGTAAATTGAAGGCAGATATGTATGCTGCTATTGCAGTATGCATGTGGTGATGATACTTTGCATATATTTCAATAATTTTATTCTGTATGCATTTTTCGCGACAGCGTAAAGCATATAGGTTGTAAATCTTGACAGATGATATATTTGGATATCCAACCTTTTTGGGAAAATGTTAACGATTTACTTTTTAGCAGTTTGCTTTAAATATCGATATGATTTTCTTTTCGTTTGCATATTGTATGGCGGAGAGGTGTAAAGTTGGTACTTTACATATTGCAAACAGCGTGTAAAGTAAACGATTTTTGTATTTTACTCGTATTTTCTTTACACATTGCAGACCTGCCACCATCAATATTCTTTACATTCATGTTGGTATTCAACTTCAGATCTGTTATCTGTCAGATGTGAGCTCGGTATTTGGTGTGTTCAAATTAGGCATTTACAAAAATTCTACCGGTAGATACCGCATCTACCGAGTGCGTTCGAAAACACGAGTGGTTAATAGTTACCATGTTCGAAAATTGTACCATATCTACCAGATTCATCTACCGGATACATGATTTTTGGATCGAATAATTCAGCCGGTAAATGCGGTAAATGAAGAATCTATACTCAAAAAAATAAAGGTAGTGATGCCAAGCGAAGAGCGCTCGTAAAAGTGAAAATGTGTTAATGTTCGAATCGGAGGTAGGACTGTGCTCAATTTTTTAACTACGTCAAATTTCAAATCTGTTTCAACCTTTCAAATGTTTTTCATAGGTTATAAATCTATCCTGTTTACCACTTGCGTTCTTAAAATATCGATTCTGGTAGCTGTAACCTACAGCTGTTTACCGATATATACCGGAAACAGTTCACCGGTAGAATTTTTGTAAGAGCCTATTGTCGTCTGTCAACTTTCTAACTTTTTCAGGAACGAAATTTCGAAAAAAAATAGATTATCGTCGTTACCCTTAAGAAGTTATTGACTAGTCATGGTTGCGACATTCAAGTTTCATATACTAGTGAACTGCTGGTTTACTACACTAATAATAACAAATATCATCTTAAAAGATGACATTTTCACACGGGATGTTATATCAATTTTTATTCAGTTTAAACTTTTTAACAATGCGTTCTGCTATTAAAGGCAACATTAATTGCTTTTAAAGAAATTAGAAGCAGAATCCTGCGTGTACATACCATTTCCACGGGGGAAGAATTGATGACGTCATGTTATTGGCTGAAAACGTTTGATGTCCGAAGTATTCGTACGAATCAAAACTGACAATATAATAAGTTTGTTCCAACAAAAGCACAGAACAAGTTCCGACAAGTCGAATTTAAAATTCAGAACTTACAGTGACAGTGTTCCAAGATCGAGTGAATGGGCCCGTCCAACTTTTTTTGAATTTTTTATGTTATGCAGAATAAAAAAAGAAATTCCGTATTTTTTGTTTTCTTGAAATTATGCTTAATAACGCCAAAAATAATGATTAAAATTTTAGCGCGAAAGTTGTGACGTTAGTGTCACTCCTTCATAAGTAGAGAGAACCGACATACGTTACCATTAATAATGGTAATATAGGTAAGTAAAATTAATAATTTTTGCTGGTTTTCATAATCAGATTAATCATTCGCTTTAATTAATGTTACTTTAAGACTTTCTTTAACATAATATTGCAGGTTATTATACTCACCAAGTGTCATTATTGTAATTAAAATAGTATTTAAACTATTTTCTGTTTATAATTAAATACAACAATGACAGTATTGATTACAATAATCAAAGCATAGTTCATAATAAAAAGTAATCCATTTACATTTCTATTTACTAAATGATTACAACAATGACAAGTATTCAGATTACAATAATTAAAACATAAATTATAATTTTATTTATTTAATAAGTAAATTTTCTTTTGATGTTAATAAAAAATTACTCGGATTTATTAAATATGTGCGTGTTAGAGTATGTGTAAAGCCAATCGCGAATTTATGAGCAAAATATGCATGTGACATTTTCACAAGGTAACTGGACAACTGTAATGACGCTGACGTCACAACATGGCGATCGTTTTACGCTAAAAACTTTAATTACATTATTATAGGTATAAAAATACAAAATATATAGCAACTTTTATTTCGTTTTCATTTATTTGTATTCAAAATTCATATGCGATATGTAATTTCTAAAAAGTCGATGACTTGGACGGGCCCATTGTGTTCCGAACCGATTCTGAACCGTTTTAAAGTTCCAGGATTTTACAGGAATTTTTAATGCTGAATAAGTTTGACATGCTATCTAACCTGACTTATTTTGTTTTTGTTATTAATGATATTAGCAATGGAAGAAGACAACGATTTTTCCGAATTGTCAGAATTTTTTAGCGATGGAGAATTCTTGGATGATGTTATGGAAATAAGGCAAAACAATGTAAATTACCTACGGATGATAGTGTCTGAATACAGTGAACAGGTATTTTTGGAACATTTTCGCGTTATGTACCTACGTTTTAATCGTGAACTTACCTTCCATTTCTTCAGTTTAATAGTATTTTATGTACCAAGGGCGTTACGATGATGATAATGCCAGGAGGCGACAAGAATCTAGCTCGAGGGCCTTAGGCCCGAGGGATAGATTTCGCCCGGTGGGCATTATCATCTAGTAACGCTCGCGGTGCATACAAGATTTTATGTGTCACTAGAGTATGTGAAATAAGTTTTCATTTATAATAATTTTGATCACAACAATGCTTAAGCTTTGACGTTGCTAAGGATGTTGTTTAATTATTTTGTTTATTATCAACATTTATTTATTTTTAAAACATCAACGTTCTATTTCGTTGGAGATAATGGAATGAGTGAATTAGATGTTTCGGAAGATATTTTATCGAAATAGTGGAAAGAAATTATTTTGAATGCTTCTGTATACTTTGACGAAGACAAACGAATAAATGTTCCCCTAATTATTCCATTTTCGTCTGTAGAAGATGTAAGTACAATATTTTGGAGTTCGTTTTTATATGACAGATCTCAGTTCTTCATTTCTTATGCACTTATTTCTGAATATTATTACATTTTAGAGAGTTTGTACTGCTTTGGATGTGTCATATGTGACGGTAATTAATATCAAAAATGAATTCAAACGTGGATAAATATCGTCCTCAAAAAATTAGTGATCCGTCATCCGTCCAAAATCAATGCGAAACATTGCAGTCTGCAGTTTGACGTACTTACTTTTTACATGTGTGGTGAAAGTAAATTGCGTTTTAAGACCCTTTTCATAATCAATTTTAAGTATTATAATTAAATTAAATGATGTTGTGCTTTCAAAGCTGTTTTCTTATTATATTATTTATTTTAATCAATTAATGTATTAATTGTTGTAATCAATCCTTATTATTATTGTAATGAATTATAATTAAGAAGAAAATAAATTTCATTACATATCGTTCATATTATTTCTAATTTAAAGTCCATAAACGACGATCGGATTATAATGAGGACATAATGAGCGATTATTTCCTTATATAATGCCCCGGTTGTTATAGATATATTTATATACACCGTATCCTAGCAGTAAACAGTTCATAATACTTTAGTGAGACATAAATATATTATACCCAATCAAAAGCAAAATGTTTTCTGACAGGTTTAATTTTGTAGGTTAGTATATACAAACAAAATTCTTAACTGGTTCTAAATCGTTCCAACACTAGTCAAGTCTGTTCTAGAGCTATGCTATAAGTTCGCGCATGGATTCTAAGCAGTTCTGAATCACGTTCTGAACGGTTCTGAACTTTGTGTTGGAACAAACCTTATAATATAACCTATATTGTGTCAATTTTGTTATCAAAGTTCTAAGTATAAATAGTTATTTAGCAATAATAAACCAATTCAATAAATACGATCAAATTATCAACGCCAGTAGCCAAAATCACTTTAATAACCACATGAATGACACGATACGAATGCCATGAGTATAATAATTCAAATATTTGAAAATGACATTTGTTACCGCGGTTACAATACCGTTTCTATTTCATTTTTTGCCGTTGGTTGGACCGAGATAGAGTATACTCCTCTGGAACACCTACGATAATGAGATAGCGAATAAAAGTCTCATATATACCAAATGTGTATGACAAAGATAATAGATAAAAGTTTAGTAATTCTTGCATCAGAAATTGATGACGTGGTGATCAACTCGAAGATACTTCGGGAGATATAGAATGTAATTTTATTCCCAGGAATATGTGATTGAGGTATGTCCATGTATTT
Source organism: Harpalus rubripes (assembly GCA_963082715.1). Taxonomy (NCBI): domain Eukaryota; kingdom Metazoa; phylum Arthropoda; class Insecta; order Coleoptera; family Carabidae; genus Harpalus; species Harpalus rubripes. The sequence continues at coordinate 80,154,698 of OY720449.1, read as the reverse complement.
TAGAGACACCTGTATATATGAGTATGTATTTTATGTATAGTAAAATTCCGCTCAATTTTTCGTCGTCTGCCGAATTGCCGAACATAATATCGAAATTGCTAGAAAATTTAATTCTGCTTGAATGAAACTTGGAAAGAATACATTAAAATTAAATCTCCAATTCTGCTTCCATTGATTTGGAAAATTAAAAATACCTACTGATTTAATCAGACGAACAAAAAAATATTCCTCTTTTAAATTTCTGCTTGAACGGAATCCAAACTTCATTAACAGAATGAAATTTCGTGGTTTCTTTTTAAAAAGAACAACCTACATGATTGTGCGATAATTCGCGATGGCCAACAATTTATCCGGCAGGGCAGGTAGACAGCAGGAACACTAAAACCTAAAGTTTAATTAACTGAGAAATTAACCGAACGATTGTAATTATGTATAATACAATGTTCACGCGCAAATTAGTTTCTCGAGGCTACACATAGAATAGCACATTTCCTGTGGATTAGACTCCTTTCAACTTTGACTACAGGATTACCCGCAGGAATTATTTGCATACTCCACAAAAGAAATGAACAACATCAGGATTAATATTAGTCAATTTTTCTATGATTTTTAATGTCGCTTCTTTTCTGAGTTGTCATCAAAATTTACTGACGAACAAACAGTGTCTCAGATTTATTAGATTGAAAGCGACAGACTATACCAGCAAATTCTGTGAAAAGCCTAATACATACCGTGTGTCTGTCTTAAAGGTGTACATAAGAGATTAATATGGGAGACCAGTTTTTTGCAATTTTTTGCTCGCCTAATTATTTTAAGCAAAAACGTATCAAATAAAAGTTTTTGGGCATAAAATTCTGCATCTGAGTCAATAAACAGAATTACCTTTACATGCTTTGTAACGACAGTAATTAAATATGAAAATGTCGAAAATTACGTTGAAATTATCGACAGCCATGGGTTGAACAAAAAATAAATGTTTGACGTTTTAGCTGTCACAACGTAAGTTAACTTATTTAACGTTTCTGACAATTTGATTTGAACAAATATCGTTAATTATAGGTGCGTTTAATGAAGTAAGCAAATCAAGAAAATGCTAGGTAAGCAAACGAGGCTTGTTGCTTAGTACATTGAACGGTTTGCTACTTATTACCATAAACTGTCATCCACAACTGTCATCGAGAAAGTTATAAGTTGTCAAATATAACATGTGTATCTCTCGTATCTCTTTTCTTGGTCTGGGAACTTATGGAAAATGAATTTATACATTTATTTGCCGATAGTGAGATTAATTTAGAAGAAGCTATATTAATTATAACAAGATATTTCAAATTTAATAATGTGATAAACATGCATCATAAAATTCTGTCTTTTTGACATGTGGTTGACAAATACACACCATATAAAGAAATAGAAATAGTTCAAGTTAACTTCATGTATGTATAATTTATATTTGCCGCCAATATATTTGACACTTAGCAAGACAAGCGAGAAATTTGTGGCTTGGATTGTTTGCGAGCAAATCAAGCAAATGCTAGGCTAGCAAAGTCGTTCAACAAATTTTACTTCCGGTTACTTGTTTTGCTGGGCTTATTGAACGCACAGTAATAGAAATATTATATTAGACTAATAAATAAAGTTAAATAATACAGTTTTGTTTAAATATTATGAATTTATTAAAAATTGCGTAACAAATTATGTATGATGCTGTGCCCAACTCATTTTCAATACAAGTAATGCTACAGAAGGGGTCGACACGTATTCCTATCACTTTTATTCCAGTAACGCACGTTTTCCTGCTCGTCCTGTATTCTGATTACGCGGCTCAAGTGTAGTTTTTGAAGACACATTAGCAGTTTTCAAATTTTGTCACGAATTTAGCAATTGTGAAATCACGCTCTTCATTAGTATTTTAGACAATAAAACTCTAGACAAATTCAAATTGTCAGAAACGTCAAATAAGTTAACTTACGTTGTGACAGCTAAAACGTCAAACATTTTTTTATTTTTTGTTCAATTCCATGGCTGTAGATATTTTCAACGTAATTTTCGACATTTTCATATTTAATTTCTGTCGTTATAAAGCATGTAAAGGTAATTCTGTTTATTGATTTAGATGCAGAATTTTATGCCCTAAAACTTTTATTTGACGCGTTTTTGCTTAAAAAAATTAGGCGAGCAGATAATTGCAAAAAACTGATTTCCCATGTTAATCCCCTATGTACACCTTTAAGACAGACACACGGTATTAAGCCGGCGTTAAAATAAAAGAATGAAACGATTGAAAAGTTATTTTTATTTTCCAAGACCGAAAACGCACAGTAAGCGATAAACAAAAGCAGTCGCAACGCGTTGAGGATTTATCTAAAAGTCCAAAGACCGAAATTTATTTGTAATTCTTTTTGCGGAATTTCCATGTTACATAGGAACATATCGCCAACCCACTGTAACACGAGGGGGGTGCGGAAGAGGATGATGCTAATAATGCTTACTTGTTTTCCCCAACGATATGCTTTATTCTGACTGGTTGGTGAAAAGGAAGAACACATACACACTTACACTTTCACTTTACACTTCCGCTCACTTGTAGACGGATGAGGGATGAAAATTTACATTTATGGACATGGACAATACTTCATTTTTACTGACTAACTAAAGTTTTATTTACGTGATTATTATAATTACAGTACAACTTGCATTGATTTAATTAACTTATTCTTTACTAATTAAAACCAACATAAATTAAATCCTAAAGATGCCGTTGCATCCTTAGACTAAAATACTCGCGTTACACAATACGCGAGCCAAAACTTAAAACTCTTGCATGTTTACTAACTGAGTACCGACGTCTTCTCGACGTGACAAACTAATACCGACTCTCTAAAACAAAGCGCTATCTTCAGGGCAGGATTATCTTAGGAGTACAGGGTGCATAGGCTAGGGCTAGGACATTCAAAGTCACGCACGTATGCATAATAATTTCTACTAAATGATCAACAATTAAATGTGATTAATACAGAGACAACGTTGGATACCAATTACCACTGATATAGTATGTCATGGGCAGTGTTGTGACAGATCAAATAATAAAGGATCTAGACCAAGATCAAGATCTATATAATTCATATGTTCTAGATCAGATCATAGGTCAATTTCTGCGGTCGGATCTATTTTACAGATCAGATCAGGAACTTGGGATCTGTTTTTCTTAGATCATAAAAAAGATCAGTAACGATTTTCAAATGGCTTTTATTTCTTTACAAAAAATAAATAAATTACACACACTTAGTTTTAATAATACTAAATTAATGAATAAAGTAGAAACAGGAACAATAATAATTAATTTTAAATATTAGAATTGTTGAAATATATTAAGACAGGTCATTAATTTTCGTCTTCTCCAATTTTATTCCCTTTAAAAATATTCAAAAGATTCAAACCTACTGTCACTTAAATTGCATCTTCCAAGAACTAATTTGACTCCAACAATAATTTTCACTAAGTTCCAATGGTGCAGATGACGATAGGGTAGTAGGTATTGTATTTGAGATACACGAATTTTATATCATTCGAACTTATTCTAAGGCTTTTATTTTATCTTTTTTAAGATCAGAGATTACAGTTGTTAGATCTAGATCCAGATCAAGATCTGATTACGTAAAAGGATCTAGATCAGATCAAAAACCATACTTAATGAACTAGATCAAATGATCTAAATCAGTCACAACACTGGTCATGGGTGAACCCAGACGCGACTATCATATTATGATAAGAATTTCTAAATAGAATTTTGGCATTTATAACTTAAATAGATAAACAGAGTTAAAATATGATACTATAATTAGAAAAGTTTATTAAAAGTTATTTACCTGTTATTGCTCTTACCCTCGTCTTATCACATCACGAAAATCAACGAAAAGTATGTATATACATATACTCCCCCGCGCATGTTCAATATGCGTTGGTTTTCGGCGGATCTACTAAAATTATGAAAATTCCGCCGTGTATATAATATCGCCAGAGGGTATCTAGCAATTCCAAACTTTTCATAAGTCAGTTGGGAGTCAGCTGCACGATTTTGTTTGCGGTAAAGAATCTTTTAACTAGATAGTTGAGTCTATTTATAGCAAGAGCTGAACATTTACAAGTCATATGTACTGAAGTTTCTTTTTTGTCTTCGTAGAATTGATAGGTACTGTTTTCAGCTACACCAATTTTACATAGATATTATTTTATAAGGCAGTGACCAATAAGGTTACTTTTTATAGTATAGTTATTTTCAATGAGAAGTAAGAGCTACTTGGCATTACAAGTGTGAAATGAATTTCTTAACCTAACTGAGGCTCGGAACCGCAATGTCTCTCCAAGATGATAGTATGGCTGACTCCTGCCAGTTTTTGATATCCTTCTTAATATAACTTTTCAAGAGTCCTCAAGAAGTCCCCTTTGCCTGTAAAATGGTAATTTGACCAATTTATAGAGCTCAAGTGCTTTTTCCATATTTACCCATATCAATGACTGTTTACTCTATAATTCAAGCGGCTTCAAGTATATTATGACTTGAAAAATCCTATTGGTTTATCTCAGCGGATTGAAAATAGAATTGAGTTATTTTCGATCTTCTTTAAATTCGTATTGACTAAAAAAAGATAGTTAAATACTTGATTATGCAGACAGACAGGGAGAGGTATATGATGTAATTTCATCCTGGATGTATAACCTCAAAATCTAAAAATTGTTGTTATTTGTTTTCTCTTTCAAAAACGTTAAAAAAACATTTATTTCTTCATTACTCCCAATATTTCGATTTTCGACAATTTTACTGTTTTATGTCGTGACTTTTATAAAATGAGGTAAAATGCAAACAACCAACAACTGATATGAATTTAGTAATACTGCTACATATTGCGGATGTGCGCATGCGTAGTTACATTATTTGAAGCGTCACTGTTTATTTCGACAGAAGTCAAGTCGCTTCGTAAGTCCAAGCCTGTTATTTTATAGGCTTGACTTGACGTTTTCAAGCGGCTTCAAATATTAATCTCGATCGTTTATTTCGAAGATTGAAAAGGGATTTACTAAATTCAAGCGGCTTCAAACAGTGATAAACTTAGTCAATGTACTGTCGATTGTATTTTGTCAATTCCAGAAGAGTGTCCTCTCAATTTCAGATTTTGACTCACAAGTAAGGGCAACTAACATATCAAGTAGTCTAGCTGTCTCGCATTATGTTGATTATTGCTCCTTTGAGATCTTTATATAGCTTTATTCGAGTACAGAGATTTATTGCGTAGATATCTGCTTTATATATTTGGTAACTTGGACAAAACACCCCTACTTCAGTTTCTCCTGATTCTAAGATTAAAGTTTTGTTCCATGCGTGAACGGGAACAGAAGGACTCTCTATTCTCGTTTCTTTGGCTTCTCGGCTTTTTCAAATATGTACTACTTAACGATATATTGTAATTTTATCGTCTCTGCGAAGTGCCGCTCTCAGGTGGTGCCTGAGTTGCCTAAGCGTTAGCGATGGGTCTGTTTATGATATTATGTATATGTACTTTGTTCGCATTTGGGCACGGTTGTCATCGCGGGAAACACAAGCCGCCATTTTGTGTCATCAATCAATTAACCAACCAAACCATAGCTTATTCCACTTCAGTGATAGGAATGACAAATGTTACGGTTATTAAATCTGCGTTGTGACAGATGTCATCGCATAATTAAACATGAAGATATAAATAATTACGAGTATTTATTTTATAAACATAGATGAAACTGGCTGACAATTCTTGTCGTATAATATGATGTAAATATGTTGATGTTATACTGTGGCTACCATTTTTACTTATTTCACAAATGGTCTCGGGTACTCTAAACTTAATAAACATATTTCAGTATTTTTTTCACTACTAGCCTACAAACATACCATTATTGACTTGTTATTGAGTTGTGAAATTGTTTTTCTCTACCGCTTCCTTAGCAACGCTTAACAACGGTCAATAATGAATTATTATTGACCATGGTTAATTATGCGAACTGTCACTTTTTAAAGAAATTCAAGCTTCTGAATTTATTTAACTTATTAAACGCAAAGAAAACATTATATTTAAATTTGCCGCCTAATTTCAAGTTGGCAATAGTTAAATTTCAGATTAAAAATCTTAATATTCTACGATCTTATTTCTTATCAAATTTTTCGTGCGTTCACATTATATTTACAATGCGAAATGTCAATTTAGGTATTTATTTATTGTTAAATCTATGAAAAGGTAAGTGTTTATTGTAACATTATTTCAATTATCTTACATTGTACATTTTTTTAGGGTTATAATTACATTTCTATGTAAAAACACGAAACAGGTAACATTTATTTGCTATTTATAGTTGAAATTGATAGTGCAATTGTGACAAGTCAAATTTGTATTGTGTCCTATATTTTGTCTCGTAGGTTTGCCGTGTCGGAAAGTAATGAACACCTTTGCCATGTCAGGAGTGGGCCTCTTACTTAGATATTTTTTAACTATTTCAACCCAGAAAGTTTCTACTAAGACAAATTTTCTCGAGGATCTATTTTTGCTTTTCGTTATATTTATGACGATGATGTCATCCCGAACGTCGACATCTCATGTGCATATTGCAAAGCTCCTCGGTTCTACAAGCGCCAGCCACTCCAATCACAAAAATAGCCTAAGAAAGTATGAATTAGTAAGTTTTTGGAATTTTATTACCACAACAGGATACCTTCGTTGATAGGAAGACTTCATCTGGCGCTTCTATGACAAATTTATTAATTTCTTCTTTAGAAAATACACATGACTTTATTGGCTTATATGTAGCATTTTGGCGCTTTAAAAATGCAAGTAACTTAAAATATTTTGAAATGTCTATATTTTCTTTTAATGAAATAGTCGATTTCAGCATGGAAAATATGGCCCATAAATTTGAAGCCTTTTTATTGTGTGCTTGCTCCTGGAAATATACTAGGAGTACATTTTCCGAGATTTTAGTCACCTTTTTTGTTAGACACCATTCTTTAAAACTTGTATACACTTTCATATATATCGGTTTAGATTTTTCTGGCAGCAATGTATCAAACTGCACATTTTGTGCCGCTTCTTTAATTTCCGGAGGAGTACAATTTTCCGTATTACTTTCTTCAAACATGTTTACTAAATGAAATGTCAGATATTAAAAACAATATTAAAAACAAAAGAATTTTATTTCTGCCTACTTAGTTTTTATAGATATTAATAAATATTAATGTCAAAATTCTTGTTATTATTAATATAAAATTCGTTAAATAGAATTTAGGAGCTAGTAGTGAAAAAAATAGTATATAAACCACGGTTGAGAAGATCATTATTGACCAGGCGCCTTGTATCACTCGGGCTTCGCCCTCGTGTTACAATCTTGGCGCTGGGTCAATAATGATTATCTTCTCAACCTTGGCGTATAATATACTATTTTGTCTCACTAAAGTATTATTTACTGTTTATTACTAGGATACGGTGTATATAAACATTTCTATAACAACCGGGGCATAATGCCCTCATTATAATTCGATCATCGTTTATGGACTTTAAATTAAAAATATTATGAACGGTATATAATTAATTTATTTTCTTTTTAATTATAATTCATTACAATAATAATAAGGATTGATTACAACAATAAATACATTAATTGATTACAACAATTAATATAAGAAAACAGCTTTGAAAGCACAACACAGAAATCAATTTTAATTTAATTATAATAGTTAAAATTGATTATCAAAAAACCTTAAAAAGCCATTTTCTTTCACCACACATGAAAATAGTAAGTCCGTCGAATTGCAGACTGTAATGTCAGATGACGGATCACTAATTTTTTTGGAGACGATATTTATCCACGTTTGAATTAATTTTTGATATTATTTACCGTCACATGTGGCACATCCAAAGCCGTACAAGCTCTCTAAAATGTAATAATATTCACAAATAAGTGCATAAGAAATAAAGAACTGAGATCTGTCATGTGATAACGAACCTCAAAATATAATACTTACATCTTCTACAGACGAGAATGGAATAATTAGGAGATCATTTATACGTTTGTCTTCCTCAAAGTATACAGAAACATTCAAAATAAATTCTTTACACCGTTTCGACAAAATATCTTCCGAAACATCAAATTCACCCATTCCACCATCTCCAACGATTTAAAACGTTGGTGTTTTAAAAATAAATAAATGTTGACAATAAACAAAACAATTAAACAACATCCTTAGCAATGTTAAGGCTTAAGCATTATTGTAATCAAAATTATTATAAATGAAAACTTATTTCACATATTCTAGTGAGACATAAAATCTTGTATGTACCACGAGCGTTACTAGATGATAATGCCCATCGGGCGACATCTATCCCTCGGGCCAGAGGCCCTGGGGCTAGATAATCGTCGCCCTCCTGGCATTATCATCATAGTAACGCGCTTGGTACATAAAATACTATAATGTCCAGTAGATTCCCCAACTTTTTAAATGGAAATCTATACCGGGTGACTTTTAACATGGGATTCTATCACAGTGGTTCTTAAACTTTTCCTTGGCGACCCACTTCGCAATCCAACAAATTGTAGCGACTCAACAAGATTTTGTTACTTATTATATTATTATATTTACAACTCATTTAAACTGTTTTAATTTAAGAATTATAAGATAAATACACATTTATGGATGCCCAGATTATATATTTGTATAACAGGTTCTTAATAATTCCTTGAAATATTTTTATTAATTATTAATATTTTTCAAATCACTTTCACATAATGATATTATACAATCACTCCGGAGCTCAATAGAGCTGTTGCAAGAATTTTTATATGTCTTCTAAATATTAAATTTAAAAAGATATCATTATTTAAATAACTTCAAATTTGAAAATATCACCAAATATCCATTAGATACTTTACAATTAATTTTTGAATTTTGGATATTTTGAAAAAGTCACGTGATCTGAAACAGAATGTGACGTCTCAGCACATACATCTTCATCGGCTGTAATTGGTCCCTTATAGTGTCAATTCTTTGTGTTTTGTTACAAGTGCTATGATAAATATATTGTCAAAGTTGTCAAACAAGTGTCAAATTTTTGAGTTTAGTTCATGTTAGATAATAATTTTTTTTAATAAAATGAGTAATTTACAGTATCGTATTGTGTCTTCTTGCAAAAATGCGCTAGGAACAAACCTACTATTGAATTTATAAATATACCAAGATGTGAAGAAAAGAAAATTGTGGCTGGAAGCAGTAGGTCGAAGAGCTGATGGTTGGGTTTTTACATTTTATTTTGCCTTAACTGTTTAACACACTTTATGTCGGCAACAGTAAGACAGTCGTTTTCTGATATAAATTCAGCCATCATCCAGCTTTCGATTTTCGGTAAACTGTCCGACTTAGCTCGAGTGTATTCTGTATTAGTCATTATTACTCATTTATAATGGAAAATGTCAGCGTCAAATGTCAAATTAGAAGTTTGTTATTAACATGTGACAAACTTTCACCTACGTTTATTTATCTAAATAACAAAAATAAATGTAGGTGATGGAAAAACTGTTTTTCTATTGGCTGTGTATGACGTAATGTATGTGCTTCTACGACACAGGAGTGGGAGGTTGTTTTTCATGACTATTTTTGGCGCCAATATTTGTATTTAATTACTTACGAAAATAAATTATTAAAAAAATGATTATTAATAAGAAAAATAATGCATAAACTTTCATTTAAAATACTTTTTGAAAAATGTGGAACAGGCCCATTAAGCACGTCTGTCTTCTACCGTGGCTGGAACAATAAGTCTCCAGTATTTTTATTAGTTGTTTTGAAATTTGTTATTAATTTGAAGATTTTATAAAATTTAGGTTCATAGTAAAAATATCGTGAAAATGTATATCATGTCTTTACAATAAAAAATCTGATGTGGACACCACACGACTTCCTTGTACGCAAGACCAATATGAAGATGAAGTATAGACTCAATTATAAAATTGCACGTATTTGACGTAATTTGACATTAACATCTATTTTTTATTTTTTTTGTTATTTTTTGTCCTAATCCATAGCAAGCTTCATTACAAAAACCAAAAAGTATATAAGTTTTAAATTTACATATCTCGCTTATACAAAGGGCTAATTATATATATATTAAATAATACTTGATGTGCTAGACGCAGAATTTAATTCTCTAAAACTCTTATTTGAAGCATTTATTTCTAAAATCAAAATGAAACCATTTTTTTCAAGAAAAACTGTTAACAACTTCAGGTAATATATCACTTCCGGTTAGCCTGTTTTAACCAAATTCGGCTATGTTATTCCAATTGATATAAAAGTCTTATATACTAAATTTGAAAAGTTTTGGATTATATTTTAATATAGTTTTTCATTAAAATCTATTATAGACTTCAAATAAAGTACCTTTTCTGGAAATTATGTAATGACCAAAAAGGGAGGTACACAACTAGATGTTATAGAAGTCCTAAATACAAAATTTCAACTTTCTACAGCTTACCGTTTTTGAGTTATGCGAGATACGTACGTACGTACGTACAGACGTCACGACGAAATTAGTCAAAATGGATTCAGGGATGGCCAAAATGGATATTTCCGTTGAAATCTGGAAACCGAAATTTTTCGCGAATACAATACTTCCTTTACTTTGTACAAGGAGGTAAAAATGTAACTGGGATAATGAAATTTTTGTTCATTGATCCTAAAAACTAATATTGTTACTCGTATACAGTTTTCTATAATAAAACAAATCATGTTCTAACCGAAATTAAGTTTAAATCCAGATACTGACTCGCAAATTTGTACAAATTTATATTGCGGAAGCAAATTACAAACACATGAACAATGAACGAACATTGTTTTGTTTGTTATCACAGCGGTAATAGAGTAATTCTAGTTAACAACGTTTCCGAATCGTTTTGTAGAACTGACAACCGGTTCGACGTTTCTCTCTTTCTCTGTCCTCAACAAATCCCCCGGATATACCGGACTGGATAACTCACTTCCGGGTAGCCGTTCACTTACACACCAACACCAATAACACACAGCAGGCAGATTTGGAAGGGATAGCAAAGCAAATTGCTTCAGAGGAGAGGGAAATTTTGTTTATATGTTCAACAGTAAGAACCACGGTATAAGAAGCTAAGCAACTAAGGTAACGCCACTCGATATGTTTCCTGTGCTACAAACGCGGTCAGACGGAATACACTTAGTTCTCCATTATCCCGCTGTGGCGCTTCATCTCTTGGATGCTTAAAAAGTATGGAAAAGATAGAAAAAATAACATATTTTATGTAATATTTCTAAAACTATGTATAAATATAATACGTAATGAAGTTTATTTATTATTTATTTATTTATTTATTTATTTATTTATTTATTTATTTATTTATTTATTTATTTATTAATATTAGGGAAACCAACAGTATAACCTATAATAGGTTTCCACTATAAATAATACAAATTAACAAAAATATTGTACAATATTATGATTCAATCATTAAATCTAACTATCTAAGTTTATTAACAATTTAACGCATTTTTGAATTTATTTATAGACAAAGAAAAAATATCTATGTGCTGGTAATCTTTGTTATATACTTCCATAATTCTGTTTAAAGGACTATTTTTATAATTATTTGTATTACATTTTGGTATGTAGAACAAACTTTTATTCCTTGTGTTGGATTGTGGAACGTGAAAATTTAATAAATTAATAATATTGAAATTATTCAAGAGATTATTAAGGACTTTATATAACAAGAGCATATTAGCAATAGTTCTTCTCTTTTCTAATGTTTGAAGATTTAATTCATTTAAGATCTCGAGATAATTTACTTTATCAAAACGGAATTTATATTTTAACATATTTATGAACCTTTTCTGAATTGATTCTAAATTTTTTATGTTTTTATTGTATGCCGGATTCCAAATTTGAGTTGCATATTCAACAATTGGTCTTATTAGAGATTTATAGAGCAATAAGAGTGATTCAATTTTAGTAAATTGCTTACAACATCTATATATAAATCCCATTATTCTGTAAGCTTTTCCAATAACTGAATCAATTTGTTCATTGAACTGTAATTTAGAATCAAACAGAACTCCCAAATCTTTGATAATGTTTTTACGTTCTAAGGTTAGATTATGTAATGTGTAATTAAAATACGTAATATTCTTATTTCTGGTAAAACTTACAGTGTAGCATTTAGAAATGTTTAAAGTTAAATCATTCTCAGCACAGTGTCAAATTTATAAGTTCTGCTTGTAGTGAGTAGCAATCATTTAAAGACTCTATCATTTTAAATATTTTCAAGTCATCTGCGTACAACAAGAAGTCACATTTATGAAAGCAATTGAAAATAGAATTAATATAAACATTAAACAATAATGGCCCTAAATGTGACCCTTGTGGCACACCGGAAGTGACGTTGATTGCACGCGATTTGAAACCATTGACAAATACTATCTGAGATCGATTCTTAATGTAAGATTCAATCCATCGCAGAAGGGAACCATGAACTCCATAAGATGCTAACTTGTTAATTAGTAGTGTGTGATTAACCCTGTCGAAAGCTTTACTGAAATCAGTGTACACAACATCTACCTGTTTTTTGTTATCTAGACATTTTGCAACAAACTCTGTGAAAGGTACAAGATTATTCAGAACTGATTTTCCATTACAAAAACCAGTTTGGTTTGGGATTATTGTACTATTTAAATCTGCTTTTATTTTACTTACAATTAAGTATTCAAATATTTTTATATAAAACTATTTAATAAATAGCTATTTGTGTATTAAGAGCGCAAAATGGGACATTGTCGATTGAGAGGTTGTTGCCGCGCGACACACAAGATTTTTTCTACAGTCGCCACAATGGAGTCCTCCAGCATAACAAAAATTTATTTTTTATTTATTTTTACTTATCAGTATTTTCCAATTTTCTTGAGCTATTGCTTCAATCTAATTTATCATTTTATACTTTCGTTTTTGTAAATGAATGCCCTATTTTATTTTCACAGCAGTGCGGCATTTTGTTTGGTTATGTAAGTGGGTAATGTGTAACTACAGTGTCATTAATTCCTGACTAAATGTTTCCATTAAGAATGTAGCCAAGTAACATTTCTCAACATTGCATAGTTAGAAATTTGAGGAGCGAGCGTTTTTTCTACTTTGTCGCTCTAGAGCGGCAAAGTGACATTTTGCGTTGACAAAAGAGAGCGCAAATGGCTACTTTGTACATAGACTGTAGAAAAAATAAATTAATTCATATTGTAACAAGAAAACATTAAATAATAATATTTTCAGCAATTAACGTAAAAAAGGAAGATGATTCAAGTAAATATGATAGGAAAAGATCACGGTAATACAGCGTTTCTTAACCTTTCCAAGACGCGACCCAAATTTAACTATTTTATTTGTTTCGCGACTCACTACATATAAAATTATTTAAAAAATATAAACAATAATCTATTTATGAAAATAAGAAACTGAATTTGTACGAATATACTAATAATATAAATTTAACACCAAAATAAGATAAATAAGTTCAAATAAAACGAAACTTGTTACAATTTTGTAACTACATGAATTTGATTCAATTATGTCTCTATTCTGAACAAATCTGTAAGTCTTACAGATCTATAAATCTGTAAATAATGAACAAAATTGCAACGAAAGCTGTCACTCTTATGTATAATTTTATATTAATCAATAAAAATAGATGCATTTTTGTCAGTTTTTTTTTTGCAGATTTATAGATCTGTAAGACTTACAGATTTGTTTAAAATTGGCCTATTAATTTTGTTCGATAGTCAAATATCCGAGACGTAAATATTACCTCCCCCATATTTGTCCAATTTGACTTTCGAACATGATTGAAAATGCATTTCTTTACAATTTAAATAAAAAAGTTTTGAGAATTCTTCAAATAGCGGTTTTATATTGAAAGGCGGAATTCATTTTCTTGATAGAGGCGGCGCGGTTCCTAAAAGTTAGTTTTAGTAATTACAAGAGAAAAAAAAAACAGATTCGTATATATAGATAGGTAGTAGAAAAGGTAATAATATTTTCAGTTAAGTATGTATTTCCCAAGTTTTTTTTTCAACAAAATGAATTCAAGGTCTCGGTAGGGCGATTAGCAGTAGCAATTCTTCATTGTACTGCTAACAGTAGTAACATTTTAGTGAAATTTTATATACATTGTAGAAAAATATGATTGGCATTTAGTAATCAAAATTCGGAATAGTTTACGCGACCCACGCACACCCCTTCGCGACCCAAATCTGGGTCGCGACCCATAGGTTAAGAAACGCTGCGGTAAAAGAACAATGTTCGTACACCGTGGGCAAGAAACAAAATAAATACAATAAGGAATATTAAGACAGATTTATTGGTTTCGATTCCACTTGAATTATCATCCCAATCGAGTAAGATAGAAGATATTTAAAAGTTAAAAATGGTCTACGGATTCTAACTTACTGTAACATGAGAGCGTAGGTTCCTACGATACTTGGCCCACGAGCACCCCAGCCAGCGCGTGTGAGCCGACGCTTATGATAGAAGTTCTAGATTTAATAGTGAGGGAATAGGCGGAGCCTAGATAGGCGATCGATAATATAGAGCAGCGCGCGACAGGCTGGCGACGTGAGGCGGGCAGTTGTGTGAGCAAGTGGGAGGTAAACGTAATTATCGACGCATTAATATGTTGTTCCAGAAAAATGTTAGAGCAACTATATAAGCGACTTACGTGTGTGCGAAGTTAGTTACATACATAGTAAGAAGTAAGGAGTCAGTGATTTGAGTTGTACAGCAGTATCGTGGTGAGCGTATGCAGTTTAGTGTCGAGTGTAATACTCTGGAAGTTACTGATATACTGGGATAGCTGTGGAAGTGAATACTTGGTAGTATTAAGGAGTATTGGGAAGCTATAGTGATGCACGACGAGGCGATAGTACTCTCGCATCTCGTCTCGTCTTGTTGCATTATGCGAGACGAGAACGAGAGCTAGATTGCATTTTAAAGTTCGAGGCAAAATCGACATAAGACATAACGACTGCGAGAAGCGAGAAATCTCGCGAGATTCTCTCGAGAATCTCGCAATAAAAAGTATTTGTAACTTTATAGCTTTGATTCATAAATTCAATGAAAATGCACCGTACAAGGAGTAGAGTCAACGCTAATTCATGCTTAGAACACGTAAATGTGAAAATTATATGAATTCACAATATTTTTTGAGTCTATTTGGAGTCGATTAGTATCGGTCCGTGAGCGAGAAATTGCAAAAATAAAGACAAAATCGGTATTGCATCCAATAAAACTAGTTTTTTTCTAATATTTCAGCCCCTAATTCACCCCAGTTAAAACCACGGTTAATAAAACTCTTGTCGCCCCTGAAAAGTAAAGGATGTTATATTAAGCGTCGATGGGAGCCAACAGGGAGAGAAGCTGAGTGATTGGTTGCCAGCGGGTTACCAGTGTAGCGGTTTTTTAAGACTTAATCTTACTTAAATAGTGGCATATATTTAATGAAAAAGTGTAGGTACTTTTAGTTTAAAAAAAAAATTTTTAAATTGTTTAATTCGTTTTACTGATGACAGAATGTGTTCTTATTGAAATAGTTTAGAGATCACAATTTGATGATAAATTGGATATTTTAGAGGTAAATTAAATTATTTACTAACTTGTCACATTTTCTGGTGAATGAATAAACATTATGTTCGTATTGAAATAATTTGGTGACCAGAATTTAGTGTTTCGTTTCTTTATTATAGTTGTTGGTGCGAACTTGTCTTTTGTAGTTAAATAGTTACGTAAATACGTAGTGCGCAAGCGCTTATTTTTATAGCGAGACTCTCGTGCGAGAACGAGATGAGACCCAAAAAAATTTGCGAGAACGAGAGCGAGATCGAGATTACAGATCCGAAAACGAGACGAGATCGATATTTTATATTTCTCGTCTCGCCTGGCGTGCATCCCTAGGAAGCTAGGTATACGGGGACAGTAGTGGCGAGTGGAAGCGGATACTCGAATGTTGAAGACCTATGGCATACGGACAGTCGGTGATACTGAGGCTGTTGAAGTTAGAACAGTTAGTTCGTCAGAAGGACAATTAGATAGCACATCAATAGACAGACAGTGAGGCGAAAGGAGTGAATTCTGTCCAGGCAGTTGAATATACAGACGCTGTTGAGTCAGTTAAGTATATAGACGCTGTAGAAGTCGGAGGTCGAACAGTTGAACGTGATATAAATAAATAGTGACATAAATAGTAGAAATAAGTAATCAGTAATATCGAGTAAATAGATAGTCGTGTTAATTGTTTAAATAAATAAATAAATAGTGTTAGTGTTTAGTTAATTATATCTTTAGTCTTAAATTAGTATTTATTATTTGTTTAATATTAGTAATCGCCATTGTTATTAAATTTTAATATTTATTTATCGTTTTCATAAACATCTATTTTAATTAGTAATAATTCTTTGCTTTCTACACTTCACCTAAATAAATAAAAACGTTACATTAATGCTTTCACTATAAATTCAGTTAAATGAAATATTCTTTTTGCGATAAACTCTCCCGAAACATCTTCTTTATAAATAATATCTCGCTGAACCACATAAATAATTAAACTTCTTCCTTCTGGTGACTAATTTTGGGTGTTTAATATTCATGCCCTGATCCTCATCAGGATCAGGTAAGCCTGCAATGAAAATTATCCAGACCAGTGAGCGTAAAAGGGGCGTCACACTTATCATTTCATCTTCAGTAGCCGTCTGCTTGTTGCTCTACTGTAGGTTGCTAATATAGACATATGTCCAACACTTCGCTCACCATTAC
The DNA here is from genome assembly GCA_963082715.1 of Harpalus rubripes. Taxonomy (NCBI): domain Eukaryota; kingdom Metazoa; phylum Arthropoda; class Insecta; order Coleoptera; family Carabidae; genus Harpalus; species Harpalus rubripes. Next base: position 80,137,812 of record OY720449.1, on the reverse strand, counting down.
ACAATTATTGGAGATTAAAGATTTTGCCAAGGAGCAGAAGAATATTATAAAAGGAGAAGACAAGAAAAAGTTCTTGACGTAAAGGAAATACTTGAGAAAACCAATGGATCATCGGAAAGACGGTATATCACTTTGCGAACAAAACTACTTAAAAGATTGTTGAAAACTATTTCATTGTAAAAGTTCACTATCGTTCACGCGCGAAAACAGCAAAAAAATATTATTAAAATTAAACTAATCAATTTTGGTTTTGGTCAAAAATTTCAATGGTACATTTTTAATAGAGTCCCTAGAATACGATTTTACTATTTTTGAAATGATGTCTGTGTGTATATGTGTGTGTTTGTGTGACGATATTTCTCCGTCGATAACTCCAACACTACAATTCTAAAAATTATAATTCTTTCGTATTCTTCTTCGTTACATCCATATGAGCTGATTAGATTTTGGTTATAATTGGTCGACCGGAAGTAGAAAAGAAAAAGAAAAAACGCTGTTAAATATCACATTTTATGTAATTATAAATATTAAAGAATATTTTATTCTCTATACGATTTGATTACATTTTATACTTCATATTCAATCATGGGCGCCCGCAGACTTTTTTACAATGTGGGTCGAAATTTTTGTTGTAAGAAAAAAATGCGCCGCAGGCGAATTTTTAATAATTTTCAAGGTCAAACGTGTTTTAATGCAAAGTAAGATAATATAGAGTTCTTTACAATGAAGCAAATTTAACATATTCTTAAAAAATTAAAATCAATGTTTTATGACGAAAATGCGTACGCTGTAAAGCGTAGAATTGCCGCTTCTACTAGGCTTTATGATGCGAGATGCGAGCATAAGCAATAACTACAGAAACAGACAATCTGAAAATACAATGTTGCATTAAATTAAAATACTGAGTAACAATATAATTATTCTATTGAACTGCTCAAAATAAAATGTATAGTAATTAAATGTTAATTAAATCGCGCTCCTCACAAAATACGGCAACCCTAATCATACATCGTACTTTTAATATAAATAAATATGCAATGTCTATTCATTATTTACTTTTCTATTTCTATATAACAGTAAATCGATAATTGTGAAACTTTTGAGAAGAACGTGATCATAAAATGATTAGAATAAACTACGGCATATTAAAAAAAATACAACACCGAAGATAATGTAATATAATAACAGTACATAACATAATTTACTCATTCTGACACTTCAGCTATTTCGTACTTAGTAGTAATAGATAGTATGTAATAATTTTTTGATTAAAATATAAGAAAATATTACCAATAATTATTAAAAAATACAATGATACATTGAAATGAAAAAATAAAATTATAATTTTATTTTTAAAAATGGATACAGTCCATAAATGAAAGGGGGGTCAGTCGACCCTTTCGACCCCCCCCCCCTGTGGGCGCCTATGTATTCAATGGATATTGAAGCTATGCAATAACAATGGAAACAACTAAATTAAAAAAAAATCTGATAGACAGATGTCAATGTCAAGTGCGTTTGACATAGTATGTTTGTGTTATAATTTTACTGCAAATATAGAATCAATTCTAAGAAACTTTCTGTATGGAATTTGTACAAAATACATAGATCTGAGGGAAGGCACTGTACTAGAAATATAGAATATTTCGCAAGAAACTGCCTGTGTGGAATTTGTATAAAATTCGTTGGAAGGTAATGTGCTGGCCACATCAGATTTTTTAAATTCATTTTTTGAGTTTTATTCGTAAACTCAACCGACAATAATTATGAATCTCATAGTAGTTGGGTTCAAATCCCTGTAAGTTTGTACTTATACGTAAACTCACTCTGTAATTGGAATTTGACGGGTTTTTGAAAAAGAGAGCTTAACAAATGACAATTTTTAAAACCTAGTAAAATCTGGGAAAATAATTTCAAAGCTGTTATGGAGTTACTTTTATGTAATATATAATTATTCTTCCTTAAAAGCATCCCGTTAATGTGCAACATTTAAATTTTTAATGCGCACTATGATAACCTCTACGCATTCTCCTTCCGGAGTATAATTTTAATCTTGGCTATCTCGTGCGCTTTTCGAATGTAAATGTTATAGCTGTTTGATATTACAAAATAAGCAAAGAAGTAGCGCGAAGTGCAGATCGATTTCGTGGACAAACATTTCACATTCTAAACTGGTATCAGCGATGGCAAACGCTATTATAAATTTCGTTCTTTTAAACAAACTTTGCGGTAAGAGCAATGCGGTTTTATCACGACATTATGGCATTCGTTCTCGCCAGAGATCTTTCTATTTATTTTTAATTGTACTCGATTCACGAGACCGCAGATTTCGCTATTTCTCGTTAAGTATTTGTTTAGTAAGAATAGCTCTTGTATGAAAACTTGAAGTTCTAGATCAGTGATTCTCAAACTACTGAATATGGCGGACCGGTATCATTTTATTAACTTAAGATGGACTGTTTTAATAGTGTAACGTTTTTATTTATTTGGGTGAAGTGTAAATATTAGACAATTATTTTTTATTAAAATACTCGTATATGTTTATTAAACTATATTGAAAATGACTATTACTAATATTAAACAATTATTAAAATCTAATTAAGACAAAAACTTTAATTAACTAGATAACACTAACATTATTTATTTATTTAACCAATTAACACTACTATTTATTTCGACGATATTTCTAACTATTTATTTCCACTACGCGTTCCAATCTTAGACTGCCGGTCTGTTGCAGGCTCTTGTGGACTGTTTACACAATATTTATATCACTATATTTATGTCACTATATACGTATATCACGTTCAACTGTCCGCCTACCGACCTCCACAGCGTCTATGTACTCAACTGCCTCAACAGCGTCTGTACAGGGTGCATTTTCTATGTTTTTTTAAGGTACCTCGAATAATATTACTGATAGAGCGATACCGTTTGCACATTGCAGGGTCAAATTTTCGAGAAAAGTTTATAGTCACCACAGGAATTTTCGATCTTCTTTTGTTTCTGAGCTACAGGCAAAAACTCGTTTTTCGCTTATTTTGAAAATATCTCATATCTTATTTATTATGATAGTTAGAGAAAAAATGTTTTTACAAAAAAATTACAGTTTTTTAAATACAATAAAATGGCGTAATTAGATTTTTTGAAAACTTAATAATTCTCGAGATATAATACAAACTTATGATTTTTTTAAAGGGAACCTATGTTGAAAATAGTTTCGTCTTTTTGCCTATATTATAAGATTTTCAATGATATATAACAAGTCTACATTCTTTTGGCTTAAACATTAATAAAGACGAATTATTAATTTATTGAGGTGAAAATATTGGAAATTATCAAGAAACAAATGAAAAAATTTATTACAAATCATCATTTGTTTATTTTGATTCAATATCTATTAATTTTGTTCTCAAAACCAATTATTTTCGGCTTAGTTAAATTACTATTTATGGACGTTACAGTTAGCTTTGACACAATCCGATCAAAATAGGTTAATATGCTTTTGAAGTAAATAAATTGAAAAAATGAGTAAAACTGAAACAAATAGTATTAGAAATATGCAAATGATGATCTGGAATAAATTTTTTCATTCGTTTCTTGATAATTTTCAATATTTTCACCTCAATAAATTAATAATTCGTCTTTTATTAATGTTTAAAACAAAAGAATGTAGACTTGTTATATATCATTGAAAAGCTTATAAAATAATCAAAAAGACGAGACTATTTTCAACATAGGTTCCCATTTAAAAAATCATAAGTTTGTGTTATATCTTGAGAATTATTAAGTTTTCAAAAAATCTAATTACGCCATTTTATTCTATTTAAAAAACGGTATAATTTTTGTAAAAACATTTTTTCTCTAACTATCATAATAAATAAGATATGAGATATTTTCAAATTGAGCGAAAAACGAGTTTTTGCCTGTAGCTCAGAAACAAAAGAAGATCGAAAATTCTTTTGGTGACTATTAAACATTTCTAGAAAAGTTGACCCTGGAATGTGCAAACGGTTTTGCTCTATCATTAATATTACCCGAGATACCTTAAAAAACATCGAAAATGAGACACCCTGTATATTCAACTGCTCGGACAAAAGTCACACCTTTCACCTTACTGTCTGTCTATTTATGTAACTAACTTTCTCTTTCCACAGCCTCAGTATCACCAACTATCCGTATGTCACAATTCTTTAACACCACTGCCGAATATTCACTTCCACTTGCCGTTACTCTCCCAGAGGCCCTCGAAACGTACACCGTTGATCACAGGCGTTATTGTCGTTATAACACCCTTGACACGTTAATTACAATTACCTCATTATATTTAATATACGTACTAATATATTTCTCTTTGTTACAGGTACGTACAATTGTATCTATTATACCTTCCACAAATGAATGTAAGTCTATTTATACACATACAATATTAGTTATACTTTATACAATTGTATTTCGAAATCAAGTGAAATTGTTGCTTCCAACTTTGTTGAATAGTATCATTGTGTCATAAGTAATAAATTCCAGTGAACTGATCGGTATTTAGTAATAAATCTCACAATGATTAATTCCCAAATCTCCGTTTCTGTAATACATCCATCAAATAATCAAATTCTTGTTCTATCCATGTTGGCAATAACTCCGTATTTGGGAAAATGTTTAGTCCCTAGTCCTTAGTTCTCACCAGGGTGGAATAAATCCTAGTGCGCGGTACGTAGAAGGTCCACGTGAGTGGAGTCTACGGCAAGTCTACCCTACCCAGCAGATCGATATATACATCCGAGAGGTCACGCAACTTGTGCTGCCGCATTGCCCAACTCAACGTTAACCCCAAAAAGGTATAGGTAGACAAAGTCGTAAGAAAGTATCAATCAGGATCAAATTGCCAAATCTGTCTGACAAGTTTGGGTTTGAACTGCAGATGCAAATATTATTGACCGAAAATTTGATGTAGTCAGTATGTATACATTGCCTGACATATTATTCTTTATTTTATATACTCATAATATGAAGAAAAAGAATATTGTTTTTCTACTCCCATACGCAAAGTGGTAGGAGAAGTACATGAAATCGAACTTTTTAGTAGCGATGCGTAAAATGTAATACATTTATTATGGAGTATATTTTAAACACCACGCCCAAGTGAGCTCTTGTATTTCTTGGCCGAACAAATTTTTTAAAAGATTGTTGTGACTGTTTTATGGCATTTGACAAAAATATTTTCCATACTTTCATGGAATCGATCGCAGAAAAAGTATAGTGCGTAACACATGCGTGAAGCTTTTAGAAACATGCTGCCGCAATACGCTCGGCCACCGAGGCGACTATTTCTATTTCTAAAATAAGATTCAAGAAGAAAAGCTTTAATTTCTTTTTATATAACATCTTTGACAATATCTCGTATCAAATTGACATTTAATTAAATACTTTAACGTCCGACTGGTATGTTATTATTATCATAATAACCCTGCTTTCAGGTTTCTTAAATACCAAATAACACCCTAGAGCGTGTTATGAGTTGTTGCTATGGTAATGTCAATAAATTGATATTTATACTGGAATAAAGCCTAAAAAACAAGCAGAAGCATTCATAGCCTACCTACTCACATGGATTTTATTAAAACTTTCTGATCCATAATCCGTAGAATATTAAAATTATAGTCGGGCGTTAAACGTTGAACGCACCACGGGAGTTAAACGGCCAATAATGCCTTCGGTCAACGTACACATCTCGGGCCAGAGGCCCTCGAAAAGTAAGCTGTTGACCTCAGGCGTTATTATCCTTATAACACCCTTGATACGTTAATTACTATTATGTCTCACTAAAGTATTATGAACTGTTTATTGCTAGGATACGGTGTTTATAAACATATCTATAACAACCGGGGCATTATACGAGGGCATAATCGTTCATTATACCCTCATTAAAATCTGATCATCGTTTATAGACTTTAAATTAGAAATAATTTCAACGGTTTTTAATGAAAATTATTTTCTTTTTAATTATAATTCATTACAATAATAATGATTGATTACAACAATTAATACTTTAATTGATTACCACAATTAATATAATAAGAAAACAGCTTTGAAAGCACAACACAGAAATCATTTTTAATTTAAGTATAATACTTAAAATTAATTATGAAAAGGGCCTTAAAAAGCAATTTACTTTCACCAATTTAAATAGTAAATACGTAGAATTGCAGACTGCAATGTTTCGCATTGATTTTTGACGGATTCATTTCTGATATTAACTATTTACCGTCACATGTGACACATCCAAAGCAGTACAAACTCTTTAAAATGTAATAATATTCAGAAATAAGTTCATAAAAAATAAAGAGCTGAGATTTGTCATGTGAAAACGAACCTCAAAATATAATACTTATTCTATAGACGAGAATGGGATAATTAGGGGAACATTTATGCGTTTCTCTTCTTCAAAATAAATTCTTTACACCGTTTCGATAAAATATCTTCCGAAATTCACCTACCCTATCATCTCCAACGATATAGAACGTTGAGGTTTTAAAAATAAATAAATGTTGATAATAAACAAAACAATTAAACAACATCCTTAGCAATGCCAAAGCTTAAGCATTATTGTATTCAAAATGGACCTTTTCAATTTAACGGCTATTTCTTTCTATCGCTGCAAATAGTCAGAAAATGGCGCGAACAACTGCCAGTTGGGCTGTCAAACGAAACGTCAAAAATATTGCAGTCATTAAAATACCTGTATTCTCAGTGAAAATTTGCATCGTTAGACATTTTAACTTCAATAAAAGCTTTTGGAACTTATTTCGATAAGATTTTTTAAAGTTATCTGAGATATTCTCATATTTTACGTCTCAATTTTTAGTAACAAACGTCATAGATCTCAGTTGTTCTTACTATGCGCAGATCCCCATTGCGCATATCTTCTATCTCTTTAAATTGAAAAGGTCTATTATATAAAGGTGCATTCACAAATAAAAATTAGGTTTATGGTTTTTGTTTAGGTTTAAGTAAGTCATTCATACATAAGTTTAAATTAACTGTAATTTAGTTTTGATTGTACAAACATCTATGTAAATGCTTCAAAAACAAAATATCGGTAGAACAGTATTTAATAGATACCCGTGCGCCGTGAAACAGTCATTCGCTTGGCATTATTGATTATATTTCAGCAATTAAGTTTTGATAGCCTCCATGTTCTTCTTGCATTTTCTTTAAAAAGCCGAATCCACCAAGTGAATACTAAATAAAGATGGGTGTATATTTCTTTACCGTTTTGGACTCGTTCTCATTGGTGAAGTGTGTGACGTCAAACTAAATCATAAACCTAAAGTTTGGACCTTGCAGTGTTTAGCTTTATGATTTGGACTTAGAGACACTAAATTCTGAAGTGTGAATGGGATCATTACATAATATGCGACCAAGGTCTTTAAATCTAAAGTAAAAATCATAAATCAAAACCTAATTTTCATTTGTGAATGTACCTTAACTGATAACATATTTTGTTCCTCTAAACTTCATTGACAGAGACCAAGGAAGTTCACTATCCATTGAAAAATATAATTTGGTGTCACTACTAGTCATAACAAATCTGTAAAAAACTCACGACAAATTATGATATGGGAAAATAATGATTTGAAACGGCCTTAGCGTAGCGCAATTAATTCAGTTGGCCATGTTTTGACAATACTCGCTGAGGCATTTGGCGGATACCAACTGAATTGAATAGCATAATATACATTAGATGAAACATATCAGATTTCACAACTTACTGCGAGATTCATAAATATAATACGAGAAATAACGATAATTTAACAACAGTAAAATTTACTAGTACAAACTCTAAACTCAACAGTGTCAACCTAAAGCTTTTCAACAAATTACCCTAAACTATAAGAAAATTAGAAATCCAAAAATTTAAATCTATTTTGTTTAAAAAATTATTAAATAAAAGTTATAAGAACGTAGAAGAATATTTAAAAAATGAAAATTTCATAAATGCATAGGTATTGAAAGCAAGATTGTGAGCTTCAGACACAAATATTATAAAATTAAAAATCTGATGTGGCCAGCACATAACCTCTCGCCAGATATTTTACCTGGTTGTACGCATTAAACGAAAAATATTTTTAAATGCAAATACATATATTCATGTCTCACTACTAAATAATTCTCACATATATTTGCAAAATCTATGGGATATTTTAATATAAATTGTGTACAATACATACATTTTCTTTATATTCAATATCCTGAAATTTTCTTTTTCTACTTTACTTTTCTACTTTCCTTTTCTTTTTCTATATATTCGTCATTTTTTCGCAAATTCCTTTTATATTTTTTTTATGTATATTCTTTTGCGTTGTTGACCTTTTTTTATTTTCATAACTTCATAATAATGTACAAATATTTTTGACATTGGCATACAAATACTTTTGACAGTGCTATTTATGTGCCAATTACAAACATTTGAATTTCTTGCCTTGAAGTAGTTTGATCTGAGATTTTTTACATCAAATTATTTTATATGCATTTCTTTATCTCTAAATCTATAGAAGATATAATAATGAATTTATATTTATCGAATAAAGAATTTAACGTTCTTTAATATAAGAATTTACATAAATTTTCGATAAATAATATTTAGATGATTTTTTTCTTGTAACTACTACTTCTGGTTGTCCAATTGTTACCAAAACTTAATCAACTCTTCCCATTATTGTTAGATTGAGGAATCCGTAATTAAAAATGTCTAAGTCTTATAGTATTTGAGAAATCGTGAATCCAACATCCACACACACATACGGACATCATCGTAAAAATGTTATAATCGGATTCTAGGGACCTTAAAACGTGCTTATTCACTAAAATCTGGATATGCGATTTTAAGCATGAATACAATACCTCTCTTAGCGAGAGGTAAAAATGTATGTACTTTGTCTGTTTGTATCTAAATGTTTTGATTTCCTAAATTGGACGTACTGTGCATGTAAATTCTTTTCAGTTAATAAAAATTATTATTATTATTATTAACTTTGTAAACATAATATTTATGATGAGTTGTCACACTTTATTATTTATTCATCGTGGTTCTTGTTTTCATTCCCGGGTATTGTGTATCCGCCTTCATCAGTATAATTAAAAATGAAATGCAAATAATTACTGTAAAACGACGAAGATAAATATATTTATTATTATCCTCGCTCTTTGCCCCATTGGGCTATAAATATGAATTATTATTCTCATATTCTTCGCTATTATTAACGCTCTTTCATATTCTTATTATTTTGAAATAATAATTACTAGATTGCCAGCCTGTATTATCTAAGAAAATGGATGTCAGCAGCAGCAGAAACATTTTAATAATTCATCAAATGTACCATGGATAAGCTGTCAGAGCAGGGTAAACTTTCCTTCAAACCTCGCACATTCAAGACGACATCATTCATTAATAATACCTTTGCCAAAGTTGCAAGAAGCAAATTAGGTTTTGCTCTTAAACTCGTTTATAGTTCCTCGGTGTGTATTTCGGGCTTAATCATTATTTACATTAAATTTACATGGAGATAAAGTGGTGTTAGCTAAACAATGGGAAGCCAAGAAACCGACAACAAAAATAAGAAAGTAGTACCGTCATCAATTATTCGGATTATTCAATTTTGCTAATGATTACATATTTGTTTGGTGAAGGGTCTTTATTAGATGACATTGCACACCCAATGTTTCGTATGAATGCATGTAAAATTTCAACGCCAGGTTCGTTGGATCGTCGCGACACTGCAAAAAAATCTGATGTGGCCAACACAATACATCCCACCATTTATAGCTCGAGTTACAAAAAAGATTAAGCTTAAGATTATCTTTATTTTTGGATTAGTGAATTTTGCTCTAATTTTGGCAGTTTATTTCTTGAAATATAGTCTAATCTAATCCAAGTAACTACCTTTTTTGATAATAAAATGAAGATTAAATTTTAAATACCGGGATAGAATAAAATTCACTAATGCAGAAATGAGGATAACCTTAAACTTTTTTGTGAATCAATAATTTTTATTAATCTAAATTCTATCTATTTACTTATACTGGAAACTGTATTGAATTCCTTTCCTATTGTTCTATTTATTTTTTTCTTTTTAAAACGTTACTATTATTAAATTAAAATGATTAGTTCTTTGACAGTGACATTTATTTGTCAGTTACATACATTTGAAAAACTGCGCAACCAAGGAGTTTTGTTTGTTTAAAGCGTAAGCTCCGGGATTTAAATTATATATAATTTTATAAATTTATGCGTAAAATATATAGAAAAAGTATTAATGCAAATCTGTAGAAAATTTAATAATCTTTAATTTTTATAATAACATTAATCTCGAAAAATAACATTTAAAGGTATTTTTCGAAGAAAAACTATTTTGAGCTTCTAATAAAGTGCCATTTCCGATTATGCGATTTTCACCAAAATCTAATGGGCTCTTTCCATTACAGAAAAAGTTTTAAAAACAAGGTTTCAAAATTTTCTGAATGATAGTATTTGAGTTAGAGTGGAGGATCCACACATACACACAGTTACACAGACATCATCGTGAAAATGTTAAAATTAGATTCTAGGGACCTTAAAACGTGGTTATTTACCAAAATCTCGATATGCGAATTTTAGCACGATCCCTATACCTCGCTTACCAAGGGTACACTGAGAAAAATGACTGGTTTTTAGCAAATAAATATTCATAATTAAGGGGTACTTCATTCATTCAATTATTGCAATCTTGCATCAAATACAATTTAATCTTTAATATGAAATGTATTTTATTCATCCAGTTATATTATTTATTTGACCGTCATTTATTTCATTTAAATTTAATTTAATTTTCTCAAATAAACTGATATATTTATGTTTAGTATTTTAAAATGAGATTTTTAATAAATATATTTACAATTTTCTGAAATATTTATTTGTTTCTTACAAATATGTAATTGTTTAGAATTAAATTCATATTTGTGTAAACTTTATATTAATTACAATGAAAAATAGTTTTTATTGTACGAATCTATATTTATTTGTCACAAATAAATATTATTTGTGGCAAAATGATATTTCCATTGAGTGAACAATGTTCTATTTGTCAAATAACGATTTTAAGTGAAGTGACTTGTATGGACTTGTTCATTTGTTGTACGTTGCATCTTGTTTATGGTGGTGCTCATTTGTGACAGTGTTCATTTCTGGCGATTTGTTTTTCATTCGTGTGCTAAAAAGTAGTGAATGTGGGTGACGAAACAGTGAAAAATATACTACTTGAGTGGAGTTTTGGATATTTGCTTTGCATTTTTCAGTGTATCTTTTACACCAAGACACATGCATCGGTACCTGTACAGATCGTGTATTTATACTTTTATAATTTTTTATTATACGTACATTAATATACTTAAGGATGTAATTTGTGTGTTAATAAAAATATGGCGTACGAATAAATTAAATGTACTAGTCTTTATTTAATTATTTTCCTTCAATTTTTATCTATTTAGAGTGGACAGTTTATGCGAGGTAGGTATTTAAATTTGGTTCAAATAAATTATTATATATCCAATAATAATGAAATAAATTTAGCGCAATTAAAATATTTTTTAACGTAAATAAATGCATAGTTCTCATGAAATAGAACATATAATTGATCTCAATATATATTTATTTGAGACAAATAAACGCTTCAAGTAAATAATTACATTGCTTCAATTGTAGATATATTTGGATCTATTCAAGCTTAGGATTTATTTGTAACAAATAAATTTACAGTTCACGTAATTATATCTTTTTCTCAGTGTAGCGGGAGGTAAAAATCAATCCATTTATAATTAGAACATATTTGAGGAGCAATCTCTATTTGGTGGCTAAATTTTGATCTAAAAATATGGCCATGCCCAGAATATATTTGTTCTTTCCTTTCATAGAAATTTTCTGGAGTTTGCAGGAGATTTAAACAATTTAAAATATCCTTTAACACAAGTTTCATGTTTTTAAATATCTCTAAAAAGCGTAAAATGCAGTAGCGGTGATAGATTGACAGCTTGTACATCAGTGATGTGACGTCACATCACTGATTTATAACGGCGGGAAAAGTTAATTTGAATCGCCTTTAAATTACATTGTACCAATTAATTATCTGTCTGAAACTTATATTACAGGTAAGTCTTTGAAATGACCGTACTTCGATATCTCCCTTTTTCTTATAAATACAGCATAAATTTATCAACAGAACTTATTCGGTTACTCAAAGAGCATAACGTAAAATTATTTATTTATATATATATATATATATATATATATATATATATATATATATATATATATATATATATATATATATATAATTATAACTTTTGTAGGATTTCAGTGAAAGGGCATGAAACGAGCTCTACTTTCATGCCCTTTCACTGAAATCCTACAAAAGTTATAATTATATTTAAAACAGTGACGAATTCTCAACACGTATATATATATATATATATATATATATATATATATATATATATATATATATATGTAAATATATATATATATATATATATATATATATATATATATATATATATATATATATGTATATATATATATATATATATATATATATATATATATATATATATATATATATAAATAATTTTACGTTATGCTCTTTGAGTAACCGAATAAGTTCTGTTGATAAATTTATGCTGTATTTATAAGAAAAAGGGAGATATCGAAGTACGGTCATTTCAAAGACTTACCTGTAATATAAGTTTGCATTTTGTTTTATTTTTCCGCGGCGTTGCCAAGTTATTCCGTTTTTTCTCTAAGAAAGACCTAATAATACACGCATTGCTTTATGAAGGCGTACTTAAGTTATTTTAATAGTAAAAATTAAAAAAAAATTCTGCACAACTATAACTATACTCTATGTTCTTATATAATTTAAAAAAAATATAGTTTACAGGGTTTTCAATAAAGCGAATCAAATTTACTCACTTTCAAATGACTATAATTCGTCATTTTCTAATGGAACACCCTATATTTTATTATTTAGTTGTGTTTCTTTTTGTGTTATCTTTATATGCTATTATGGGTATCCTATTCCTAAAACCAATAATTTCGGAGATTTTCACCATTTTTGTCTAAATTTATTTAAATTAAACCTAGTAAACTATGGAAATTGTGTTTTTAAGAAGAATCCTGTAAATTTACATATTTTCCATTTTACTAAAAATCTGTCAACTTTCAACATCGGACATCCTACACACACTATCCCTAATTTTCAACGAAGAATTCATTTAAATAATAAAAAATGGGCTGTTCCATTTAAAAAATCTGAGTTTTTTGAACTTTTTGTACTTCAAATTCACGTTCACATAGAAATTAGATATTTAAAAATAGTCGGTTATTAATTTATATTATTGTAAGTGTAGTAGTGTTCTTTATAAAACTGTTTTTACAGATTATAGAAATTCGATTCCATTCTCGAGATATCGAGCGATAAAAAGTGGCCGTTCTTACAGAAAAATCAAAAAAAGTTGAATTATTCCGGAAGTGGTTGATCATGAGTAAATTATTTTTATTATTTCGTATGTAAAATTTTCCACTGAATTCAATGGTAAAATAAAAAGTATAGCATTCCATTTAAAATAAGAATGTTAGAGTCTACTTCCGGTTAAACCAAAAGTTCTACTGCTCTGAGAATATTTTAGTTGAAACGGGCATGTGGGAAAACCCCTAGATACCAAATTTCGTAAAATAATATTGAGTAGTTTTTAAAATAACAATAGCGTAAACTCGCCCTGGACACCTGTATATTCAAATGATATTCGAAGTCGAGTTTTACAGAGTAATCCAGAATGATTGAAGGTTCCGCCTCGTACTGATTTTTTGTTTGCCGCAGGTTGTGATAGTGAAATACGATTGACAGATTGCATTGGCGTACATATTTCCATTCATTTTCATCATTCCTCGCAGTAAGAATATATACACACCCAAAATAAACTTGTCATGTTCTTCCATAAACAACCATCCTAACAATGATTTTAATAAATAATAGTTTAATTATAAAGGTAAAAACAAATTGTATGTCAAAAAATTCAAGTACATAACGTCGCTGACTTTTCCAAATGCCGGTGACATAGGAAACATAATTTAACATTGCGGTAAATTGATACTAATTTTTTTCAGTGAAAGATAATTTTGATCATATTCAGAACTTTTTCAAGTCAGGTGACATTCAATCACTCTGTATATGTTAAGACTATACAACGAATAAACCAACTATATTTTACGACATAACAAGAATATTACTTTTTCCATTTACATCTATGGATGATATTATTACATGTTTCATTTGTTTGCAACCGAAATACCACGAATTGTGTTTCGCTGATTGGTTTATTTTCCAATGAGCTGTATAGCCATTTTTATTTATTATTGCAAATTAAATTTGACTATTTAAAAATTGCTGTGTGCATATTCCATTTTTAAAATCAATAAAATAATTAAAGCATTTTATACTCATATCACGATTCGATTAATTATTGTTTAATTATGACCTAAAAAAAATTTGTTGCAGCCAAAAGCAGATTGAAGTTGATTTATTTTTAATTGAACAATATTTCATTTGAAATTGTAAACTTCTACCTTCCATAATCTAATTTTAAATAGATTTATATATTGTTGTGTGACAGAACGTGCCTTACTAACTATAACAAAGAATTTTAGTGCCTGTTAACATTCTTCCAAGATTGCTCATTTCTTTAACGATGATCTAATTTGTAAAGCAGTAAAAGCCAAGTTTTTATAAACTGGTATTTTAAAAATAAGCTTTTAATATTCGTTCTTGTTTTATCTCGTTATTCATATACTTTAATATCAGTTTTGAACAGTTTCCTCAAAGATTAAACTCCATCTCAAAACTCGAGCATCAAGTTTTCTTCAGGAAGCTGTTAGTTTAGATTAAAGAATATTCTAATTTATTACACTACGGTGCCATTATAGTAGGTAACAACCAAAATTTGATTTTGATTGCAGTTTAAAACAAGCGTGAAAGTAATTACATTATGATACTGATTTGAACTGCGTGACCGAGCCCGCTTGTCAATATCAATTATTAATCGAATTCTCTAAAACAACAACGAGTATTCATGACATGATGTATGTAAAATTGGGGTGTTATTATCAAATGGAAAGCCAACTGTGAATGACATTTTTTACTACAATGAACTCGAATATATTGACAGTTAACAAATTTATTATTATGGGAAAGATTTTCAAATGAAATAATACCATTGTATTCAAAATCATATAATACTCTGCAGCACTTTTTGATTATTTATTTCATAATATTAAAATATTATTTCTTTCGACTACAATTAAATATAGCTATTACTTGTGTAAATATCGGAAAGTACGATGGTCGCGGCCTAACAGAAAAGAATTTACTTATTCAATTTTTTTAAAATTATTTTTTAACGTAGTCCCCTATTAAGTTCCCATATTTATAGCGATTTTACATCGATCAATTTATTCATTTTATATGAATTTATTTGATTTCATACTGTTATTGTGTTCTACTTTACACTTTACGTTTTAATTAGGTAAACAATCACTTTGATACTTGAGAATTGCATGGTTTTCTTTATTAAATGTCACTCCGATAGCCACCCTGAAAGCTAACTTTCTATTTACAATGAAACTGTTTAAAATTGTCCGCGAAATCTTTTAGTTAGTGATGCACGCGAGACGAGACGAGACGAGACGAGAAATATAAAATATCGATGCACGAGAGTCTCGCGAGGGTCTCGCTATAAAAATAAGCGCTTGCGCGGTACGTATTTACGTAACTATTTAACTACAAGAGACAAGTTCGCACCAGTACACCGTCTTCCATGTATTTGCAGTTATAGAACTATAATAAAGAGACGAAACACTAAATTCTGGTTACTAAATTATTTCAATACGAACATAATGTTTATTCACTTACGGTCACCAGAAAATGTGATAAATTAGTAAATAATTTAATTCACCTCTAAAATATAAAATATCCAATTTATCATCAAATTGTGATCTCTAAACTATTTCAATACGAACACATTCTGTCATCAGTAAAACGAATTAAACATTAAAAAAATATTTTTTGTAACTAAAAGTATCTACACTTTTTCATTAAATATATGCCACTAAGTAAGATTGTCATAAAAAACCGCTACACTGGTAATCCGCTGGCAACCAATCACTCCGCTTCTCTCCCTGTTGGCTCCCATCGACACTTAATATAACATCCTTTACTTTTCAGGGGCGACAAGTTTTATTAACCGTGGTTTTAACTGGGGTTAATTAGGGGCTGAAATATTAGCGAAAACTAGTTCTATTGGATGCAATACCGATTTTGTCTTTATTTTTGCATTTTCTCGCTCAGATACCGATACTAATCGACACTAAATAGACTCAAAAAATATTGTGAATTCATATAATTTTTACATTTACGTGTTCTATGCATGAATTAGCGTTAACTATACACTCCGTGTACGGTGCATTTTTCATTGAATTTATGAATCAAAGCTATAAAGTTACAAATCTCGCGAGATTTCTCGCTTCTCGCAGTTGTTATATCGATCTCGCCTCGAATTTTAAACTGCAATCTCGCTCTCGTTCTCGTCTCGCATAATGCAACGAGACGAGATGCGAGAGTACTCTCGCCTCGTCGTGCATCACTACTTTTAGTGGTCTCGGTGACATTTTTTCTCTTGGTGCGCTAGTGTGATTTCGCGGTCTTGATATACAAATAACTATTAAATGAAAGTTTATGCAATATTTTCCATACCCCTACCAACTTTTTAATACTATCTTGTTTGTTTTTGAGGTTAAAGTTTCTTAGCGGCGCTTCAGTTTTCTTTTAGATATATTGGAGTGCAGTTTTGTGATAGTATGACATTAAAAATAAGTAAAATTATTGGATTAACGTATTTATAACCTTAAAAACAAACGTCAATACGTCAAATAGATAGTTTGAAATGTCAAATACTATAAGTTGACACTGGAAATGTAACCTTGATTCGCCCATTTGCCATGACCATATCGTGAATTAAATTGACGTTGTCGAAACTGGTAAAAATTGCAGGTCGTCTCAATATGGCGTTGTAAAAAATTTTGTTCGCCTTTTCTTTTTTTAAAAAAACCTCTCAACAGGATTAAATCCCCATTAAAGAGAGGTTTACATATACAAACATCCATGCCTTAGTGGGATTCGAACCCAGAACCCCTAGCGTACTCATGACTACGAGCCGTTGCTCTAACCATTGATCCACCGGAGCCGAAAAATCCACATTCGAGTATATTGCTACTGTAAACCACAAAACCGCAGCTTTTTTCGCCATTTTTTTAATATTTTGTAATTTGAATCACTATAATTATGAGAAAAGACTGATTCAGAAGGGAAAGGGGAATGGCGTATTGCGATCACAAAATGAAAGAGTGGGGATAAAGAATAACAAACGAAGAAACATGATTCTTCTTGATCATGTTCACTTTGTTCAATATCATGAATCACAGTCTGAACGAACACGCCTAATGATAAAAATAATTATATAAACAAAAACGGTTAACGCGCGAAATTCAAAAATTTTGGTTGCAATAACAGTTAAATCACCAAAAACGCGGTTAAAATCGGAGGATACGTCTCCGACGAGTTGAGCACAAACATGGGTGTCAAACAAGGGGAGGGGCTGGCCCCACTACTCTTTAACATCATGCTTGAAAATATAGTGAGGGACGCTCAAATCAATACAAACGGAGGTGTCTTTGGCTCTCGGTACCAAATAATGGCATACGCAGATGATGTAATTATAAGCAGAAATATTGAGACGCTGCAGGACATCTATGTAGAGTTTGACGTAGCGGCACAAGAAAAAGGTCAAAAAATCAATGAGAGTAAAACGAAACTACTCATAGCTTCAAGAAGAAACATGGAATTAGAACGAGTTGCACTTGCTACGTACAATGTAGAAGTAGTGTCAGAATTCATCTACCTGGGATCCCTTGTTACGGCGGATAATAACTCACACAAAGAAGCTCAAAGAAGAATAGGTAGCGGAAATAGGTGCTATTTCGCACACGCCAAGTTGCTCCGAAGTAAATCTCTGAGCCACAATACTAAATTAGCTATCTACAAAACACTTATAAGGCCAGTGGTGACCTATGCGTCGGAGACATGGACACTAACCGCCGCTACGGAAAGAGCGCTGATTTTTTTCGAAAGGAAGATTCTCCGCAAGATATTCGACCCAGTCAACGAGGGGGAAGGCTGGAGAATCCGTATGAACCATGAACTGGAGGCATTGTACAATGAACAAGATATTGTTGGGTTCATAAAAATACAAAGACTAAGTTGGGTTGACCATGTAACCAGAATGGATGAGGACAGAACAGCCAAAAAGATGCTGAACAAAAAGGTACAAGGGGTAAGACCAAAAGGAAGGCCGAAGGGCAGATGGATTGATGACGTTGAAAAGGATCTGAAGAAAATTAACATGCCCAATTGGAGAGCAGTGGCAAGGGACAGAGAAGCATGGAGGCGGAAACTCGCGGAGGTCAAAACCCTTAAAGGATTACAGTACCAGTAGAAGAAGAATAACAGATAAATAACTTTTTATAAACTTTTCTAAATTTTAGATTCAATAATCATATTTTAACTTTGTTTATCTATTTAAGTCGAAATTCAGTTTAGAAATTCTTATCGTGTTATGATAGTCACGACATTTATTTGTTGATTAAGTTTAGAAATTATTATGTATACGTGCGTGACTTTGAATGCCCTAACCTATGCACCCTGTATCCCTAAGATAATCCTGTCCTGAAGATAGTGCTTTGTTTTAGATAGTCGACGATAGGTACTCATGGAGTAAACATGTAAGAGTCTAGATTAGATTGTCGCGTCGTGCAGACGTGTTTTGTTTTGGACATGTAGTATCTTTTAGTTTTGGGGCGCGCGCTAAACGCCGCCCGCTGGGTTACGAAATTAACATGTTAGGCTTAGTTGTATTAATTAATAATAATATAATCATGTAAAAAAAAATAGTTAGTCAGTAATCAGTAAAATCACAAGTAGTGTCCATGTCCGTAAGTTCTGTGTTCATCAGTGTAAAGTGTAAGTGTAGGTGTGTTCTTCCTTCTCACGAAATCTTTGTCACGAAATCGAGGATGCCAACCATCCAAGCGTCCACCAGTTAGAGTCAGTGAGTCATCGTTGCAGTCATCATTATTAGTAGCATCAACCTCTTCGGCACCCCCTCGTGTTACAGAATGTTGATCTCGTGTCAAAAATTCCATTAAATTGAAATACACTATATACAGATAGGTGAAAATAAATTATACATTTGCCAGTATTATTATTTATGAGATTCTTAAAAGAAAAAAAAAATAAATGGTGGAGGGTAATGTGCTGGCCACATGTAGGAACAATAAATTGAATACGGAGGAACTTGACGCAGATCTTGAGCTGATTCAAGTGACAAATAAAAACGACTTTTCGCAAAGCAGAATAATTGATACAAATGATTTTTCTTTTCGTTTTCGTAAGTTCGAAAGCAAAAAACTAGTCTTTTAAGTAATAATTAATGGCTCGCCTTTAAACTACAGTTTCATGAAATATGATCTTGAAGTCTCTCGTCCTCTTTAAATCGAAATGTAATTTAGAGTTAATTACAGAATTACAGATAATGTCTCAACTGCTTTTCATCTTAATAATTTATGAGGATTATTCAACGGTCGCTATAAACTAATCAAATTAACATGCATTATTTCTCAGTCAGATCTCATAGTGTTTGTTTTCAAAGGTGATATGATGCAAGGACCTTGGGGACAAAAATTATTCTAGTAATTAGTATAACACGTTTGTGGAGAAAATCAATAGTATAATTACAGGGTTTTAACTTCGTTTTCGAGGGTAATATTCACGTAAATACAGTCAGCTTCAAAAGAATACTAATGAGTTAGTGTTTTATTAATCTTAATTATAATTTATGGTATCAGTAACAATAATTGAAGCATTCAAATTCAAAAGTACCTGTGTTTTACAATTATTCAACAATCTTTAATAGTAAAATTTTACGCGGAACCGTATTAAGAGGGTAAAGAGAATATGACTACGTTTATCTCGACGTTTGAAGCCGCTTGAATTTCGTAAAACCCTTTTCAATCTTCGAAATAAACGATTGAGATTGATATTTGAAGCCGCTTGAAAATGTTAAGTCAAGCCTATAAAATAACAGGCTTGGACGAAGCGACTTGACTTCTGTCGAAATAAACAGTCACGCTTCAAATAATGTAACTAAACTATTATTCACGAAAGATGACTATTCAATGTCATTTGTGAACCGTCTGATATAATATTACTTGCAGATAACTTCATTGCATTTCGGATGCATAGGCGTGCAACATGGAAATATTTATGGACCCATTTTAACAGAAAAAATAAAAGTAAATTATTTGAAAATTATGTTTCTTTCTAAATAATGCCTTTCTGAAAGATTTATGTTCTTCACTTATTTTTTGCAAAATACAAAAACAGACTTAACTTATAAATCAAGGAATAATATTTTGATTTAAACGTCAACGCCACTGGGTAAATATTAACACAGAGGGCAGTGTAGTAGATAATTAAGTATCCGTAAATCTACGACATATGTCATTATTATTTATAGTGTGTTAGAAAGTAATGCCACTATTTACGTTTTTGTCACACCACATAAATTAAATAGACATAGGTCAAATAATCTTTCTCTTTCTAATACAAAATGTTGCTAAGCTACTGCTATGAAGTGATGTGTATTATTTCTTCGAACAAATGACCTTGAATAGTCATCTTTCGTGAATAATAGTGTACCCACGCATGCGCACATCCGCAATATGTTGCAGTGTTACTAAATTCATATCAGTTGTTGGTTGTATGCATTTTACCTCATTTTATAAAAGTCGCGACATAAAACTTAGTAAAATTTTCAAAAAGCGAAATATTTGGAGTGATGAAGAAATAAATGTTTTTTAATGTTTTTGAAAGAGAACACAAATAACAACATACCAATTTTTAGATTTTGGGGTTATATATCCTGGATGAAATTAGATCATATACCTCTTCCTGTCTGTCTGCATAATCTTTTTTTAGTCAATGCGAATTTAAAGAAGATTGAAAATAACTCAATCCTATTTTCAATCCGCTGAGATAAACCAATAGGATTTTTCAAGTCATAATATACTTGAAGCCGCTTGAATTATCGAGATAAACGTAGTGTATGTCAACTAAAGAGTGGTTAAGATTAATTGATATGTAAACCATTTTCTTAAAAAAGACTATTAGGACCTTTGGCATGGTTGATTTGTGGAGTAATTCTAATTTTTCTTTACCCCCTTAATATGGTTTCGCGTAACATTTTACCTACTGTTGAAAACATTGGCCCGTTTTACTAACCTAATCGCATAACGCTCTTATCAAAACCAAGTGTAACCACAAAAGTGTGTTCGTAATATAGGCCACTGTTTTCCAAATTCAGACAAGTACTCGTATCATTTGGTTTGCCTTTGTTTTTTGTTATTTTCTGCATTCATTTACTTGAAAATTAATTACGTATTTCAAAAAGGTGATAGTAAAACGCAAGGGTGTGGGGTGCATTATCTATGAATATCATTTATATTTAATTTTCAGAGTAACAATTTTCGAGGTGCATTTTCTTCCTTTCAAAGTTTCATATTCATTTCATGTATCTGCATACTTACATGCATTGCAGTTGCGGAGTTAATTTTTATGTCCTTTCTGACTAGCAATTAACTAGAAAATGATGTAAGAAATATATAAACTAAATTGGTTTTAAATGCAAGTTAAGTTCATGAAGAAATATAACAATTGTTTTCAAAATAAAGTTTTGCAATATAATTAACACAGGTACCATTTTTTCTTTAATTCAATTCATTAATAAAGCAAGTTTTAAAGTCTCGTTAGACATGATTTAACTTTAAGACCTGTCCAAAGTTTAATATGTTTGAAACGTCGCCAAAATCCATACACGTTGTGACGTCAGTTGGCGTGCAAAGCAAAGCAATAAGGGAAACTGTTGCAAAGTTTTCTGCTTTCTGATTGGCTAGTAGACAAACTAGATAGTATACGTCACTGAAGAATTGATGTAGTAGAGTAATTCTGTTATAATTTCTGCGATACTATATTAAAACAATTTTTTCATTATTGTACTGGGGGGCTGATATATATTCAGACCAATTCTGTAAATAGTTCCTACGGATGTTACTACATAGTTACGTTACTATGATATAACTTCCATAGTAACTTGGTTAGGAACAGTTGGTGCGGTCGGCTTGTTAACTCTAATGGAGTTGGAGTGGAGTACGGAGCGTTGTCACGTGACCTTAAATCTTTCGGAGCATATATACATGGACTGATACAACATGGCTGATAGTGATAAACTGCAAATTTTGTCTCCAAATGGTTTAGCTGATATTACTTGTAAGAGATGTCGTAAATTAGCTCAAACTGGCTTAAAGTGTCTTAAGTGCAATGTAGTGTCTCATACATCTTGTGCCACAATATTAAAATTGCCAGTGCTTGGTGAAAATCTGACAAATTGCTGCGGTGATGAAAACGACGATGAAGAAAATGACTTATCATTTGCTAGTTTTAATGACGAAGATTCAAATCAGATACAATTGTTAAAGTGCAAAATTTTCTATATGAAGCAAATAATTAAAAATAAGGATATTTTAATAAAAAATCAAAGTCAAACTATTAATTTATTGAATGACCACGTGTTATTATTAAGAAATGGAATAAATAATGGACACTGTGAGTCATCTGCCGAGAAAAATTTGCATGTAGCCAACAACAAGGCCAAAGCGCCGCCAAACTACAACATGAATAAATCTGTCAAAAATCCAAAACAATCATATGCGAGAGATCTATCAGCAAATAAAACTCAAGATGATAATAATATGAGTAATAATAGGAAGGTAAATAATCCGATTTCTGATACACATGATAAATCAAACAACGTGTCTATTAACTCCAATAATAATCAAGTTGAAATGGATGCAACTGGAACTGGAACTTCAAACAAAGGACAGCCACAATCAAATCAAAAAAAAACTCGTTTTGTCTACGGAAAACTTGAAACAAACACTTCAAATTCTACTTTAAAAGCTATCCCTAAATTGTCCTCCATTCATCTATGTAGACTGGACCCAATAACTACCGAAGAAGATGTCAAAAATCAAGTGATAAATGTCTGCCCCGAAATAAGTGTTGAAAAATTACAGGCTAAATACCCTGAGTTATATTCGTCCTTTAAATTGACTATGCACCATGGTAATCAAGGGAAAATAATGGATCCTTCCTTATGGCCATCTGGAGCATGTTTAAAGCCTTTTTTCCAGAAGAAACGGTCAACTCAAAGAAATGTTTAGTTTCAGATGATAATATTTCTAAGTTATATACTTTATGCTGTGGTAAAATATTATGTAAATGTAACAATGTAAGTTTTTTTCACATTAATATTCAATCACTTAATAATAAGGTAGATCTTTTATCAATTTTTTTAAATGAATACCCTTTTGATATTATATGTATCTCAGAACATTGGCTCTATAATACTGCTATTGAAACTATTAATTTACCGCAGTATAAATTGACTACTTTTTTTTGCAGAGAACCTGGTAAGCATGGAGGTGTGGCCATCTTCTTAAAGAATGAAATTTCCTTCAAAATTATAGATTTGAGTAGTTTCAATGTAGAATTTGATATAGAAATGTGTGGAATTGAATTGGTTAAACTTAAAATAGTACTTATAACTATCTATAGAACAGGCAAAGGTAACTATAAAATTTTTATGCTTAAATTTGAAGAACTTCTCTATCAGATCATACAGAGTTATAATAAAATTATAATAACTGGAGATATTAATTTAGAATTATCAAATAAGCATGATACTGCTGAAACACTTAACTTTTTAAATTTAATAAAATGTTATGGTTTTCAGAAAACAATATCTGAACCGACAAGAGTAACTAGAACAACTAGTAGTTGTTTGGATAATTTTTACACAAATATTGAAACCGAATTTAAAGTGGGTGTAATAGATCCGTGTCTTTCTGACCATAAAGGACAATTTTTTCTTTATCCTGGCGACGTTAATGATGCAAGTACTCAGCCGGTACTTATCCGACAATTTACTCAGAAAAATATTCAACTTTTTAAAAATTCTTTAAATATGATTGATTTCACAAATATTTTTTTTGATTGTCATTTGTCGGCTGTACAATGTGGTTCTTACTTAATTGATAATTTAGCTTATTTAATTGATCTACATTTTCCTTTAAAACAATGTACTAAAAAAGTAAACTGTGCTCCGGTTAATTGGTATAATTCAGATCTCAAAAAAATGAGAGAAGAATTACATGTTTTAAACATTTGTTTCA
Organism: Harpalus rubripes; assembly: GCA_963082715.1. Taxonomy (NCBI): domain Eukaryota; kingdom Metazoa; phylum Arthropoda; class Insecta; order Coleoptera; family Carabidae; genus Harpalus; species Harpalus rubripes. The sequence continues at coordinate 80,113,325 of OY720449.1, read as the reverse complement.
CTAGTACGCAGAACGAATATTTTTTACAGTTATACAAAAGTAAACTCAAAATTTATAAAAAAGAAATTATAGAGTCTAAAACAAATGCCTATAATAATTTCATTAAAAATTCAGACAATAAAAGTAAAGCAAGTTGGAATCTAATAAATTTTGAGCGAAATCAAGTAAGAAATCACAACACTAAGTCAGATTTGAAACCTGATGATTATAACAACTACTTCACGACGGTGGCAATTAATATAATAAATAATATTTCAAACAGTCAATTTAAAGCGGAAGATATTTTGATGAGTACTACTCAACCTAGTTCTTGCGTCTTTACATTACAGCCTACAGATGTAGTTGAGGTATACGATGTCATTAAATCGTTGAATAATTCTAAATGTTTAGATTTTTATAATATTAGTAACAATTTATTAAAACAAATAATTGATTACATTACTGAACCATTGACTGCACTTTTTAATAAATGTTTGAATGAAGGGATTTATCCTGAAGCCTTTAAGAAAACTAAAGTTTTTCCTTTATTTAAAAAAGGAGAAATTAGTAAGGCTGAAAACTATAGACCTATATCTATTATACCCACAATTTCTAAAGTTTTTGAAATTATAATTAAAAATAGATTGGTTTCTTATTTTGATAGGAATAATTTACTTAATAGTCAGCAATTCGGTTTTCGTGCTGGACATTCAACATCTCAAGCAGTTTATAATGTTTTACAAAATATAATTTCTGGCCTTGAAGCAGGTAAACATATGGCACTGACATTATGTGACCTGTCAAAGGCATTTGATTGCGTTAATCATGCCTTACTTTTACATAAATTAGAATTTTATGGTATTACAGGACCGGCTTTAAGTCTTATCAGGTCTTACTTAGATAATAGAGTCCAGTGTGTTTCTTGTGACGGTGCCACATCAAATTTTAGAAAAATTGAGTACGGCGTTCCCCAAGGCTCCATTTTAGGGCCCTTTTTCTTTCTAATATATGTAAATGATTTTAGTAACTATATGGATCCGATTACAAGTGTATTGTTTGCAGATGACACCTCACTAATTACAGGTGATTCTAATTATGAAAATCTATTGCAAGCTAATAATTGTACTATTAAGAAAGCTGAAAATTGGTTTTCAGCAAATAATTTACTTTTAAATAAAGATAAAACTCAAAAAATAGTTTTCTCAAATAATCGTTATTTCAATAATAATGTTTGTGTCTCAATTCTTGGAATGCATTTAGAACCGGCTTTAAATGGTTCCTCTCATATTTCTTACATTAGTAAAAAACTATCAGGAATTATATTTTTATTACGAAGACTAAACTCTATGATTGATAAATCTACATTGAGAATGGTTTATTTTTCATTATTTCATTCAGTTTTATCTTATGGTATCCTTTTATGGGGCAACTCGCCAAACTCTATTAAAATATTTCGTCTGCAAAAGAAAGCAGTGAGAATTCTTTGCAATCTTTCTTTTAGAGACCACTGTAAAGAAGCTTTTATTAGTTTAGAAATTTTGTCGTTACCTTGTCTGTTTATTTTTCAGACACTCATCGATATTCATAAAAATAAGGACAATCTGTTGAAAAATGGAGATGTGCACACTTATAACACCAGATCTGTAGATTTAATAAGGAAACCCTTTTTGCGATTACAAAAATCAATAAATAACACCTTAAATCTAGATTTTTATAATGTTTTACCCTCCAGAATTAAAAATCTGAAATTTAAAGCTTTTAAAATTGCTGTTAAAATTTTTTTATTGAGAAACTGTTTTTACAGCACCGAAGATTATTTAAAATTCAATTTTAATGACTTTAGTTAAAAATAACTAAGTAACACTCAATTTTATTGTATTTTCTTACTAATTATTTATTTTTTCGACACGTGAGTCTACTTACATTGTTACTTACTTTGTTTAATTATTATATTTGTTCTCTTTTGACGTACTATAAACATTGTTAAAAATGTAAAATAGTTAAATAAATAAATACTAAATACTAAATACTATAGTAAGCGTTCGGCTTGCATAGGAGTGTGGTAAATTAACTGTCAGCTGTCATTTTAAATTTACAAAAAAATAATTGTAGGTACTGTATTTAAATAATAAAATATTTAATAATTACCTATTTATTTATTTTATAATTCAGATAACATATGAATTATATATAAAAATTTCAAATAATAATAAATTACTCTTCCCTGTTTTCTCAGAGTACCTATTTTTTTTTTAAAATACTTACAACCACAATACCGCTAAGAAATATAGCTAAACAAACGAGGCTCTAAGACACATCACGATTAGCACAGAACCCTGTAAAAATTGAAACTCAAACTTTCTATTAGCCGTCAAAAAATAACCTAATACGCATGTGTACTCCTTGAGTCCCATGCTAAGAGGTAGAGTAAATGGAGTTAACTCTTTCAACTCCACTCCGTTTACCCGAACGATCAAGGAGTGAGATCTATTTACTCCATCGTACGTACCCGAAGGGTTATAGGAACACTTGGAGTCAAAAGAGCGAAAAGCGTTAGCAAGCCGAACGCACCAAGTATTACTATGAAAGTTATGTCGTAAAGACAGTTACTATTAACGAAGTGAAATTAGTAGCAAGTTGCTATTTGCACATGCGCACTGCAATAGCTACCATAGTTTCTAAACTAAACATTTATCTAACCTGAAAATTGAAAATATGTTGAATACTTCAGAAAATATTTAGACAATTTGTCATTTTTGATATGTCAGAAAATTTAAACGTGCCGAAGTGAACTAGGAAAGTGAATTCGCTTTCAGTGAAAAGGAATAATGAAATAATTTAGATAAAGAGTTTAATAAAAGTGCAAGATGTAATAGTTAAGATTGGAAGTTAATTATAATTTAATATGTTTTAAATTTCTTTCATTTACTAAACCATTTGTTTAATTCCACGTACCTACGATTACGAAGTACTTATACGAAATACAAAACACACACTAGCAATCAAGCGTTTCAGTATAGTGCGGATTAAAATTACCACACGAGATTCTAGTTAATGAAAATATAAAATGTAACACTACACAACTCTAGTTTGAGACTCCTAACGATTCAGAGTGAGAAACATATAGGATTATTTCTTTTACTTGGGACTGTACCACTGTCTTTTACCTCTTTACTATACCTTTGATTTGTTTAGTTCTTAGAATTTGTTCAAATGAAATAATGAGAGCATCCTTATAATTATTTGAAAGCATTCTTCCTTGAAAGGTTAAATAATACTTTTAACCAGAATTCTAAACGATTTTTTTTATCCCTTATAAACATTTTTATCATGTAAGTGTAGTTCTTGTAATAAAATATGAATAAATTATTTTTTTATATAGTTTTATTTGAAATATATTCATTATTGTAATAAGTTACATCGTAATTACCACGTTTCATCAGTTGCTATGAATAGGAACTTTTATAATAAAAAGTTACTATTTTTATAAAGACTTTCGAATTACAGAATACCAAATAGTGTAAACAGTAGCAACAGTAACTCAAATGGTTACTATTTGCGTAGTAACTCGGTTACAGAATTGGTTGAAATTCATAGCCTCAACCTTAAAATATTAAATTGTATTAGTTTATTACTGCACTCGAATGAGCTATTAACGAACTCTTTTGGATGCGGTAATAGTAATAGCTTTGTTATAGACGCAAAACAGAAAATAACTTTGTATTGTATTAATAGCGCAAAATGGGACATTGTCGATTTGCGCTAGAAACACATCAAGATTTTTTCTATAGTTGCCACAATGGGGTCCACCATCATAACAATTTTTTTTGTACAATTTATTTGTTTGAAGTACATTATACTAGTGCAATGAAAAAATGGTTGTCCATTGGGAGCGTTCACGCCAAACTTTTGCAGGTGGCAGCACAACTGTTCACACAATTTATTTTATATTTAATTTCTCGTTATTTTCCATTCTTCTTGAGCTATTGCTTCAATCTAATTTAAGTATTTTATACTTTCGTTTTTGTAAATGAATGCCCTATTTTATTTTGACAGCAGTGCGGCATTTTGTTTGGTTATGTAATATACCAATAGAGCAGTTATATGTCAGATTGACTTGTGAAGGTGGTAAATGTGTAACTATAGAGCCATTAGTTCCTTACTAAACGTTTCCATTAAAAATGTAGACAAGTGACATTGCTCAACATTGTATAGTTAGAAATTTGGATAGTGAACGTTTTTTCTACTTTATCGCGCATGAGCGGCAAAGTGATATTTTGCGTTGACAAAAGCGAGCGCAAATGGCTACTTTGTATATAGACTGTAGAAAAAATGAATAAATAAATAAATATATCATCACGGCATATTACCCATTGCTGGGTGTGCCAATCTGCTTTGTACACAGAATTCGGTAATGATGATGACATATTTGTACCGTGCGGGCGTTTACCAGGCATCACCTCACGGGCACTCATTGCTGGCGTGGAGAGTGCACCACAGGGGTCAATTTTGTGCCATTTAAAATTTGAAATATTTGGCGCCAGTCAGAATCGAACCCGGTTCCCCAGATTCGCGACCAGACACTATAGAAAAAGATATTTAATTATCAAATTGCATAGCTTCCTGTTTGTTTTTCAACGATTAAAATGTTGATCAATAATTTTTTTAAAAAAGGAACAAATCTAATATGTGCACATATTAGTTTGCTGCATTAATTCATCGCCCTTATTGGCTGAATTTTTAGTTTGTTTTCATACTTGTCATTTGGTGAATTGTAAACCCTCCTGTACAAAAAAGCACAAAAAGATTTGCAGTTTTGAAATAGAAAAATCGTATAGATTACATTGGTCCCTGATGGTACCGATAGCAAATTAATTTTCAAAACACGATATTCTCAACGGAGTAAAATTCAATATTGATAAACGAAAGAATAATTTGTAGCGAATGTTGCCATTACTTCAGCGGGAAAGTTTATATATAGTTGGCACATTTCACGGAAGCATTTTAAAATATTGCAAGAAGAATGAAGTTTCAAACATTCAATTCAATAACACAACATATAAAAGGAGAGACCATAAAATATTAAATTTCAATTTCAATTTAGATATTTTGAAGACTATCAAAACTACTACCTTTTATACTAAAATATATACATAAGTACAGTATGTATAATGAAAAAACGAACACGCAGTCTAGTAAAAAATATTTATTTCCTGGCCTACGTTTCGACTGTAACAAGTCTTCTTCAGTTACAGTTGAAACGTGGGCCAGGAAATAAATATTTTTCATTAGACTGCGTGTCCGATTATTTTCCGTTTTTCCATTCCGTTACCACTGTATAATAATTGTAGGAACATTGTACAATTAATTTTAAGTAAAGAAAATAAAAATATGCTTAATTATACAGAATGTCTAAACATGATTGAAAAATTGCTTGAAAAAATAAGGACGAATAACTTTTTTCTTTATAACTAATTTTAGACCTATAGTTTAAATTACAAAATTGCGCGCGAAGTTAAATGACACTAAATTCTACTTCCGGTTTCGCAGGAAGCGACAACATCGTTAATTTTTTAATTGGAATGGTAATGGTGCATATGTTTTAATAATTTCGAAAAGTTATTTAAAATTAGCTTTACAATGATGCCAAATACTTGCATTTTCATTAAAAAATAACTTAGTTATTAATAGACCTTTTCAATTTCACGGCTATCTTTTTCTATCGCTGCAAATAGTAAGAAAATGGCGTGAACAACTACCAGTTGGGCTGTCAAACGAAGCGTCAAAAATATTGCAGTCTTTAAAATACCTGTATTCTCAGTGTCTCAGTATCTGAGATATTCTCACATTTTACGTGTAATTTTTTTAGAAACAAACGTTGTTCTTACTATGCGCATATCTCCATTGCGCATATCTTCTATCTCTTTAAATTGAAAAGGTCCATTACGTATTTAAAATTATATTTGAATGACATTTACTGATGTGTCTTTTGTTTTTGATTATTTTAAACAGTCAAAAAATTAATAAAATATTTACATTTAAATTTACTGTTTTATTCTTTGTTCGAAATAATCAAAAACAAATAATACACGAGATAAACGCCAAAATATATCCTCAAACAAAGAAGGCACAAATGTCGTGGTAAACTGATAATACTTAATATATAATTTTAAAAAATTATTAACTTAAATGGAACAGTGGATACTGTTCAATTTAAGCCATTCAATAGATGGAGCAGGCAACAGCGCAGACTTGAAGTAGCCGAAATTATATTGGGTAAACTTGTCTCTTGTCTCCAATTTCCGCCAATAAGAGAAGTCAAAATTATTCCGTATGCTCTGCAATGCTGAATAGCTTAAATGGAACAAGGTATAGGTTATTTTTTAATGAAAATGCAAGTATTTGGCATCATTGTAAAGCTAATTTTAAATATACATATATACATACATACAGAGTGATCCAGAATGATTGAATGTCACGTGACTTGAGAAAGTTCTGATTATGATCAAAATTATCTTTTACGGAAAAAAATTAGTATCAATTTACCGACAATGTCAAATTATGTTTCCTATATTACCGACATTTGGAAAAGTCAGCGGCGTTATGTATTTGAACTTTTTGATATACAGTTTGTTTTTACCTTTATAATTAAACTGTTATTTATTCAAAGCATTACTTTAGAATGATTGTTTATGGAAGAATATGACAAGTTTATTTTGGAAGTATATATTAATTTTCCTTGCAAAATTTTGTTATTATTTTCTTCGATTCTGCATCCAAGTCTTGTTATTAATATTAGGGCTTTTTCTTCTTTATGTATTTATTATAATATTGTAGCATGCCTGTAAGTCATTTCTTTCGTAGTGCTTCCTTCTCCTGGATTATTATGGTAATTAAAAAAATCTGATGTGGCCAGCACATTACCTTCCGTCAGTTATATGAGGTATTTATGAAAATTCTACCGGTGAACTGTTACCGGTAAACAGCTTTTTATTAGGTTATAGCTACCGGAATTGGTAAACAGAGTAGATCCATAACCTATGAAAAAAATTGAAAATTTAAAACAGGTTAGAAATTTGACGTAGTTAACAGACTGAGCAGAGTCCTACTTTGAACACATTTCCACTTTTAACGCGCGCACTTCGCTTTGCATCACTACCTTTCTTGAGATTTGGTTCTTCATGAATCCGGTAGATGGATCTGGTAGATATTGAAGAATTTTCGAACACGGTAACTTTTTACCACTCGTGTTTTCGAACACAGTCGGTAGATGCGGTATCTACCGGTAGAATTTTCGTAAATGCCTATGTATTTTCTATAAAATCCATACAGAAAGTTCCATGCAAAAGATTCTAAATTTCTTGTATGTAAATTGCCTTTCGACATTTGTATGTATTTTATACAAATTCCATACAGAAAGTATCGAGCAAAAAGATCCTATATTTCGAGTAAAATTATAACACATAATACTACGAATATGTCAACTGCACTTGACACTGACATTTTTAATCAGAATTTTCTTAATACAGTAGCTGTTTCTAGCATAGCTAGCTAATTTATGAAATTTAGTTTCTTTATAACTTTATAACTCTATATCTATTTAATATGAAGTATAAAATGCAGTCAAATCGTATAGGGAATAAAATGTTCTTTAATATTTATAATAACATTAAATGCGAAAAATGATATTTAACATCGTTTTTTCAAGAAAAACTGTTAAAATCTTCAAAGGAAGGTACTTCCGGTTGACCAATTATAACCAAAATCTAATCAGCTCTTCATATGGATGCAACGAAGAGGAATACGAAAGAATTATAATTTTTGAAATTGTAGTATTAGAGTTATCGCAGACGAAAATTTTGTTACATACACACACACACACACACACAAACACACACACACACACACGCACACGCACACGCACACGCACACACACACACACACACACACACGGACACACATACACATACACACACACACATACAGACATCATCGTAAAAATAGAAAACCGTATTCTAGGGACCTTAAAACGTGCTTATTCATTAAAAACTCACCACCGAATTTTTTGACCAAAGACAATACCTTCCTTACCTAAAGGTGACGGAAGGTAAAAATATGACTGAATACTTTTGGTTTTAATGATACATCTTCGTTGCATCAAAATGAAAGAAGCAAAATAAATTAGTTTATTTATATAATTTGTTTGTAAACTTATTAATATAACTTTTCTTTTATGTGTCCGTATACGTCTATATATTTAATTAATATGTTAATTATCAAATCTAAATACGTAATTTATTACCATAATTATGACGAAAACAGACAGTCATAAAATAAACTAATTGCAATGCATTATGTAATAATATATACATACCTACGTTTATCATATAAAGCGTGTTAATGAATAAATTAATGTTAATACCATTCATTCATATCATACACCAGTCTAAATTATCTGACAAGAAAGAAAAATTAGTAGACTTCACTTAACACTTTAAATTATAATATGTCCGCTTGTATTTTTTTTAACTTGAGTATTTATTTTTTCATTCACCTTCAAAACTAGGGAGATGGCTCTGCCGTAGCCTGTATACTGGGTTGTGATTTGGATAATTGTATTTAGGTTTTTGCAACAAAAAAAAAAAAAAAAATACTACATCCGATGTTAAGGTGCATTCACAAATGAAAATTAGGTTTAGATTTATGGTTTATACTTTAGATTTAAGGACTTTGGCCGCATATTATGTAATGACTCCATTCACACTTTAGAATTTGGGGTCTCTAAATCCAAATCATAAAGCTAAACTTTGCAAGGTCCAAACTTTAGGTTTATGATTTAGTTTGACGTCACAAACTTCATCAATGAGAACGATATAAACACCCATCTTTATTTAGTATCCACTTGGTGGATTCGGCTTTTTAAACAAATGCGAGAAGAACATGGAGACTGTCATAACTTATAATTGCTGAAATATAACCAATAATGCCACGCGAATGACAGTTTCACGGCGCACAGGTGCCTTGTTGAGTACTGCTCTACCGATATTTTAATCTTGTTTTTGAAGCATTTACACAGATTTCAGTAAATATCAAAACTAATTTTCAGGTAATTTAAATTTACATTTGTGAATGACTTACTTAAACCTAAACAAAAACCATAAACCTAATTTCCATTTGTGAATGCACCTTTATTGTATAATATAATTTTTCAAATTCCGGAACCGTGAAAAGCAATAATTTTTTTGCAAAAATCCGACACTTTACAGACGGTACAGAACATGTAAAAAACAAAGTATATAGTTTTTGGCGCCATTTTCGCGTTGCCAATCCAGAACTAAAACTAAAATCGCAGCCAACGTGATTATTTATTAACAAATTACTTAAATTGTATGTTTTTCTTTGGTAAAATGTAAGCTGGACTATTTGAAGTTTACATATTTCAGTTCCTGTAATTTCAATTTCAATAATAAAAATACATAATCTTCACAAGTAATATTGAAGTATATTATGAGTTAATTACTATCAATGAGTATACTTTCTATGAGGCGCCGTTTGGGCCAAAATAAAAGTTTCTGTAATATATATAAAATTTCGTGATATATAATATTTTGCCATGTTGATATATACAATTTTCATTGTGATATATACAATTTTTAGTTCTATGAAATGCCGCAATATAATGAGGGCGCTCACTTTTGTGTTTTTATCTACTTATGTTGATAAAAGCACAAAAGTGAGCGCCCTCATTATATTGCGGCGATTCATAGAACTAAAAATTGTATATATCACAATGAAAGTTGTATATATCAACATGGCAAAATATTATATATCACGAAATTTTATAAGTGAGCGCCCTCATTATATTGCAGCATTTCATAGAACTAAAAATTGTATATATCACAATGAAAATTGTATATATCAACATGGCAAAATATTATATATCACGAAATTTTATAAGTGAGCGCCCTCATTATATTGCAGCATTTCATAGAACTAAAAATTGTATATATCACAATGAAAATTGTATATATCAACATGGCAAAATATTATATATCACGAAATTTTATATATATTACAGAAACTTTTATTTTGGCCCAAACGGCGCCTCATAACTTTCGGTCTTCCTGGTATATGTTTTCCAAAAATTTTGATTATAAAAACTTGCAAATCTGCATTATATCTCGCTGACATATACAAATGACAAAATTATTCGAATTTTAAACGTTTCTGTTCTGCGTATCCAAGGTAAATTTTAACAGCTTTGTTTCACAAAGAAGAACAGAAGCCGAATATTATCGAAAGTATACAAACATACCCGATAGCGACTATACCCACATTTTGCGATGCCATTCCCAAACTACAATTGTGCAATTAATCGGTAATATAATTGGCAGCCCCCTGAATTAAACCTTAAATAAATCTTAAATTCCGTTCTCGCCAAACTACATTCTTATAATAAACTATTATATTGTTGTTATCAACTACAATACAAGTGTTTTCATTTTCCTTGTTGTGAAAATAGTGAAGATTATACGATACATGTTTGCGCTTTTGTTAAAATTTTTGTTCTATGGCATCAATGATTTTTGTAAATATATTATTGTTTTCGATTATTTTTACGCAGAGCCGTAACTAGAGTTTTGAGCGCCTGTGGCAAATTTTTTATTTGCGCTCCTACATATCAAGAAAATAAAAACAAAATAAACTACTGATGAGCGGTTTGCGAGTTACTAACAACTTAAACTTATATGAATATTTTCTAAAATTAAAACATCTGCGTCGGCTTAATTCCCATATTTTCATCTAAAATTTTGACATGATTAAAGATAAACAATTTTACGTAGGTGTTTAATATATGTCGAAATTTCGGATGAAATAATTTCTAAACCGATTTGCAGATGTTTAAAATTTTAGAGGAATTTCATGTAACTTTAAGCGGTTAGTAACTCGCGAACCGCTCAACGGCAAAAATCGTCTATACTCTGTTCCATTTAAGCCATTCAGTAGTTGGCGCACGCATCAGCCCCAGTTTTAATTAGCCAAAATTACATTGGGTAAAACTTGTGTCTTGTCTCCAATTTCAGCCAATTCTCTGCAATACTGAATGGCTAAAATGAAACAATCATGCTGAATTCAAAATTTCAAACAGCGTTGTCGTATCTTTAACCGGATTAGAGTTGTGGATGATTTAGTAGGAAAGAGCTAAACATATTGTTAATTTTTTGAGTAATTTAAATTTCTATCATAAGTTGTTATTCTGGTTAATTATTGTTTGCATAACTCTTTGAGAGATCATCCTAGGCAAAAAAATGTAAGAACCATTTTATGTTCAGGAAATTACGAATTTTGTATTCTTGTAAAATTTTGACCCAAGATTGTTGCAAAATTAGTATGTCTTTTCGGAGGTCCCAATAAAGAGAATAAAATTCACGCCAGCTTGTCACCAATTATTTCTACAATAAACACCTTGCCGACCAGTCCGGTCGGCAAGGTGTTTATTGTCCGTAGATAATTATTTGTTAAATTTAGAAAATAGATTTTAGCAATATTTGATCTAAAACTATGTAAATAATTAAAATTTTGCGCCCCCTAAGCATTTTGCGCCCGTGGCGTGCGCCACCTTTGCCACGCCCTAGTTACGGCACTGTTTTTACGGTTCCGGAAATTGAATAATTATAAACAATAGCATATTCGGATGCAGTATTTTTTTCTGTAACGAACACCTAAATACAATTTTGCTGTAAAATAATTAGGAGAGTAAATAACTGCACATAAACATTTTACCACTGAAACCCATATACTCCGTCGTCCAAGTCACCACCCTGTATAATAAAAAAAATTAATAAAAAATCCTTCAAAATGAGGCCGCTGTCTATTTTGTTCTAAAAGCGACCTTCGTTTTCAAAAGACGATGCATTTTGTATTAAATTCATTCCTTTGTTTCTATTGTATTGTTTAAGTTTACCCATTTCGATTTCATTTCTCCCTTTATAATGAACTTTGCTGACCTTGTCATGTTTCATGCAACCGCAATGATTGGGTCACAAAGACTTGCACAGGCACACGGTGACCCACATAACACTGACGCCAACCTGCTGCCGTGACGCTCGGCCGACGCCGTCGTAAAAACCACCCGTGTTCACCACAGACGCCCTTTGTTACCACCGATAGCGGTTGTTTTATTCCTTTTCATATCACAAGGAAGAGAAGAACTCGAATTGGAAAGGACTTTGTGGTCAAGTGCAGCAGAAATATTGTAATACGAGTAAAGGAAATAAATTAATATAGTTATCTACTTCTGTTGAATAATACATTCATTTTTTTTTCATTTCCTGATAAGTAATGTCATTTATGAAGTCACTACAACAGTGAATTGTTTAGCATAATGTAAAATATATATACGGTGCGATAGGCACCAATATGGAAGTACATTTTACAAAGGATGCCAATAAAATACTACATTTTGTTACTATGAATTTTGGTGCTGACGTCATCAATCGTAAGCATGTGTTTCAAATCGCTAGGGTGAAGGAGGATTAATGACGCAATGTCAAAACTGACAATATTATAATATAACCCATATTGTGTGCCAGGTGGATTGTCTTAATTTACACTTTTGACAGTACAAATACATTCGATAAAATAATACATGAAGAATAAGAAAAAAAAAAAACAATACAAATTAAATATTTTTGATTTTTACTATCCAATTTAGTGCATCTTCTGTTAATAGGTGAAGTTTGGCGAAACCTTGCTGAAATTTAGATAAGGGACATTCTTCAACTATATGCTGAATTGTTTCTCTTTCTGCTCCACAATCACAATTTGGACTATCGAGTATTTTCCAGTGATATAACATATTATTACATTTTCCATGGCATGTTCGAAAACGATTTAGCTTACACCAAATAGCCCTTGGTTGATCTAAACCTGTTACTTCTTTTGTGGGATCTGAAATTAAATTTTTATTTGGAATATCGGCTGTCTGCCAAGCAATTTTCCAATGTTCTGAAGTGCAGAAAGGTGCATGAAGAAATTCTTCATTCCAAAATGGTTTACGAGATTTTAGTCTTAGATGGTAAATTTTCTAAATCTTTTGTAATCGAAAACATATCAGGTGAATTTTGAAATTTATCCCAAAAACGTTTAGTAAAGTAGTTTCTTCTAATATCATATGGTGCGATATGTGCTAAAACATGTAGCCATGGTATAGGAGTTGATTTAATTGTACCAGTTATTATCCGTAACGTTGTATTTAATTGTGCATATACCTGCTTTACATGAGCACTGTTCTTCCAGACTGGACAACAATATTCTGCTGCAGAATATACCAGAGTTAGTCCTGTAATTCGTAATGTATGCCCATTAGCTCCCCAACTGGAGTCGGCAAGTTTTAATAAAATATTATTACGTGTTTTCAGTTTTAATCTCAATTTTTCAATGTGGTATTTATATGTGAGAGAGGTATCTAAGGTTACGCCAAGATATTTTGGAGAAAAATTGTGGTTTAATATGGAACCATTAAAATTTACTTTAAGTTTATTATATTTTAGATGATTCGCAAGATGAAAACAACAAATTTCTGTCTTTTGGGGGTTAGGACATAATCGCCACTTTGTTAAATAAATGCTTAGAGCTTCTAAATCCTTTGTAATAATTTTTTCTAGTTCTTCAAAATTTTTTGTGTTGAGTCGCCAATGCAATGTCGTCTGCATAAATACATTTTCGAGAAACGGTAGCAGGTAAATCACTAATATATAAATTAAACAAAATTGGTGATAAGACGGATCCTTGAGGAAGCCCATTGTTTAAATTTCGAAATTTACTACTCTTGTTTTCAATGAAAACCCTGAATTTTCGGTGACAGCATGTCTTCTAAAAGAGAAACCAAACTTCCACATGGCAAAACATTATATAATTTATGTATTAGACCATCTTTCCACACAGTGTCGTAAGCTGCTGTTAGATCAACGAAAACTACTCCAGTTTTTAAACGTTTCTGGAAGCCAGCTTCGATATGTGAAGTTAAAGCCAATACTTGGTCACAACAGTTTTTGCCTGGTCTAAACCCTGCTTGTTCTATTGGAAGTTTCTTTTCAATTATTGGTAAAATTCTATTATAAATAAGTTTTTCTAGAAACTTAAAACAAACACTAACAAGAGAAATCGGTCTATAACTTGATGGCTCATCAGCTGGTTTTCCAGGCTTGAGAACAGCTATAACTTTAGTTTCCTTGAATTCTGCCGGGATCTTACCTGTGTCGAGTATTATAAATTTTTTTTTAGCCAGTTTAAAGCGAGGGGGCCTAGGTTTTTGATAAATTCATAATAAATTCCGTCAAAACGACATTTTGTGAAAATAGTATTCACTAAGTTAGATCGTTATAAACGTCGTTATACCGTTTGTCATAACGACTTTAGTAATTTTTTTTAGAAAAGATAGTAACTATTATTGTAAATTAAACTGTCATTGTAATGTCATTTTGCAAAAAAAAATATTGACATTATTATTTTAATTATTATTTCTTTATTGAGTAAAGAATATGTGTAAAAACGATTATCAAATGGATTATTATTCTCCCATAAAGGACTTTCACGACCACAAACATTTGTTCTAAAATGTAATTATGGTTGTGAATTATATGTTTGATGTGTGAATAAATGTTTTGTTACCTATTTTTAATTTCTTCCACAAATATAAATAATAAATTAATTAACTGAACCCTTATCGTTCACGAAGTACTTAAAATAACGACAATACGATTTCAATATAACGACATTGGTTTTACAGAATACGCTTTTTAAAATTATCGTTATTTAACAACTTTTTCATCATAACGATACGTTATGGTATAACGACATTCTTACAGAATAAGCCAGTTAGTATGAGATTATTTTAAAAATTGAACGTCGAAAAGACTGCCAAACCAAGTACTTGTCAAAAATAAATATCTGACAGTTCCTAGACGCACATTTCTTGAAATATCGCATAATAAATCTTGTTTTGCCACGACTTTAAATGAAGTTTACTCACTCACTAAAGCTGTAAATATAAAAATTTTGACACGTAAAAATTTAGAATTTTATTCTCTCTATCTGTATATAAATCACCCACTAAAGTTTTACGGGACAGATATTTGTATAAAATTCTGTTCCCAACTTAAACTCCTGTGTTACGGGTTTTCGTGTTCATCCTGTGTATCTTGTGCTATACTATGTACAATCATAATAACGGTTTTGCAACATTAAATTTAAATTGCTATATTGTATATTTACCTCTATAAAAATAATGGATTTTTGTTATACATGTAATGGATATTTTATATAGAGAAAATTATTGATTTTGCTATACTTACGTAGTTATAAATAAGCCAAAATGTTGAAGATTATTAATTTTTATTTTATGTCAAATCAAAATGAGCTTGCGGCGCTCACAAAACGTTTTCATACCGGGTGATTTATAATAAGTGGAATAAATTTTTTTGCACGATGGTTTTTTAAATGTTTACCGATTGGATTTCCAAAGCAGTATATGATCTTTACAAATTGCTGATTGGTAAGTGAAAGCGATACAATAATCGGTGCTATTTATCATTATCTGTTATCGATCATTAAATTAATGACAATCGTTTATTTTTAATGATCAAGTTATCGATTGTCTCAATTTTCGTATTCTATAGCTACAATCATTTTCTTTGTCATTTATTTGCAAATTTTACGCATTTCGCGCTCATATGAACTTAGCAGTCATTTACCAGTAAGTATTTCATTTCTTTACTTATTGCGTTGTATTGTAATATTGTAAATGTATATAAGTAAATAGTTTTAACAAGTAAAATAAAATGTTATTTAGTTTTAAATAATTATGAAGGCACATTGTTTTATTGAGCCCCTTAATACTATTATTTTTATTGATTACAACAAATAATTTTTGATTATTACTCAAGAATACTAATGGCACAAATTAATGCAACAAAAAAATTATTATGTAGTATTTTGCGAAGAATAATTATGATTTACTATCATATATTTTTTATTCATTTAAAAACTACGGTGGAATTTTGAAAGCTTGATCTATTATTAATATTTAGTAGAAAAAAGTAAAAGAAATATTCTTCCAAGCGCATATTTCTCAGGTATTGTTATATTGAAAACTATATAAATATAAATATATTTATAAATATATCATCACGGCTCATTACCCATTGCTGGGTAAAACAATAACTATAAAATTATTGATTATAAGAATGAATCCAACAAAGGATATTTTATCAATATCTAATAATAGCATATTTTGAAGAAAAAAATTATTTTACATATATTTTTACCTCCCGCTACCCTCGGTAAGAGAGGTATAGGGATCGTGCTAAAAATCGCATATCGAGATTTTGGTAAATGAGCTTTTTTAAGGTCCCTAGAATCCAATTTTAACATTTTCACGATGATGTTTGTGTGTATAATTGTCTGAATAAGCTTTCCACTATTAGATTCGCAGCCTAGAGGCGATTAAAAGTATGGGCTCTAGGCAGTGGCGTAACTAACGGGCCCGCAGGGCCCGCATTACGGGTGGGCCCCCGGCTCTAGAGAGGCCCCACTTTACATGATTTATAAGTTTGTTATTACTGCGAAATTTTGAATTTAATCTTTTTTTTGTAGCACCATACGAATTTATTTAGTCCTTTATTTTTTTAATTGTCAATTTCCAAAAATAATATTGGCTAAGGGGCCCCTTATCCGCTATGCAAAATCAAGCTGTTTATTTTCTACCACATTTCGGCCGGTAGAATTTCGATTTCTTAGCAAATATTTTCCTGCAACTGATCCAGAGTTTTCCTTTAAAATGACCCAATAAAAAGAAGTCTGGGGCTGTCAAATCAGGACACCTGGCGGCCAATGTGTATTACCAAAACGTGGGATTAAATAACGATACGAGAAAGATTTTCGCAAAATTGCTACTATTTAAATTGTATGATACTGGTCCATCTTGCGAATACTATATTTTGTCCAAGTTCTTTCATTTGGGATACCAAAAATGTATGAATCAATTCCCTGTAACTTTCACCAGTGGACTGTGCCACCAATTTTATTTACAAAGAAAAAAAGAAAGCATTCCAATCACATTTTTATAGTAAATGCCACACCACAACATACAATGACTTCAGTGGGATGTAAAGGTGCCTAGTCTTGGATTTTCAGGCTACCCATATTGGCTATTTTGCTTCTTAACATGTCAACTCAGATGAAAGATAGCCTACTCACAATTTCCACAAGTTCTTGTGGTTTATAGTTCCTCATGATAAACGCTACAATTAAAACGGGCCCCAAAAACATTTTGCGGGCGGGCCCCCGAACTCTTAGTTACGCCACTGCTCTAGGGACAGCGGTACTTTATACATCTAGTGACTTTAATAGAAAGAGTGTGCCATGACGTGCGGCAGTATAGCGGTAAAATTTAAAATTTGAAAATACAATTTTTGGGAAATGCTTTTCGGGCCTAGTTACGCCACTGGGTAATATAATAACTGAATAGTTTTTTAAATAAAAGTTCGTTTTAGCTTGTCGTGTGACAGGGACAGTCTGTATGTAAACGTCAGTATAATATACGACTACTCATCAATTCATCGTACAGACTTTTACTTCTGTAGCTTGACAATTGTCTAGTAAAAAAAGACCAAATGTAGGTACTCGTACAAATTTTTGTATATTCTTCTACTCTACAATGTTACAAGTTGGAACAAAAAGCTGCAGAATTTAATATGCTTGAGATTTTAACATAAATTGTTGTTTGTAAAATAATTATATTATCAAATTTTCTTATAGATATTTGAAATTACACGATTTAAAATAAAATTTATTCTTTTTTTATATTTTGTTTGTAAAAAATAGGCTAAAATAGGGACACTGCATCTGGTTTAAGATTGCAGTGGTGGGAGGAGCGGTTTACGCAGCAACATTTTAAGGTTAAATAGTTAAATACGATTTTAAGATTTATTTCAATAAAATTCAATTACCTAGCCTCAATTATTGTAGGCAAATGCAGGAAAAAAGTTGCAATACTTTTAAATAACATTAGGACAGTTTAAAACTGTCTCGCGTTTGCACCAATCACAAGCCGTGAAATATTGTCCCTATAGCTATAATATACAGGGTGTTGACTTGAACGACGCAACATAGGGGTTTTAATGGTAAAATCTTAATGTGCAGTTATTTGCTCCCCTAATTATTTTAGAGCAAAATTGTATTTAGGTTTTTGCTACAGGAAAAAATACTGCATCCCAATATGCTATTGTTTATAATTTTTCAATTTCCGGTACCGTAAAAATAGACGAAAACAATAATAACATTTTTGCAAAAATCATTGATGCCATGGAACAAAAGCGCAAACGTCACTACTCTTGTCAAATTACATTGTTGTAATCAACTATTACATTGTTGTCATCAAAACTACAATAAAGGTGTTTTCTTTATCCTTGTTTTGAAAATAATCTTAAACGTCAAGAATCTTTGATAGATGCTTGCACTTTTGTTTAAAACGAGGAAAATGAAAACATCTTTATTGTAGTTGATGACAATGATGCAAAAGTTGCTGAATACAACAATGTAGTTTGACGAGAACCAAATTTAAGATTTCATTAAGTGACAGATGTTTGCGTTTTTATTTAAATTTTTGTTCCATGGTGTCAATGATTTTTGTAAAAATGTAAATAGGTTTGTTCGTTTCGCACCCTTGCGTCTTCGGTTTACTGCCGCGCCTATATACTTTGTATGGAGGCGGCAGTAAACCGTAGACGCAAAGTAACGAAACGAATAGACCTATTGTTGTTTTTGACTATTTCTACGGTTCCGGAAATTGATAAATTATAAACAATAGCATATTCGGATGCAGTATTTTTTTCTGTAACAAAAACTTCAATACAATTTTACTCTAAAATAATTAGGGGAGCAAATAACTGCACATTAAGATTTTACCATTGACCCCTATGCTGAGTCGTCCAAGTCACCAGCCTGTATAAGCTATACTGCATTCTTATACCAGATACAGTATAATCTAACATCATACCTACAGTCAAGAAATACCAGTAACTATAAAATAAGGACGTTGATATCTAGCGAACATTCTAGGAATTGCGTAGTAATCAGAACCTCAAAAACAATGCGATCAATTACAAGTGACATAACCAGAGTATTTTTAATCGTGAGTAATACATATAGTGTGTTCCGCAACGCAACCGGCTCGATCAGCTTTACGGTTTTGTGTTTCAAGTCCTGAAATTATTTACAAGAAAACTGAAGCGCTGCTAGGTTAAACTCTATCTAACCTCACAAATATATAAAATAATATTAAGAAGTTGGTAGTCCTAATTTCAACAAAATTAAATTGATAGAAAATCGTTAAGTGTAAATTCTCAACGACTTGTAAGATAAATTGATCGATTTATCCGTCAATAAATTGAACGATTTATTGTTAAGTGTAAAACAGCTATTACATCGTTTTAGTAATTTAAAAGTACTATGTTATACTGAAACAAAGTTGGCGGAATATTTTCTTTTTCCATCTCAACTTGGATGATGGCTGAAAATAGTAAAAAATAAAAACATATTATCTCGAAGCTATATTGTTAACAATAAAGAAGCTAGAAAGTTTTTTCTTTGATTATCTGAAATAAAAAAAAATCTGATGTGGCCAGCACATTACCTTTCGTCATGAGGCATTTACGAAAATTCTACCGGTGAACTGTTACCGGTAGACAGCTGTTTATCAGGTTATAGCTACCGGAATCGATATTTTAAGAACGCAAGTGGTAAACAGGGTAGATCCATAACCTATGATAAAATTTGAAAATTTAAAACAGGTTAGAAATTTGACGTAGTTAACAAACTGAACAGAGTCCTACTTTGAACACATTTCCAGTTTAACGCGCGCTCTTCGCTTTGCATCACTACCTTTTTTTGAGATTAGATTCTTCATGAATCCGGTAGATGGATCTGGTAGATATTGAACAATTTTCGAACACAGTCTTCTATAAAATCTATACAGAAAGTTCCTTGCAAAAGATTATAAATTTCTTGTATGTACTTTACCTTTCGGCAGTTGTTTGTATTTTATACAAATTCCATACAGAAAGTTTCAAGCAAATATACTACGAATATGTCAATTGCACTTGACACTGACATCTTTCAATCAGAATTTTCTTAATATAGTAGATGTTTCTAGCATAGCTGCCTAATTTATGAAATTTAATTTCTTTATAATTTTATAACTCTATATCCATTTAATATGAAGTATAAAATGCAGTCAAATCGTATAGAGAATACAATGTTCTTTAATATTTATATTAACATTAAATGTGAAAAAATGATATTTAGCATCGTTTTTTCAAGAAAAACTTAAAATCTTCACATGTGTGTACTTCCGGTTGACCAATTATAACCAAAATCTAATCAGTTCTTCATATGGATGCAACGAAGAGGAATATGAAAGAATTATAATTTTTGGAATTGTAGTATTCGTAGACGAAAATTTTGTTACACACACACACACACACACACACATATATATATATATATATATATATATATATATATATATATATATATATATATATACACACACATACACATACACATACACACACACATCCACAAACACACACACACACACACACATACACATACACATACACACACACATCCACAAACACACACACACACACACACACACACACACATACATACAGACATCATCGTAAAAATAGTAAAATCGTATTCTAGGGACCTTCAAACGTGCTTATTCAATAAAAACTCACCACCGAATTTTTTGACCAAAGACAAAGAAGAACAATACCTTCCTTACCTAAACGTGAAAGAAGGTAAAAAGGACTAATGTTGTTTTTGTGATCAATCAATTTAATATCGCTCATAACTCATAACTCTAATTTTGAGATTCGAAGGTATACCTATGGTCTGTTTCCAGTTAAATTTACCTAGGGAACACACCCTTAAGCTATGACAATCGAGTCGCGGTACAGCCTGTATAAATTTGGCTTGGTTATATACATTTGCCATGTAGGAATATTTTTCTTTTAGAAGTTATTTCACGGGGCTTTGAGAGTAATATAAAATGGCTATCTCAGTTTGAAATGCCCAGTATACGGAATCTTTTTCTTGTACATCTCACCGCCTCAATTTTAGTGATTGAAACAATTCAATATCTTGTTTCTCCGAAAAATGTCACTCTTTCAGTGCCATAAAACCGTAACATTGGGCGGAAAATAAAAGAAAAATACTTTTATTTCTCGATAATAAATCAACCGAGTCTTATAGAAATAAAACAAAGATTCGTTGCTCGCTCCAACAATAACATTAATGATTCATATACCTACATAAATAATACTCTGGGATTTACAGACGGTTATGCAGCCAATGATCCGTACTAACTTTGTATCATTCCCATGATATTTACGAGTATGAAGAAATAACATAACACAAGGTGATACATCAGGAATAAATACATTTGTATACTTATATTTATATGAGTTTTCTATATGTGAAGCTTGTACACCTTTCATATACGATGATGAATGTTCTGCAGACTATTTCTACAAGTGCAGATGACATAATTGATAAGCTTTTACGGAATGTGAACTGACTTTATTAACTTCATATAATAGCTGTATTCTTTTTGACCCAATTGAAACTCAGCTCAGTATATAATTGAGTTGAGATGAAGTGCGTTGTGATATGTGCAAAAAGAACAAGTTCAATTTCATTTTATCACTTCCTTCTTTACCGATAGTATTTGCTGTAACAGCAGTCAAAATTGTTGACTTATTTCTGATCTATGATATTGTTTATAAACGAAAAATGGATAATGCTTAGTGTAAGTTATCTGTATATGTGAATATAAAATTTGTTCTAATATATAAACTTAAAATGCAAACTGAGTGTTTCAAATCATTTTGAGTTTTGTAAATTGGTAGTGTAGCATCGGAAAGGGGAGAAGTGAGTTTATCAGAACAACTCAACTTCCTGAGATTATCTGAATGGACCTTTCCAATTTAAAGAGATAGAAGATATGCGCAATGGGGATCTGCGCATAGTAAGAACAACAGATCTATGACGTTTGATTCTAAAACATTTAGACGTAAAATGTGAGAATATCTCGGATAATTTAAAAAAATCTTATCGAAATAAGTTACAAAAGCTTTTATTGAAGGTAAAATGTCTAACGATGCAAATTTTCACTGAGAATACAGGTATTTTAATGACTGCAATATTTTTGACGTTTCGTTTGACAGCCCAACTGACAGTTGTTCGCGCCATTTTCTTACTATTTGCAGCGATAGAAAGAGACAGCCATTAAATTGAAAAGGTCCATTTGTCCAAAAAGAATACAGCTATTGTTTAATAAAAAGAAATTTCTTTCATCCTGACTACAAACACACAGTCACAGACATCATAGAAAAATGTTAGGATTTATTAATTTGTGAAGTTAGTAACTTAGCAGTTTCTGGATTTCAGCCACTTTATTTATTCAACCTCGACCTTTTCGACCCCCTATAGGTCTTCTTCAGGAGATGAAAGTTGATTTAGTATGAAAATTCACAAAGTGTGTAAATATAATAGATATTTATATTCAAAATGGAAAAGTCGTGTAGATAAAATGAAAATTTAATATGAAAACGATGTGCCACACCCTAACGGACAACTTGATCTAAGTCTCAGTAGAAGCTAAATCTGGACTGGAAGATAATTATTAATTTATATTGTGAACAAAACTTTTTTTAAAAAACTGTTTTTACAGATTATAGAAATTCGTTCCATTCTCGAGATATAGGCGATGTGCACATTTTGAGCGTCAGCGCCTCTAACGGCTACATTGGCATTTTTGATTACCGAATCAATTTTGTTGAAAAACTTGAATGATTGGAAAGAAGAAAATTTCTACATATCACGTTATCATTGTATGATAGCATATTTCTTTTATATTCGCAATAAATGAAGAAGATTCTTCATTGAAAATATACCAGGCTTTAAGTGGAATTAGTTTCACTAGCTCGGAAAAGAAAATACACGAAAAATACGAACCATGTGAATTTATACCTTTAACATTAACATTACATGTACAAAATCTATAATAAATAGACGAATTATGTCGATAATAGACTTCTATTTCATACAAGTACATATTATACAATTTTAAGACAATTTTCTGCTTCTTGTGTTATATTTTGTTCAAATATTAACTTAAGAAACACATTTTTATATAATTCATTATTGCAATCAGACAACTATTGTTGGAATTTTATTAATACGATAAGTATCTTTTACAATGAGAAAATATATATATACCTAAAAGAATTTTTCATGATAGTAGAAGAAAAAGTTATTTTCTTAAACACCTGTTTTATGCTTTCATATGTAAAATTTTCTGCTGAATTCAATGGTAAAATAAAAAATATAGCATTCCATTTAGAGAGTCTACTTCCGTTAAACCGAAAATGCTACTGTTTTAGCTGAAACGGGCATGTCGGAAAACACATAGATACTGTGTTAAATATTATGTTTAACATTTTCATTTTATCTACACGACTTTTCCATGTTGATTTTAAATATTTATTATATTATACAATTTATGGATTTTCATACTAAATCAACTTTCATCTTCTGAAAAAGACCCATAGGGGGGGGGGGTCGAAACGGTCGAGATTGAATAAAGTGGCTGAAATCCAGAAAGTTTTCTCATTTCATCACCAATCCAGCCAAGAAATAACCCCTTTTCCCTATCTATAGGGTGTTTTAAATAACCCAATAAATATCCTATATTGAGATTTTTGTTAATAAATACCTTTTAAGGTCCCAAAAATCAGAAAAGCATTAAAATACTAGCATCTATATTTTCAAATACTTTTTCAAGTATTTAGAACTTTCAAGTACTTTAGAAAATACAGAAGTACATATAGAAACTTTAAAATACTATATTATTAAATATACAATAAAATACTGTAAGGCAATCTTATAGAAGACCAAGGGGGACATCCGAACACAGAAGAAAATATTTTTTTAAACCAGTGGTTACCAAGTTGAAACACAAAGCTATATATTTTTAAATTTGATAAAGTATTTTTTTCTGAATTCAACCATGTAATCATTTTATATCCTAACATAACAAAAATATTGAAAAAATTCAATTGAAATATAAATAAATTAGATTTGTATAGCTATTTTTCAGTAGACAATATATGAAAAATAACTGTTATCTGTCAATTTGAATTATTTACGATAAAAATCAAATAGAACATTATTTATAAAGTTATTAACAGATACACTATTATTCACGAAAGATGTCTATTCAAGGTCATTCTTTCGAAGAAAGAATACACAGCATTTTATAGCAGTAGCTTAGCAACATTTTGTATTAGAAAGAGAAAGATTATTTGACCCATGTCTTTTTAATTTATGTAGTGTGACAGATATACGCAAATAATGGCATTACTTTCTAACACACTGTAAATAATAATGACATATATCGTAGAATTACAGATACCTAATTATCTACTACACTGCCCTCTGTGCTAATATTTATCCAGTGGCGTTGATGTTTAAATCAAATTATTATTCCTTGGTTTATAAGTTAAGTCTATGTTTTTGTATTTTGCAAAAACATAAGTGAAGGACATACATCTTTCAGAAAGGCATTATTTAGAAAGAAACATAATTTTCAAATGAAATACTCTTATTTTTTCAGTTAAAATGTGTCCATAAATATTTCATGTTGCACGCCTATACATATGAAATGTAGTGAAGTTATCTGCAAGTAATATTATATCAGATGGCTCTCAAATAACCTTGAATAGCCATCTTTCGTGAATAATAGTTTATCTGTTTCATTTTAATTTAAGTTCAATTGTTAGCCTCCTGAAAAATAACTATAAAAATGAAATTTATTTAAATTTCAATTGAATTTTTTCAATATTTTTGTTATGTTAGGATATAATATGAATACATGGTCGAATTCAGAAAAAAAAACTCTATCGAATGGGTGTAAAAAATATATGCCATCCCATTTAAAACAATAAAACTTTGTGTTGTAACTTGAGAACCACTGCTTTAAAAAAATATTTTATTCTGCATTCGGATGTCCCCCTTGGTCTTTTATAAAATTGTCTTATAGTATTTTATTGTATTTTTAATAATACAGAAATTATTTGAGGTAGCTCGTTTAGCTGTTACTAGATACCTATATGTAAAAGTTATACACTAAAAATATAACGACCTTTAATATTTTACTGTGCAAGTTTGAACCAAATAAACAACAATTTATAATCTATTTAATTTTTATTTGCAGATTATAAATGTCTTTAGCGTGACAACTTCGTCGTAAACTTTGCAGCTGTTAAGGATAAAATAATTAGAAGCATGTTTGTAAGTTAATTAAAGTTTTTTGTTACTTTCAAACTTTTAATATTAAAATGTGTTCATATCTTTTCTCCTACATTAATATTTTTACTTGAAATATACGATGCACTTCGTAGGTAGTTTATATAGAAATATTATGCAAATATTTTTATATCTTCTTTTAGTAAGGTATGCATAAACAGCAGTTCTAGCATACACTCATATACCACCTCCTATTTGAATTTCCTTGAGAGAAAGCTGCCTTTCCGTTGCCAAAACCGGGCTTGGGAATGTGGGACAGAATACAGACATTCTGGTGCCAGGAACTCGGAAAAAACTGACGCTTTCTCACAACCGCGACGTCGTCATGAGATGTTTTCTCCAAACGATGCCGAGCGCTTCCAAGTGGGACGACAGGATTTAAAGGAAGTCGATTTGCAATTCATGCAAGTTATTTCTCCATAGAGATAAAGAAAGATACACATGCTGTCGTTGGTATTTAAATTTACAACAATAAAAATGATCGCGGACATTATTTTTTGTTATACGATCAAGAAGGACACAGTCACAAGATGTTTACAAATTTATTTGATTTTGTTTTTGTAACTCCCAGAATAGATTTTGCTTATGTGAACTTGTTCATTTGTTTTTAGGTCCTTTATTTAAATTTTTAGTTTGGTTGGTTAAACAATTTTTACCAATTCTGAAGCTATTTGTTGCTAAAATGTAATCTAGAGCTCTATGATAAAATGTATCAAATTAATGAGTAAATAGTATCTTTTTTGTATGCTTTAGTATTTTTTATAAGTCTAGTTTAGTTGGCTGTGAACCTTTTGTTTTAGCTTTATGTTATATTTTCTTTTTCTGTTTACTTCGTATTTTACATTTAATATGATAGTAATTCGTAATAATTCATTAAAATAAAAAATAATAAAAAGATAATAAATACAATTTTCTTCTTTTTCCACCATGGCCCACTTCAATTAAATTAAATAACTAATGTAAATAAATGCAAATTAAATATTTTCCGTTTTACTAAAAATTTATCAAGTTTCAACATAGGATTTGCTACACAAACTACCCATATTTTTTAACAAAGGTTTCATTTACCTAATAAAAAATGGGGTCTTCCATTAAAAAAAATGAGTTTTTTGAATTTTGGAACTGCGAATTTACGTTCACGTAGAAATTACAATTTTCAAAAATTGTGGATTATTAATATGTATTATTGTAAACAAAAGCTTTCTTTATAAAAATGTTTTTGCAGATTATAGAAATTCGATTCATTTCTCGAGATATACAGTGATAAAGAAATGGCCGTTTTAGATAAAAAATCAAAAAAAGTTGAATTACGCCGGAAGTGTTTGAGCATGAAATTTTCTGCTGAATTCAACGGTAAAATAAAAAATATAGCATTCCATTTGAAATAAGAAAGTTAGGGTCTACTTTCGGTTAAACCGGACATGCTACTGCTTTGAAAATATTTTAGTTGAAACGGGTATGTCGGAAAACCCCTAGATACCAAATTTCGTAAAATAATATTGAATAGTTATTAAAATAACGATAGCGTAAGCTCGTTCTCATACATTTATATATACAGGGTGAGTCTGGGAAGACGCCTCCCCCCTTTTAACTTTTTTATTATAAGTAATAGAAAAAAATGGCTCATATAAAAGTTTTATTATTTTACATATACTATTTGATGGCAGATGTAGATATTTTTTATAAAGTCAGGTTTACAAGATACGACTACCAACTTTTATTTTTCAAATGGTAACCTATAATTATTTTAATAAAATAGAAACCGCCATTTTTTTCTCTTTTCAACGATGTATTATTTTTTATAAATGTATTTGAAAAATTTCGAGAAAAATCAATTAATTCGTTCTTCGTAAGCATTTCAAAATTTTTTTTTTTTTGTTTACAAAATAAGTTAAATTAAGTAACAACCAAATGTATACTTTTTTGACATTAATTTAATTGTTTTACATTGTTACGTTTTGTTTATTTTCACATAGCCACCTATAATATTTGTTTAAAAATTATTTCTAATATTTCTAAATTATCTCATTTTTCTCGAAATTTTTCAAATACATTAATAAAAAATAATACATCGTTGAAAAGAGAAAAAAATGGCGGTTTCAATTTTATTAAAATAATTATAGGTTGCCATTTGAAAAATAAAAGTTGATAGTCGTATCTTGTAAACCTGATTTTATAAAAAATATCTACATCTGCCATCAAATAGTATATGTAAAATAATAAAACTTTTATATGAGCCATTTTTTCTATTATAATAAAAAAGTTAAAGGGGGAGGGGGCGTCTGCCCAGACACACTGTATACCGGACGGTACAAATATGTCATCATCATTTTAATGTATTTTTCTTTCAAATAAATCCCAACGACAGACAATAATCATTACAGCAATTTAAATAACAATATAAAAAAACCATATCAACCATTTAATGGCTAGCCAGTTTCAATTGACTTGTCAGTGTCAAATGATGAATGAAAACATATAAATGATTTAAGAAGTTTTTAAAAAGTGTTGGATAAAACGTTGTATTACACTCGTGCGAAATGTACATATATTAGTCACTAAAGAAAATTAGCCACTCGCCCTGCGGGCTACGTAGCTAAACTTTTTCTTTCGTAACTAATATGATACATTCCACACTTATATAATAAATAACTATTAATGAAAAGTGTAAAAATATTCACACTGTCAAAAAGTATATACCTATATGTTAGTTGAATTAAATTTTAAAGAATTTTTCTAATTATCAGCTGTTATCGGTGATATGATAGATTAACAAATAAACTATAGAAGAATTATAAAAAAAAAATGAGATAAATGTTGTACCAACCTCGCCTACTATCAGTCAAATTTGGCCAACAGAGGCATCGCAGATCTCAGCATCTCAGGAAATCAGCTACCACTGCTAAAAAAAAAAGTTTTTCACGAGAATTGCACTTGTTACGAGTGGATCATATTTTCATTTGTAAGGCTGCAAATACACTGAGAAAAGACAGCAATAATAAACAACAAACACCGGTCTAAATATTATCTCGAACTTGTCTGTGAGTCGAATTGTAGTTTCACTACTAGTCGGCACGAAATTTAAATAAAAATAATAATGAATTATTCACTTAACTAATGTAGAATATCAAATAAATTATTGTTATTAAAAAATAAAAAAATGTATGCCAACAAGTAGTACTAAAAATATCTTTAAGAACCAAGCCTTTAATTTTGAGAATTTTAAAATAAATGTCTGACTTGTAGTTAATATATCATGTAATATAGGCGTATCCCATTTATTTTTACTTCCCGCTACCCTTGGTAAGGGAGGTATAGGGATCGTGCTAAAAATCGCAAATCGAGATTTTGGTAAATGACCACGTTTTAAGGTCCAATTTTTACATTTTCACGGTGATGTCTGTGTATGTGTGTGTGTGGATCATCCACTCTAACTCAAGTACTATCATTCAGAAAATTTTGAAGCCCTGTATCTCGAGCTTTTTCTGTAATGGAAAGAGCCCATTAGATTTTGGTGAAAATCGGATAGCCAGAAATGGCACTTTACTAGAATCTCAAAATAGTTTTTCTTCGAAAAATATCTTTAAATGTTATTTTTTCGAGATTAATGTTATTATAAAAATTAAAGATTATTAAATTTTCTATAGATTTGCATTAATACTTTTTCTATATATTTTATGGATAAATTTATTAAATTATCTATAATTTAAATCCCAAAGCCTCCGTTTTTAAACAAACAAAACACATATATTCAAATGTATGTAACTGACAGATATGGACAGATAAATGTCACTATCAAAGAACTAATCATTTCAAAATAATATTAGTAACGTTTTAAAAAGAAAAAAGTAAATAGAACAATAGAAAAGGAATTCAATACAGTTTCCAGCATAAGTAAATATGTAGGTATGTATTTAGATTAACTATTCACAAAAATGTTTAAGTTAATCCTCATGTTTTGATTAGTGAATTCTATTCTATCCCTGTATTTACAATTTAATATTAATTTTATTATAGCTCCGGTGACTCAATGGTTAGAGCAACGCCTCATGTCATGAGTGTGTGTGAATGTGAACCCACTCTGTAATTGGGATTTAATCCTGTTGAGGGGTTTAAAAAAAGGTAGATTAGATTAGACTGTATTTTAAATTTTAAGAAATAAACTGTCAAAATTAGAGTAAAATTCGCTAATACAAAAATAAGGATTAACTTAATCTTTTTTGTGACCCGGGCTGTAAATGACGGGAGGTATTGTGTTGGCCACGCCAGATTTTTTTCTAAAATATTCTGTATGTAAAGGGCTAAATAAATTCAAATAATCTTATTTAGAGTTTTACAAAACACAATGGCTTGTAGCTGTAGCATGAAAAACTGATTAAGTGAGAAAATGATTACCAGTCTTTTATCTGTCAATTGTTGATGGATTTGGAAAAAATACGTCTAACAAAAGTTGTGTACAATTAAATTAAAGAAGAAAAGACGATGAAAAAATGTAGAATAATGAAATTAAAAGAGATTTAGAATTGTAATAACAAGAATAGAATAGAGAGAAGTTGATGAACAAGCCCAGGGTCACTAAGGTCTATAGAGCTAAAATATTATGCATATGCATATAGTATACATTTTTCGCAAATGACAGTGTAAGATACTGTTTGTAAATTTATTGTAATTGAGTTACAAGATGCTGGAAAAATGTTAGCATTATATATTACAGGAGATAATGGAATGCAAATACAATCATTTCAAACGCCAATAACTTGGTCATCGTGGATACATAAATTCATATGTGATCTTTAGAGACAAGTGAACATGGTTAGCATTTAGACGAGTCCATCGTCTGGGAACATTGTGTGAAAATTGTCATCTGTGTTTTTGCAATTCATTTACAGATAAAATTGTGTGTCAACCAAAACTGCATAGCTTTTTAGACCTCTTCTTCGAGAGTTGAATATTATGAAGTCTAATGCTAATATACTCGTAATTCATAATAAAATAAAAAATCTGATGTGGCCAGCACATTACCTTCCGGCAGTTCTATGTACATATTTAGTACAAATTCCACACAGAAAGTTTCTTGCAAAAGATTCCATATTTCCAGTACATTACCTTCAGTCAGTTATATATATTTTGTACAAATTCCATACAGAAAGTTTCTTGTAAGAGTTTCTATACAGGGTGTTCCATAACTTCAGGTACATATTAGAAGGGCATATAGTTCTTAATGCCCTGATTACGAAACAACAAGAATTTTTTCAAAATTCCTATAATTAAGAGTAGTTCACTTAAGAAGAACATTTTTTGTACCCCTGGATACTATAATATTTGGAATAGTGAAATTTACATAAAATAATTTAACAATAAAATTAATTTATGCAATTACGTAATGAAAAAAACACACAACCTATTCAACCAGTGCCCCAAAACTGTTTCCTTCAAAAACCTCAAAAACTAATTTTTGAATTATGAAAAAATTCTTTTTGTTCCGTAATCAGGACATTAAGAACTATATGCCCTTCTAATATGTACCTGAAGTTATAGGACAGCCTGTATATTTCCAGTTAAATTGTAACATAAACATACTATGTTAATTGCACTTGACACTTACAATTTGTCAATCAGAATTTTCTGAATGTACTAGATGTTTCGATTATAGCACAGCTGACTGGTTTATGAAATTTAATTTCTTTATAATTTTTTAACTCTATATCCATTGAATATGAAATATAAAATGTAATCAAATCGTATAGAGAATAAAATATTCTTCAATATTTATAACATTAAATGTGAAAAAATGATATTTAACAGCGTTTTTTCAAAACCAATTAAACGAAAATATAGTGGCCTATTCGGAGAAATACAGTCATGCTATGCGTATAAAGATTGTTATCATAAAGACATTTGTAACAATCTTTATGAATTTGTCAATTCAGAACCTACGTCGGTATTATTAACAATCTTTACAAAATAATACTTGTGAATGAACCAGATTATTTGACAATAGCTAACTTCATTATAAATATATGAACCTAATCTAACCTTAATCTTATCTGTCAACGCTTTATTTTTTTTTTTAAATTATGAATGAGGTGTTGCACGGTTTTTTTTTCTTTGCTTTAATCGAAAGATTAAGAAAAAATATTTTACCCCTATTTTTTATTTTTTTTGTATCATTATTTATTCATGAGAAAATTGTCTTTGAAATTATAATGTTTGAATTTCCGCTTCCCCTTTCGACTGATGACGTTCGAATCGAACTTACCAATGAGGGTGTGGCTTACATTTGCCACCGACGGAAATGAAAGGAGTGACAGTCATGACAGCTGTCAACTACTATTAATTTTTGTATTTGGAAATATTCAAACATGGTTGTAAAAAAGCGTTTTGTGCAGTGTGCCCAAATAGAACTGATAATAGAGAAAAATATTTCTAGTAGTACCTCAAAACGAAGAAAGAATAATGAAATGGTTGTCGCAAGTAAAGATAAAAAAAATAAAATCATAACTTCTTTGTTGTAAAGATCATTTTGATGTAAATATAAATATTTTTATAATTAAATAAGAACTATTGAATACATTTAATTTTTTAGCTGGAATGTGATGCACTCAGGCTACGGTTTCTTATACCGGCTAATCTTTACACTACTGGAGCATAAGAGAGATTGATAAATCTAGGATAAAACATTACTAGACGGTATTTCTTCAGACCACTACTGGCGATAATGTGAATCTCCAACTGGAGGATCTGTTCCAAACAATGTGTCGCTGGAATAATATTTTATATAAGTTTTAACAATATGTATTCTGTATGTTCCTAACACGAAAGAAATCCAAAAGTCAAAATAGACAATAAAGTGTGTGTGCGTGTCATAAAGTGTCAGGTGTCAACTAAAATGGATAAAAGAGAACGAGGAAAAATTACTTAGAAATAGACAAAGCAAACATGTTGGAGATAAATAAATGTAAAAATAATACATGGAATGAAATGTATAATGAATTTAATTTAGTTAATGTTGACATGTGTCAAATTTATTTTATGGAATAAAATTTACTTCCTCGCACATCGTTGGAGTAATTTATACTATAGATTTAATTAGCTAGTATTTTTATTCTTGTTTTGACGAAAATCTCTGGAATAAAGTATTTTACTTCAAGAGTAAATTTTATTTTGCTAGTGCTTTACTTATCCATCTTTTATAATACAGGGCATTGAACTCTGAAATATAACACTGTAATATAATAATAAATAACTAAACTATTATTCACGAAAGATGACTATTCAGGGTCATTTGTGAGCCGTCTGATATAATATTATTTGCAGATAACTTCATTGCATTTCGTATGCACAGACGTGCAACATGATATATTTAGGGAAACATATTAACTGAAAAAATAAGTAATTTATTTGAAAATTATTTTTCTTTCTAAATAATGCCTTTCTGAAAGATTTATGTTCTTCACTTATGTTTTTCAAAATACAAAAACATAGATTTAACTTATAAACCAAGGAATAATAATTTGATTTAAACGTCAACGCCACTGGGTAAATATTAGCACAGAGGGCAGTTTAGTAGATATTTAGGTATCTGTAATTCTAGGACATATGTTATTATTATTTATAGTGTGTTAGAAAGTAATGCCACTATTTACGTATATCTGTAACACCACATAAATTAAATAGACATAGGTCGAATAATCTTTCTCTTTCTAATAAAAAATGTTGCTATGCTACTGCTGTAAAGTGATGTATATTCTTTCTTCGAACAAATGACCTTGAATAGTCATCTTTCGTGAATAATAGTGTAAGAACTACACTAAAGAACCAAAAATCACGCTGCACTATAAGTCAGACCTTGTCACACAGTTGTCATTAAAGCAATCATTGACGTTGATGTATGATACATTTGTTTTTTTTTTCATCATCTTTCCAGTTTTGTCATTGGCTAATGTAAGTCTGATGTCACAGGCAGTGTAATTTGGCGCCAATTCAAAAAGTAAATTTTTAAATTGCTACTGTGCTTAATATATACAGTAATTTGAACAGAAACTCATATTTAATAATACTGTAGAACATACTTATTCCAATTTCAGAAGAAAAAAGATATGTTAATTTTTTTTGCAACACCTCATTGCCAATTATATTTAGTACGCAAACGTTTTCCCAAAACAACTAAAGAACAATATGATATTTATGTCATATTTGGAAACTTCTACATTATATAGAACGGGTTTGTTAATTCCTACAAATGATCTCAATGTGAATGAAAATTTATGGCAAGATATAATTTTTTTATTTTGACTGAATAGGTAACAGAAACATCACACAGGGTTTTCAAGAATACCACAGAATGTCAAAAGTAACTTTCTTCCACCACAGTCTTTATCGATCTTATGATCATTATTCAAATCAAAGTAGAATCTATACGTATAATAAATTGCATCCTGCTAAAATATAAAAACACCAATATTTGGCAGAAAGGTCAATAATAATATTTGATTGATAGAATAACCTGTCACATGTCAAATAACAACGAGATAACAACCATAAATACAAAGTTTTGGCAGTCGTTATGATAAAGACTGTCAAAACGCTTAACAATTGTTGACAGTAACCACTTTCAGTACTGAGAATACCAAATTCGATTGTAACAATCTTTATAGTACATAACAACCATAAAGACCATAACGACTACACAAATATTGAGTTCTGAATAGGCCCCATAATCAGCTCTTCATATGGATGTGAAGAAAAGGAATACGTACAAATTATTATTTTGGAAAGGTGGTATTGGAGTTATGCAATCCGAAAGAATCGTCACACACACATACATCCATCCATACATACATACATCCATCCATCCATTCATATACAGGGTGTAACAGCTAAATGAGCTACCTCAAATAATTTCTGTATTATTAAAGATACAATAAAATACTATTAAACAATTTAATAGAAGTCCACGGGGGACATCCGAATACAGAATAAAATATTCTTTTTAAACCAGTGGATCTCAAGTTACAACACAAAGTTATATTTTTTTAAATGGGATAGCATATATTTTTTACGCCCATTCGATAGAGTATTTTTTTGTATTCAACCATGTATTCATATTATATCCTAACATAACAAAAATATTGAGAAAAATTCAATTGAAATTTAAATAAATTTCATTTTTATAGTTATTTTTCAGTAGGCTATGTATGAAAAACAATTGAATTTAAATTAAGATGAAACAGATATTTGTTAGTAACTTTATAAATAATGTTCTATTTGATATTTATCGTAAATAATTCAAATTGACAGATAGCAGTTATTGTTTTTGATACGTAGCCTACTGAAAAATAGCTATAAAAATCAAATTTATTTAAATTTCAATTGAATTTTTCTCAATATTTTTGTTATGTTAGGATATAAATTGATTACATGGTTGAATTCAGAAAAAATACTCTATTAAATGGATCTAAAAAATATGTATCGTCCCGTTTAACAAAATATATCTTTGTGTTGTAACTTGGGAACCATTGGTTTAAAAAAAAAATTCTTCTGTATTCGGATGTCCCCCTTGATCTTCTATAAGATTGTCTTATAGTATTTTATTGTATCTTTAATAATATAGAAATTATTTGAGATTAAAATCGTATTCTAGGGACCCTAATACGTGCTTATTCATTAAAAACTCAACACCGAATTTCTTGACTAAAGACAATATCTTCCTTACCTAAAGGTGACGGAAGGTAAAAACATAAATATAAACGTTACAATAAAAGATTTAAAATTCATCATTTTGTTGTTGCTTGGCGACTTTTAAGCACTGGTGTGTTTTAATCTTGAGTTTATGAACGCTTTTCAGTGATTATGTTGCAGGTATAATAAAAAATAGTTTTTTAAAAAGTTTTATTTTCCGTATTTTCTTTTCTTGGTCACTTTTTAAAGTAGTTGTGGAAATGATCAATTTATGTACAAATACAATTTATGTTCCCCGTTATCTGGTTGTGGCGGTTAAGTGCAGGATAAGCTAATAACTCGTATTGGTTTCCCTCATTTGGTTGAAACGCAATCCGCATCAGCGATGTGAAATGAAACGCGTGACCCGCTGTGGGCCGAGCCGATCAATAGCCGTGTTGATTTAATGACCACGACCAACTTATTTCTCTTATACCAACAAGCCAACAAGCTAGAAATGAGAAAGCCTATATACAGAAAGCTTTTATGTACGTTAAATCGTTCTATTCTTAAAATCAATTCCAAACTTTTTAACAACAGCTAGGTTTGTACTAAAATCTTTGAGTTTCTATAATGTGTTTCTTAAAAGTATTTTCAAAATAATAATTAATATTTGAATGCTATCTTCAAATTATAAGCCGGTACAGATAGTTGTACGACGTACGCACTAAAGCTCTGCGACCTGCGACTATGAAATACTAACACTATTATGGACTCTGTTTCGGAATTA
The DNA here is from genome assembly GCA_963082715.1 of Harpalus rubripes. Classification (NCBI taxonomy): domain Eukaryota; kingdom Metazoa; phylum Arthropoda; class Insecta; order Coleoptera; family Carabidae; genus Harpalus; species Harpalus rubripes. The sequence continues at coordinate 80,077,456 of OY720449.1, read as the reverse complement.
GAATGTCACGTTGTAGCACGTATATTGATGTTAAAAGGAGCTTGGTTCTTAAACAATTTTTGGCAATATTTTGTTATTTGAGATTGGCATGATTGCAATAAATACACTAAATATCTAGGCATCGGACAGAATAAAAAGGACAAATCATTGTCACCAACCTAATAATTCTTTATCAAAAATTTCCCTTAATGTAAATTGTCAAATATTTTTATAAAAAAATCTGATGTGACCAGCACATTACCTTCCGTCAGTTCAGTTCTATGTATTTTGTACAAATTTCATACGTTCCTTGCTAAATATTCTATTTCTTGTACATTACCTTCCGGCAGCTGCATGTATTTTATGCAAATTTTATACAGAAAATTTATGTCTTAAATTATTATTTTGTGACGTTTTCTATATACAGTGTAATGTATCTGCAGAAATAAAAGACTTATTATTATTTCATGTACATTACCTTAAAGCAGTTGTATGTATTTTATACAAATTCCGCATACAGACAGCAAAAGGTCCTATATTTCCAGTAAAATTATAAGACACACACTATGTCAATTTCACTTGACACTGACATCTTTCAATCAGAATTTTCTTAAAATAGTAGCTGTTTTCATAGCTATAGCTACTTTATGAAATTTAATTTCTTTATAATTTTTTAACTCTATATCCATTTAATATTAAGTATAAAATGCAGTCAAATCGTATAGAGAATAAAATATTCTTTAATATTTATAATAACATTAAATGTGAAAAAATGATATTAAACATAGTTTTTTCAAGAAAAACTGTTAAAATCTTCAAATGATGGTACTTCCGGTTGACCAATTGTAACCAAAATCTAATCAGCTCTTCATATGGATGTAACGAAGAAGTATACGAAAAAATTATAATTTTTGAAACTGTAGTATTAGAGTTATCGCAGGCGAAAATTTTGTTACACACACACACACATCCACACACACACACACACATCCACACACACACACACACACACACACACACACACACACACACACACACACATACAGACATCATCGTAAAAATAGTAAATTCGTATTCTAGGGACCCTAAAACGTGCTTATTGATTAAAAACTCATCATCGAATTTTTTGACCAAAGACAATACCTTCCTTACCTAAAGGTGACGGAAGGTAAAAATAATGTAAATGAAAACTTCAACAGAGAAAATAGTATAAAACACACGTTACATAAGGCAATTCAAGCACTCGTTCGTTCGCCCACTCGCAGCTGCGCGCTCGTGATCGAATTTGTAACTCGTGCTAAAATACATTAATTTTGTGAATGGGATCGCAAAGAAAGCTTTTGTTTACAGTAAAATCGAAAGTTTTTGAAAAATGTAATGTTAAAGTTGAGAAAAGTTAAAAAAATTTTCATAAAAATTATGTGTCGTTTATATGTATTATCTAACATTGGAAGTTGATAGATTTTTAGTAAAAAAATCTGATGTGGCCAACACAATACCTCCCTCCATTTAATTTTTATAAATTCGAATATACATACTTACATATTTACTTATGCTTAAAACTGTATTAAGTACCATTCCATATAACTATGGTTTTATTTACTATTTTCTTTTAAAACGTTACTATTATTAATTTGAAATGATTAGTTCTTTGACAGTGACATTCATCTGTCAGTTGCATACATTTGAGATGTGAACTGTGTAACGTGTGTAACCAAGGAGTTGTGTTTGTTTAAAGCGTAGGCTCCGGGATTTAAATTACAGATAATTTTATAAATTTATCCATAAAATATATAGAAAAATGCAAATCTGTAGAAAATTTAATAATCTTTAATTTTAAAATAACATAAATAAAACAATAACATTTAAAGGTATTTTTTGGAGAAAAACTATTTTGAGCTTCAAGTAAAGTGCCATTTCCGGTTATCTGATTTACACCAAAATCTAACGGCTTATTTCCATATTAAAATAAGGTAGAAATACAAAATCTCTTTCTGAATAATAGTATTTGAGTTGGTGCGTAAACAGGAACCACACACACAAACACACACACACACACACACAAACACACACACACACACACACACACACACACACATATATATATATATATATATATATATATATATATATATATATATATATATATATATATATACATACATACAGACATCATCGTGAAAATGTTAAAATTGGATTCTAGGGAATTTAAATTGTGGACATTTAGCAAAATCTCGATATGTGATTTTTAGCACGATCCCTATGCTTCCCTTATCAAGGGTAGCGGGATGTAAAAATTTGAAAAATGTAATTTCTTCAACGTAACGTCTTTGGTCCTACAAGGACTTTGTTTGCCACAGATCATGATGTCACAATATAAGCCCGTATCATTTATAGAAAGACGATTAACGAAATCGTCTTTCTATAATACCGGACTTTGATTTCAAAATAAACTTAGTATGAATTTTGGCTAGTATTTAGTTTTGTTTACATGATCTAAGTACGAGTATTAGAGACTATCTCCAGATATGTGGTTAAAATAGTTTGTGGAGTCAAGCCAGAACATTTATATAAAGAATAATTTTAATATAGAGATACCATTTTTGCTATATGAAGCATAGTCTACGAATTATATTTATTGTCACACGGAAAATGTGAATGAAATTGTCTGATGATGACCAACGAAGTTTTTTTAAATTTGTGTTGACTGTCATAAGTATTTACATTTGAATGAAGATTTACTTTTTTCAGTGGCATTTTTCAAAAATATTTCATATTGCAATATGGATAGTATCTACGTAATTACCTGCTTGAAATGATTTTATCGTTGCATAATATTTTCAGCTAGGGTCATTCAACTAATATTCTAGCCAAGAATTTGAAATAATTTTTGCTTAATACATTTACGCCTGGCAGAAATTCTTTCGTGTTGAATATTCAAAAGTATAAACACAAACATGAAACCTCACAAATTGTATTAGTAACAAGATTATTATTTTGTCTTAAGCTCCTTAAGAATTTTTCTTTTGCCCTGATATTTATTTTCATTGTTTACATATCTTTATTTACCACAGATCCTGTAAAAAAAAAATACAAATAAAATACAAGGTTCACGATAGAATTATTAAGAATAAAGACTGTTTGACTCAGTCATAAATTGATATCAAATTTATTAACAAATTTAGTAACAAATTTGGTAATAAATTATTTCATTTGAAACGAATATTATGTTATGACGAATAAGATGCTCTGGTCCGTCACAAATTTCAGTATAAATTACGAGATATATATATGCTTGACAGGATAATAAAATTATTACCGCGTCAAACGGGCTTGACACAAGCATCAATCCTATCTACTCTGTATTTTTTCATTAAATCAGGTGAGTCTGATGGGTATTCCATTACTTTTATTTTTTATCACCAAGAACTGAAGATAATGCTTTCTGATTAATTCCATATTTTCACACACAACGATATATTAAAAAATCGATTTGACTTTTTTACGCAAATGAAAAAATCTGATGTAGCCAGCACATTACCTTCCGTGTATGTTCTATGTTTTTGTACAAATTCCATACAAGAAATTCTTTGCAAATGATTCTATATTTCCAATACATTACCTTCTGTCCATTCTATGTATTTCGTACATATTCCACACAGTATGTTTCTTGCGAGAGATTCTGTATTTCCAGTAACATTATAATACAAACACAGTTAACTGCATTTGACACTGACATCTGTCAATCAGATTTTTTTAAATATAGTAGCTGTTTCCATGATTATACCAAAGCTGGCTGCTTTATGAAATTTAATGTCTTTATAATTTTTTAGCTCTATATTCATTGATTATGAAGTATAAAATGTAATCAAATCGTATAGAGAATAAAATATTCTTTAATATTTATAATAACATTAAATATATATATATAAAAAAAATTAACAGCGTTTTTTCAGGAAAAATCTTCAAATGAGTGTACTTCCGGTTGTCCAGTTATAACGAAAATCTAATGACCTCTTCATATGGATGAAAACTCGAGAAATACGCAAAAATTATAATTTTTGGAAAGGTGTGTTATTAGAGTATTGCGATCCGAAAGAATCTTCACACATACATACATCCATCCATTCATTCATACATCCATCCAACGATCCATTCATAAATACATATATACATATAGACATCATCGTGAAAATAGTAAAATCTTATTCTACGGGCTCTAAAACGTGCTTATTCATTAAAAACTCTACACCGAATTTTTTGACCAAATACAATACCTTCCTTATCTAAAGGTGACGGACGGTAAAAGAAATACTTTTTCCCACTTCCAATATCGTAAGTAGGCTATTAGGACAGTAAGGATTGTACTTACTTCCCTACAGCTGTACTTACCTCCCTGTTTGTGAAATAACAACAGATAGATTTTTTAAACTTGTGTCAAATATTTATTCATTCTCATAATTTATAATTTTGAATTTAATTTCTATGAAATTGTACTCATTTCATAAACATTTCTATTCAAAAGTTACCGTTGACGTGACAAATGTGACAGACGCCAGCGTTTTTCTTCTTAAATTTTCCATGGAATACTTAGATTCTTTTTTTAATGTATCAATATTTAACTGTATTTCTTGACAGCCTTGACATATCTGGCAGTGAAAATGAATAGGTAAAAAATAAATCATCGGAAGTGGAAAAAATCTTATATGCAACACGAGATGTAGGTACATTTGACCACTATCGAACTTATTTGCTAGTCCTCGCTATCGCTCGGGCGCAAATTCGTCTTCGATTAGTAAATGGTACCTACATCTCTTAAAGCATAAATAACTATTTACAGTAAAGCCTCATTTCCACCGAATGTTTTAATGCTTAATGAATAATGATTTGTGCTTAATGCTTAATGCATTATAATAATTTACTAGGATACCATTTCCAGCTACTTTGTTTAGTGACTAATTCGACAGAAATGTCACATTTTTTATTTTTTTTATTTTTAACTCTAGCAGACTGTCATTGCAGCAGTAATTCTTCTTTTCTTAACATGTCATATACATAATTTTTGGCATCTATATCAATATCTAAAAATGAAAAAAACTTAATAATTATAAAATAGACTGACAGCTGACAGTTTAGATTAGAAAATAAAGAAAGACAGATGACAGATATGTATTTCCATCTCACAATTACGCTTAGGCATTACGCCTTAAACCTTGGAGTTTGCAAGCTTTTGTTCTTAAGCATTGCTCTTAAGCCTCATTCACAACACGAAATTAATGGTTAGTATTAGTAGTTACGATTAGCGCAGAAAGCTTGACATACGTAGTTGTAGTTTAGCGTTGACAATAACGAAATTAGCGCAGCCCAGGTCCGCGCTAAGTTCAGTTAGCGCAAGAGTTTGTAAGCTCCAAACTTATGGTTAGTGGTTAACAAAGTAACCAATCACAGAACAGAGAAAAGAAAAATGTTGTGACATTTGTTGAGTTTGACACTTGTTTTAAAAGAAATAAATTACATTTTTGTTAAATTGAAGTACAATTTGAAAGGTACTGACTTTATTATTCTGTTATAAATAAACATTTTTAAAATGCGTGTCTTATAAAAATATCAATTTTGTAGGTTTTAGGCAATAAAAGCTTATACTGTTGAACTTTTTTATACAAAAAGAGAAAGATACAAAAACATAAATAATAGTCAAATCTACTAAACAAGAAGTATTAAATTAAACCTGCTCTTAAAAAATTTGAATCAAATGTACTATTTTGCCAACAAAAATTGTTATTCGTAGTCGTTAATTTCATATATTGTGAATGCTGTTTACCAATCTTTAACTACTAATTATAAATACTAACCATAACTACTAACGCTGACTACTAATTTCGTATTGTATTAATCATTAAGACATTCGGTGGAAATGAGACTTAATAGTGCAAATTTTGTTTTCTACGGTCTATCTGATTTTCTTATTATCAATACGAGTACTCAACATAATAAGGAGAACAAATTTGAAAATAAGAATATATATAATTATGATTTTATTTATTTCGTATATAAATTAAAGACGTAAAGAATGTTTGTTTCTGAAGAACAGACATTGTATGAATAGATTTGTAGTAAAGTTAAAAGGAAAGTACAAAGAAATTTTTCTACGTTCTGCAATGGAGGTAATATCACTTTGCTACCAGAAGCCGGTACTCTGCTATACGAATAGAAGAGACAGACACAAAGGCACTCAAGTGTTAATTATGTAATGAACACACCACTTAGTAGCGTCTCCGCCGAGCAATTGCAAACTCATTTGTACTTTATTGAATTTCTATTTAGGACGCTTTCTTTCTCAAATTACACGTATTAATAACAATAAAGATAAATAACTGTACAAGGCAGGGAAAATTACTTTAAATTGATATAAAAAAACAAGCCGAATGCTCTAAATAAACTGTTTTGTTCTTCATCTGTTCTGCTCTGCTGCGCAATGTATGAAAATTATAATAACTGCATATAAACAGTAAAATTATTATTATTATTACTAATATTAATTTGTGGGGTCTCGTGGCCGCGTGTGTAATGTTAGGTCGCGAATCTGGGGAACCGGGTTCGATCCGGACCGACGCCAAATATTTTCAATTTTAAATGATACAAAATTGACCCTGTGGTGCACTTTCCACGCCAGCAATGGGTGCCCGTGGTACAAATATGTCATCATCATTACCAACTGTGTGCATAGTTGATTGGCACACCCAGCAATGGGTAATATGCTGTGATGATATATTTATATATATATATATATATATATATATATATATATATATATATATATATATATATATATATATATATATATATATATATCTCGATCTCAAGTTTACTTTACTTAACTACATTATTTACATTATAAATTTATCAAATAAATTGTGTTATTATTTAATAAATTTAACATAAATATATAAATCTTGTACCCCCTCCCGCTTTCTTGATGACGACACAATCACTAGCATTTGACACGTTAATGCGAATGGTAAAGGTGAAACAAAAGTAGCCTATGCCAACCAAATTTCTAAAGTTAACAACTATTACAGTTTACTTTATTTCAATAGTTTTACCGGTTTCAGGATATTATTCCATTGTTTACATGTACAAAAGTAGGCTGGTAACTAAGTAATAACTGTATCTGTATGGTAATATTATTACCATACTTACTTCTCAACAACGGTCTACAAAATGAACATAATATAAAATTAAAACTATTATGATTACTCCTTAACATTAAAATTAATTTTAACAAAAACTAAATACGTATTTCAAGAACTATGTTCTCATCATCAGAGTACAATATAATCCCAGGTCTCTCCCTTGTTTTTCAGAGTTGTTAGGACCTCTGGCATGGTTGACATGTTGAGTAATCTTGACTACTCTGTTTAACTTTCACTTGTACTACTGATGATGAGAACTTAGTTCTCGAAATACGTATTTAGTTTTTGTTAAAATTAATTTTAAGGTTAAGGGGTAATCATAATAGTTTTAGTTAAATTTAACCTTAGACTCCATCTATTATTAATTAATAAAATAAAATGAATATATATATAATACATCCAGATAAAGTTAGCCTATTGTTCTAAATACGGTCTACTTTATTCTAAACTAATAAATAAACATGAGGAATAAAGCACATAAATACAATATTTGTCATATTGACATATGTCAAAATAATTGTTCCGTTAACCATAGCAATCTGAAAGTAGCATTAATGAGAGAAATTCAAAAAATGATAATTATCAATAATGTTTGAATTTTCTGAAACCGGTAAACTATTGAACAAACCACGGATGTTATTAATCATAACAAGCCTTAGATGTCTTAAAATCCTTGCTCTACGAGCTCGGATGTGCATAACAATCCTAGGTATGTTAATAGCTATTATTTACAATGTATTTACATTATTTTTTCATTGCTAATTATAAATATAATATTTTTTCATTTTTATTTATTAATATTTTAAAAATTGTTATCCAAGTGAAGAAAATTAATGATGAAAAGGTTGATAAAAGAAAACTCTAGGAGTAGTCCTTTCTTATTTAGTAGGAGTAGAATATAATCTCGACCCGTTTCGGTTTTTCAGAAAACCATCATCAGGACCGGAGAAAAACAGTAGAGACTTGCATTAGATACATAATTACATTGACATAATTCTAGAAAATTTTAGTCGACAAGTTGTCTTCAAAAGGTTTACACATTTACGTTCCGCAAAAATACTTTTTCTGTCAATGGCTGTGGGAAGGTTATCGCCTAGAATTTCATTATGTATCTAATGCAAGTCTGTACTTCTGTTTTTCTCCGGTCCTGATGATGGTTTTCTAAAAAATCGAAACCGGTTGAGATTATATTCTACTCCTACTAAATAATCGAATTAAACGTGAAGAAAGGAATACTCCTAGAGTTTTATTTTATAATCAAAAGCACATCTAAGATGAACTTTCAAAGGTAAACCAAAAGTCTCATTTAATCGAAGTCGTAACTCTTACAGTTTTCGAGATAGCACAGGTAATCTCCGTAAAAAACCATTTTTCACTGCCTTATATTTCGGAAACTATTGTTTGTATCCGAAGTCCGGAGTTATGAAACACCCTGTATAGAAATATTTTGTTAAAAAATTTGTTCACAATAGAATTCTATAAATAAAAAATCTGATGTGACCAGCACATTACCTTCCGTCAGTTATATGAGGTATTTGCGAAAATTCTACCGGTGAACTGTTACCGGTAAACAGCTTTTTATCAGGTTACAGCTACCGGAATCGATATTTTAAGAACGCAAGTGGTAAATAGAGTAGATCCATAACCTATGAAAAAAGTTGAAAATTTAAAACAGGTTAGAAATTTGACGTAGTTAACAAACTGAGCAGTGTCCTACTTTAAACACATTTCCACTTTTACAGCGCACGCTTTGCTTTGCATCACTACCTTTTTTTTAGATTTTAGATTCTTTATGAATCCGGTAGATGGATCTGGTAGATATTTAACAATTTTCGAAGACTGTAACTTTTTACCACTCGTGTTTTTGAACATAGTCGGTAGATGCGGTATCTACCGCTAGAATTTTCGTAAATGTGTATGTATTTTCTATAAAATCCATACAGAAAGTTCCTTGCAAAAGATTCGAAATTTCTTGTACGTACATTACCTTTCGACTGTCTGACATACAGAAAATTTCGAGTAAAAAGATTCGAACCAGGGACCCGAACCGTAACGAAACCGTAACCGAAAACCGCACCGATATTTGACATTTTATGAAACCGTAACCGAAAACCGAAACCTATATTTTATTTCTTCAAATATGGAAACCGAAAACCGATACGAAAAATAAATTCGTTCTATAACCGAAAACATAACCGAACCGAAATAATATCGGTAGTAAAACCGTAAATTTAAAAATAGGTATTTTTTATTAACCCACATCTTTTTCGTAGAAATACTGTGCATGCCTTCGAATTCATAAAATAGTAGTTTCTTATTTAAAAAAAAATTAAGACATTTTACTCCATTTTCAATTATTTTTTGCAATTATAATAAAAAAAAATACTTATTTGTTGACATTTTTCAATCAATCACCCATTTAGTTTATTACTATTGTAATTGCATTAATATTAAAACTTAAAGTTAAAATATTAATAGTTTACGAAACATTTAATTTTTGTTGCAAAAATAAACTTAAGAACTTTAATGTGAAAACTTTAACTTATAGTTACTTTTTGAACTGCGATTTTTATTTTTAAATCACACCTTAAAATAAAAGTACCTACGTAACTTTATACTTTTACTTAAAATAATTACTTACAGATTCGTTTCGAATTTTGAATTCCGAACAAGCCGAATTATTAGTACTAGTTGTTAGTGAAACGTGGAATTAAAATGTTATTACGTTACAAAATAGGTATTAAATTTATTTCATGTTGCAAAAAATAAAAATTAAACTAATTTTTCATTTAAACCGAAACCGAAAAGAACCGAAACCGTAACGAAAACGAAACTTATTTGGTTTTTTAACCGAAACGAAAACCGATATAATATTTTCAAAAAAACCGTAACTGATAACCGAAACCGAATTTTTACTAAAGTAAAAACCGTTAACCGTAACCGAACCCCAATTTTTTTCGGTTCGAGTCCCTGATTCTAACACAAATATACTACGAATATGTCAATTGCACTTGACACTGACATCTTTCAATCAGAATTTTCTTAATATAGTAGCTGTTTCTAGCATAGCTGGCTAATTTATAAAATTTAATTTCTTTATAATTTTATAACTCTATATCCATTTAATATGAAGTATAAAATGCAGTCAAATCGTATAGAGAATACAATGTTCTTTAATATTTATAATAACATTAAATGTGAAAAAATGATATTTAACATCGTTTTTTTAAGTAAAACTGTTAAAATCTTCAAATGAGGGTATTTCCGGTTGACCAATTATACCAAAAATCTAATCAGCTCTTCATATGCATGCAACGAAGAGGAATACGAAAGAATTATAATTTTTGGAATTGTAGTATTAGAGTTATCGTAGACGAAAATTTTGTTACTTACACACACACACACACACCCACACCCACACCCACACCCACACCCACACCCACTTACCTAAAGGTGACGGAAGGTAAAAAAACAAGCTTTCAAAATGGGCTCCCTAGAAATAAGGGACCCTAAGCGACAGCTTCATATGCATTAAGGTAAAACCGGCTCTGGTAAATCTAAACGAATATTTGGAGCACTCGGTCAGGCTCTCCTGTAAACATATTATTACCAGTGGTAATTATAATAAATTCCTCATTCTTGTCCTTTTGTCCTATATTTCATATAAGATAAAACGGGATATAATGTTAGTTTTATTTTCGATATCAGTTGCCAAGTGTTTGTTGTACATTTTCTTTTTGCGTTGTAACTCAGTAAACTCTAACTAATAGTTTGCTATTTTAACAAGAGGTTTATTCATACTCTATTATTATTCTCTAAAAAACTGTGAAATGTATTAGTTATATTTTTTAGTTAGGTATATACAGTATGTCCCATTTAAAACTGCCACTACCATTGAGATATCGAAAACTATGAGTTGCGACTTCGGGAACTTGGATTTTTTTGTACGTTTTTGGGGGCCATCATGGTTGTGCTTTGTTTTTACAAAAATCCTCATAAGTTATTAGATAATAACACAAAAAGGTTTTGGTCTATTATTTCTTTTTCTTTTTTTTTCTTTTTCTTTAAAAAAAAAAAACTCTCAACAGGATTAAATCCCAATTACAGAGAGGTTTACATATACAAACATCCATGCCTTAGTGGGATTCGAACCCAAGACCCCTAGCATACTCATGACTGAGAGCCGTTGCTCTAACAATTGAGCCACCGGAGCCGACTAACAAACTGTTAATCGATAAAATATTTCAAGTAAAAGAGATAGAAATTTTTATTACCTAATTAATTGCGTGCGAAATAGTTATTTGTGTAACAAGGCCAAAAAGTGATTTTTTTCCGGGGTTTGAAAATTATCAAGCAGACGAGAATTAAATAACACTTTTTGGCAGTGGTGTACATAAAAGTTTTTAGAAGAAGTACATTTAAGACGCATTATTATTTTAATACAGATTTAAAAGTACATAATTAGGAAACATCTTGAACGCAAATTTTGGGTACGGTCCAAAACAGAAAAAATTACAGCAAGAACAATCTTCTTCGAAAATTAACCTGCACCAAGTGGAGCACTTCCACTTACCCTCAGAACATCAGCTCTTGCCCTGTCCTATTCAAGCTGCTGCAGTTTGGGAGAGGACAGCTAACGCTAAACATCTGGATCCTCTGTTCAACGAAACTTGCCGTGTAATTACCGGTTGTTTAAAACAAACACCAGTTAACCAATTATGGGGCCTATTCTGTAACTCAATGGTTAATTTTTAACAATTGGTTAAATTGTTTAACCAATCAAATATGTTGACATATAATAAAAACAGGGAATTTTAGTTGTCAAATCAATATCTATTGGATAAAAATTGTAACCAGTGTTTAAAAATTAACCACCGAGTTACAAAATAAGGCCCTATACCTGCTTAGCGGCATAGCTCCACCTAAAGTTAGACGTTCAACGGCCAGTATGGTAGAGCGCTTCAAACAGTTACATGATCCTCGACACCCAATGTTCGGCCAAGAACCACCTCGGCGACTTCGAATTTCCAGGATTATTGTTCATATCCCGGAAAAAATAATTCCCAAGCAACGGTCTGATAGCATAATGGTAGCGTGTGCGCTTGGTAATAAACAAAATTCGAAGAGTCGGGTTCGGAACCAGCCGACAGCAAATATTTTTTTAATGTTTACTTTTCGAAATAATTTTTATCATTAATATGTATTTAATCTTTTATTGATATTTAATAATGTAGGGGGGTGTGTCGAGCGGTGAGCGTTTATTTAACGTTCTTTTATTAAATTATTATTTATTTATTCGTGTCGAACTAATATAATAACAATAGCAAAAAGTCAAAAATCACTAATTTGTCTTTCGCTTCTTGGCTACACTTGAAGAATACTAGTCCGTTGGTGCAGAATTATCTACCGATTAAAAACCAGTACCCAGGGTCGCGACGAGGACGCTTCTGCTTGACCCGTTTTTCATTTTTGACAGTTGTCAACCACCAAATTCCATCTTCATAATCTTGACACAATTTTTTAAATTCACATCGAAAATTATATACTGACAACACGAAGAATTTAATAGTGAATCGATTTATTGTACTAACTACATTTAAAATTTTAATTTTCACTACAATTTTATTAAATGAAAGTACTATACTCAATTATATTTTATTTTTACCAGTTATTACATTTGACATGTAGTATTCTATTTTTCTATATCTCAATTGTCCCCTTTCTGTTGCTTGACAACGGACTCCTGGACTCCTTTGATATGGCTCTTACAGTTCGGCCAATCCTGACGCGACATTGTCCTCGATGTCGACTGGCTTTTTCTTCCGTGATCGGAGACAGCTCCATCTGGAATATCTATCTTCGTCTTTAGTGTCTTCATTGAATATCTGAGTTTCTTCTTCTTTTTCGTCGTATTCCCTTTCTTGCGTAGAGGACAGGTCTTCATTTTCCTCTTGTTCGCCTTCTGTCGCTTCGCGTTGATCTTCGGATTGAATTTCTTCATTTTCAAATGTGTTCATCTCATCATCATCTTCGGAATCATCTAGTGGGCCTACCCATCTCAGGAGTCCGTTGTCAAGCAACAGAAAGGGGACAATTGAGATATAGAAAAATAGAATACTACATGTCAAATGTAATAACTGGTAAAAATAAAATATAATTGAGTATAGTACTTTCATTTAATAAAAGAACGTTAAATAAACGCTCACCGCTCGACACACCCCCCTACAGTATCTCAGAAGTGGGATAGTTAGCAATTATATTTGATACGTGATAGTTATTTTAGGAATTGGCGGATTTGATTTGTGTTTGTCCGACGTACCGAGTCAAAACGATCTCATCCCTGTGTCCATATCCTCCCTTAATCATACACATCCATTGTTCGACGTACTGAAGAATCGGAGAAAAAGTTAAGGAGATGTCTCACGAATCAATTTTAGAAGCTGAAGATGGAACGGAACGTGGTGGAGAAGCTGTTGAACAGCCAAGCATAGGACAGATGATGTCTCATCTTACAACAATATTAGGCATGTTACAAGCTAGAGACCACGAGTTACAAATTTTAAGGCAAAGGGAAAATACACGAACTCAGACTGACGTAAGTGTACCGTACTCAGAAATTTCATTACAAATACCTATATTTGGTGGTAGAAATGAATCAGACGATATAGAAACCTGGATAAAACGTGTTAACGATATTCAAAGTATTTATTCGTTAACTGATGAGGTCATTAAATTATTAGCTACGAAGAAATTAGTATCTAATGCCAAACAGTGGTATCATTCTAATCCAGAGACATGTAAAATGGAATGGTATGAAATTAAAATTGAATTGAAAGATATGTTTCAGAGATATGAAGATACCGCAACTATAATGGATAAAATTAGGGCACGAAAGTGGAGACGAGGAGAGAGATTTGAAGATTATTATTATGACAAAGTTAGAATTGCGCAACGGGCTAAACTTTCAGAGGCAGAAATAATATCACACGTTATTAAGGGCATAGATAATTTTGCGCTTCGTACACAAATGGTTTGTGCACAACATAAATCGTTAAAAAGTCTGTTTCAGAGTATGAAAATGGTTGCCGCTGAACTCAATATCGATAGAGTGAAAGATCCACCGAGTAAAGTACCAGAAAGATTTGCCAAGACACAAGAACCAAATGAGAAGTTTTTAGGATCAGGAACCACAGGAGTCCGTTGTCAAGCAACAGGAAGGGGACAATTGAGATATAGAAAAATAGAATACTACATGTCAAATGTAATAACTGGTAAAAATAAAATATAATTGAGTATAGTACTTTCATTTAATAAAAGAACGTTAAATAAACGCTCACCGCTCGACACACCCCCCTACAATAATACAAACATTATTTCAAGTATAAATTATGTTTTGTAAAATCTGAATCACACTGATTACAACAAATAATCTTGGATTTGTTTAAATGGACCAATAAATTGGTCTCCAAGATCTCCTGCCCCTTAGATTTCTTCTTTGGGTTCATTTAACATCAAAAATTTACGGCCATTATGAATTGACCACTTTAGAAGATTTTAAAGCGGCAATAAAAAATGACTGCAGCGTTATTTGAAATCGACATCAGCTAAGCAAATTGAGACAGAAATGTTATGATTGTCTCGGATTTTGCTTAGTACAAAATGACAAAGTTGTGTAATAATAAAAATTATTTTGGAAAGTGAAAATTAAAAAATAAGTTTTGCTGTCGAAAAGTTCTGAACCCGTCTCTCCGAATTTTGTTTATTACCAAGCACACACGATACCACCATTCTATCAGAACTGTTGCTTGGAAACTATTTTTTTCGGAATATGAAGAACAATCCTGGATATTCTACAATTTTTCTTTTGATATTACACATGTAAATTGACTGATAAGAAATGCATTTCATGGAATTAGTATCCCCGGATAAGCATATATAATTTCAGCTTAATATCTTACACTGGGGAGATACTATTCGCAATTAACTGATTTTCCATGTTAATCCTGCATGTGTCGATTGGCCTAAAACACCCGGTATAGTTTCATAGAATAAACAAGTCTAACTTTTTAAAATGAACAACAGCTTGTGCTAGTAAGAACTCCGTTTCCTAAAATGTTCCGAATTTACCATCCGTAACAGCTGGAGCAATTAATTGCTCACCCATATCTTACAAGATTAATTCCATTTTTGGACATGCTGTGTACGAGCGTGTGTATATTCCCATATGTTGCCGCTACCGGGTAAATAATTGCGTAGGCTTCCACAGTCTGAGTCATGAGAAATATTCGTTTTCCGGGAATGGACTGTGTCATATTTTGAGTCAGAGCTCAACGTTTCGCCCGCAGTCATATGGGGCATCTTCAGGAGCAAGAGGGGGATAGTACTGTCTTGAACACGGTTACCCGACGTGTCAACCACGCTAGAGGCCGAGTTTAAGCAACAAGGAGGGAGACTCAGTTTACAAGGTTACCCGACGTGTAAACCACGCTAGAGGCCAAATAAGCCAAGTGACGAAAGAAGGCCGAGAAGACAGTTATATACTAATCTAAAGATACGGTAGATGAGCAGAGCTAATGAGGACCAATGGGAATCTAGCGTGGTTTACACGTCGGGTAACCTTGTAAACTGAGTCTCCCTCCTTGTTGCTTAAACTCGGCCTCTAGCGTGGTTGACACGTCGGGTAACCGTGTTCAAGACAGTACTATCCCCCTCTTGCTCCTGAAGATGCCCCATATGACTGCGGGCGAAACGTTGAGCTCTGACTCAAAATATGACACAGTCCATTCCCGGAAAACGAATATTTACCGGGTAAATGTCCAGATTAAATTACGCCGTTTCGTATCGCGTGACCATAACTCACACCAGATGTCAAAATTAAATTTTCCTAAATGGTTGAAGCTCGTATTTTACATTTATATCTATTTTACTTTCTTTCCAAAGCAAAACAATTGTACAAGTTTCATTACTTTCAATTCTTATTAAGGTTTCAAAGTTTAATAGAAATCCATAAAGTTCTAATTGACGTATCACCTGACGAAAGGAAAAATTAATTTCCTCATTGATCAATTAAATTTTCATAGCGTTACAATTTTTATTTTATTTTCTTTTTCAAGAAATTAATTTAAAGTTATACTTTTTCTTTTGCTACCACAGGTAAGAATGCTATAGGAATCATGCTAAAAATTGTATACCTTCAATAGGAACCTTTTGTAATTAATGTATAATTGAGGAAAAACTCAAGTCCACAAATCTTGAATCAAAAACGGTTTTATGTAATCGTTCTTGTTATTGGTATGTTTCATACATTCCTCAAATAGAGTTTGTTACTTTTCGAATCGCCTGTATTTGTTCTGCATAATTTTTTCTATTATTTCGTGAAACTTTTTTCAAATCAAGATTGAAAGCGATATGTAGTTCTAATAAGTCTTAATAGGTATTCTTAAGCTGTAATATTTTTTCTGTGTTTGGAAATTAGAAAGACATATTCTAGCTTCTAGCACGCATTATTGATGCCAGAAAGAGCTTAATCCTTAAAAACGATTTTTGGTGACATTTTGTTATTTGGGATTGGTATGACTGCACTAAATTCACAAAGTATCTTGGCAACGGACTCAGAATAAAAACACAAATCACCGTTACCAACTTAACTTTTCTGTCAAAAATTCCCGTTAATGGAAATTGTCATCCATTTTTATAAAGAAATAATGCAATTGAAAGCTGAAATGATGATTTTACTATTTTATGATAAGTTCATTTTGCTCCCAAACAGTGAAATTCGCTAATCATTGAAATCATATGGATTAAAATAACTTTGGTGGTCATTAATTAAAAATGTATATGAAATACACCCGAAAGGATACCAGAAAGGATTTAAGATGATAATAATAATGAAAAACGAATAATAAGAATTTAATAAATTTATTAATAAAAAATCTGATGTGGCCAGCACATTACCTTTCGTCAGTTCTATGTATTTTGTATAAATTCCAAAAAGTTTTTTTTTTGCATATGATTCCATATTGCTAGTACGTTACATTCATTCAGTTCTATGTATTTTTTCTGTACAAATACCATACAAACAGTTTCTTGTAAAAAATTCTATATATTTCCAGTCAAATTATAACACAAACATACTACGCCAATTGCACTTGTCACTGACATTTGTCAATCACAATTTTCTTAATATAGTAGATGTTTCCATGGTTATAATATATTTATCTTCCGTCACCTTTAGGTAAGGAAGGTATTGTCTTTGGTCAAAAAATTCGGTGGTGAGTTTTTAATGAATAAGCACGTTTTAAGGTCTCTAGAATACGATTGTGTGTGTGTGTGTGTGTGTGTGTGTGTGTGTGTGTGTGTGTGTGTGTATGTGTATGTGTGTTAGTGTGTGTGTGTGTGTGTGTGTGTGTGTGTGTGTGTGTGTGTGTGTGTTAGTGTGTTTAGTGTGTGTGTGTGTGTGTGTGTGTGTTAGTGTGTTTAGTGTGTGTGTATGTGTGTGTGTGTGTATGTGTGTGTGCGTGTGTGTGTGTGTGTGTGTGTGTGTGTGTGTGCGTGTGTGTATGTGTGTATGTGTGTGCGTGTGTGTATGTGTGTGCGTGTGTGTATGTGTGTGCGTGTGTGTATGTGTGTGCGCGTGTGTGTATGTGTGTGCGTGTGTGTATGTTTGTGTGTGTATGCGTGAGTGTGTGTGTATGTATGTGTGTGTGACAATATTTTCGCGATAACTGTAATACTACAATTCCAAAAATTTGTAGAAAATATACATATACTGACGGAAGGTTATGTGCTGGCCACATCAGATTTTTTAACTATATCCATTGAATATGAAGTATAAAATTTAATCAAATCGTATAGAGAGTAAAATATTCTTTAATATTTGTTAATAACATTAATTGTGAAATATTTAACATCGTTTTTTCAAGAAAAACTATTAAAATATTCAAATGAAGGTACTGTCAGTCGACCAATTATAACCAAAATCTAATCAGCTCTTCATATGGATGTAAAGAAAAGGAATACGCAAAAATTATAAATTTGGAAAGGTGGTATTGGAGTTATGCGATCCGAAAGAATCGTCATGGATGTAAAGAAAAGGAATACGCAAAAATTATAAATTTGGAAAGGTGGTATTGGAGTTATGCGATCCGAAAGAATCGTCACACACACACACACACACACACACACACACACACACACACACATCCACACACACACATCCACACACACACACATACAGACATCATCGCAAAAATAGTAAATTCGTATTCTAGGGACCCTAAAACGTGCTGATTGATTAAAAACTCATCATCGAATTTTTTACATACATACATACATACATACAAACATATACATACATACATACATACATACATCCATACAGACATCATAGTAAAAATAATAAAATCGTATTCTAGGGACCCTAAAACGCGCTTATTCATTAAAATCTCATAATTGATTTTTTTGACCCGACGAGACTTTCCTTACCTAAAGGTGGCGGTGTCACCAAGTTACTTAGTTTTGCTTGCTACTGGCAAGTTATTCAATTTATCTTCATTTCAATAAAAATGCACGTGGTTTCTATCTGGCATCAAAAATTCAAATAAGTATTATTTGGTGTACTTTCGTTAATATCTGCATTTATTTACTTAAAAATGGATTCCGGATTTCAAAAGGCTATAGCAGACAGCTTGAAAGTAGTAAGAATTTGGATTCGACTAGACATGTATCATGTTAAGTGCATTGAAAACCTGAATATTTTAAAAACTAATCACTCTTTTACATTGTAATAGTCCCTATGATATAATTTTAATTTAAATGATCCATGTTCTAATTTTTTTACGTTGGTAGGGACCCATTAGGTTAGTTATGGGTGGTGCCCTTTAATGATGTTTGGTACACGCTTTCCACTTTAGAAATATATCATCATTATCAAAATATTTGTAAAGCAGTAAATTAGCTTGATATACACAGCAATATACAAAAGCTGTTATGATATATTTATTTGTTTATATTAGGAAATATGAAATATATCCTAACATAATATAAAATTATACTACCACGTATATTAAATCAAATATTTTCTCTCTATCGATTCTCTAATTAAAAGATCAATAAAATCCAAGCAATAATGAATGAAATATGTATAGATAGCGTGGCAACAGGCAACTCCTACAGATAAATGGAACGATGAATTCACAGAATTCTATCGGTCAATATTAGTTTTTAATCATAAATTGGTAATGAACTTATGTCAGTGAACCCTGCTAATTAAAATCAGTCGCATTTGGTTGTGTGTCAGGGTAGGTATTACAGTCGTTAAATTAAACGAGCACATAGAATTGAATGAGAACATTTCAACAGTACATACATACCTACATTTGATACAAAGGAGGTTGCTATAATAAAACCATTCATTCGGCGATGAATTCACGGTGGATTTTTTTACCAAATGCGCAATTTACAAATTATTGGAAGTATGATTAAATAGGACTTTTGAGCGAAGGTTCGACAAGGGAACACTTTCAGCACTTGGTATACAAATACAGTCGAACTTCGATAACTCGTATAATCAAACTGGTTGGCAATAGCGCCAAGAGTGAGAATTATGGGTAATTTTTACTTGATAACTCGAACTTCGATTACTCGAATATCTTTATAATTCGAAAAGAATATTTGGCGCCAGCTTCAATAAGTCGAATTCTGGGGGAAATTCCCTAATTGCGTGATTACATGATGATGGAGGCAGTTCGGTTTCTGCACTATTGAAGTTCAAACATATGCTTTGTTAATTCAAGACATCCAACAAAAATTTAAATTTATCATACTTGCTTTTTCCCCCTAATATGACGTCTAAGTTGCAACCACTTGATCAAGGTGTCATACAAAATGTAAAATGTCATTATCGCCGCAGAATTTTGAAAAAAGCTATCAAATGTTTTGAAGAAAACAAACAAACTAACATTACATTAATGAACTGTGTTGATGATATAAGCAATACACATGGGCGCCCGCAGGGTTTTTTACAAGGTGGGTCGAAATTTTTATTGTAAGAAAAAATGCGCCGCAGGCGAATTTTTAATAATTTTCAAGGTCAAACGTGTTTTAATGCAAATTAAGATAATATAGAGTTCTTTACAATGAAGCAAATTTAACAAATTCTTAAAAAATTAAAATCAATATTTTATGACGAAAATGTGTATGTACGCTCTAAAAGCGTAGAATTGCCCCTTCTACTAGGCTTTATGATGCGAGATGTGAGCATAAGCAATAACTACAGAAACGGACAATCTGAAAATACAATGTTGCTTTAAATTAAAATATATTACTGAGTAACAATATAATTATTCTATTGAACTGCTCAAAATAAAATGTATAATAATTAAATGTTAATTAAATCGCGCTCCTCACAAAATACGGCAACCCTAGGTACTAGGTACTTTTAATATATATAAATATGCAATGTCTATGCATTATTTACTTTTTTATTTCTTTATTTCTATATAACAGTAAAATCGATAATTGTGAAAGTTTTGAGAAGAACGTGATCATAAAATGATTGCAATAAAGTACGGCATATTAAAGAAAATACAACACCGAAGATAATGTAATAAAATATCAGTACATAACATAATTGACTCATTCTGACACTTCAGCTATTTCGTACTTAGTAATAGATAGTATGTAATAAATTTTTGATTAAAATATAAGAAAATATTACCAATAATTATTAAAAAATACAATGATACATTGAAATGAAAAAATAAAATTATAATTTTATTTTTAAAAATGGATACAGTCCATAAATGAAAGGGGGGTCAGTCGACCCTTTCGACCCCCCCCCCCCCTGTGGGCGCCTATGGCAATACATGTAATATCGACGTTAAGCCTGAGACAATTTTTAAATGTTTTAAAAAAGCCGGCTTTGGTCAGTATTATGAGTGGGACGAAGAGGATGAAATTCCTTTGATTTTCATAAGTGAACGTATGAATGAAAAACGTGAGGAAGAAATTCAATTGCAATTGGAATATGAAGCTTAAAAAAATGTCAAAATTACACCAGAAGGTGTTATGTTAAATGATTTTATACATGTGGATGATGATACTGTTACTTCGGAGTTTCCCACAGATGAAGATATTGTCGAGCTCTACCAATCTGAATCCGAATCTCTAGAGCTCGACAATACAGATGACAGCGAAAGTGATATGATGGAGGATGATTTGCAGCAACCACCTTGAAACGAGTTGGATGAAAATTCGTTGAGTATTTTGCGTTCGTATTTAAAAACTAATGAACATACAACCGATTCCCTGTATAATGGTTTAAATAACATTGAAGCTTTTTTTTTATTGAAAATCAAAATAAAAAATTCTCTCGTCAGTCACAAATAACTGACTTTTTTACACTAAAATAATGTTTATAACTTTGATCTGTATACATATATCAATCTGTATATATCATAAGGTAAGTGATTTTGACTGGAATAAATACATATATACGAGTACACAAATAAATAATATTTATATATATGCATTTTATTTAATAACTCGAAGTCTTGATAACTCGAACTTTTTTTGTGGCAAGTCATGGTGTGAATTATCGAAGTTCGACTGTAATTCCAATAGACAATTTTCCGAGCTAGATAAGTAAAGAAGGAATTTCTGGTCTAAAAAGTGATCAGAAAGAGCTCAATTTCTATACGATCGCGAAAAAAGATATTAGCGTTACCTTAGACATTTATTTGAAGATTCATCGATAATCTGAAAATGGCAGCATTGATATTTATATTCTAATAGTTTCTAGTTTCAGTATGAATTCTCTCTTGGTACAGAAGAAAGTGTTCGCCTGATATTAATATTAAAATATGAAAATGAAGCAGTTATTACACATTCCTCTAGTGATCTAGTGATTAATTAGGCGGATGATAAGGCTACGCGCTTCCTGATACGTAGGTGTAATCTATAATAATCTGGTTAGTAGTTATTAAAGTTTTTCTGAAATTCAGATACACTACATTCATTAATTTTGCTGACATAATGCCCCACAGTATAACACCATATACGAGTATGCGACCGCTTTTCATAATCTCGCAATCCGGATGAGACAGCAGAGATGACAAAAATAGAACAAAAAAGGAATATAAGTAGAAAAATATTATTCGTTGGAGTAAGAACACAGTTCATATTTTTGCAGAGGATATACTCGTTCATAATTATTAATAGCCAGTATTTTACATTTTCTAATAATTATTTTTAAATGTACTCGTACGTAATTTTTTATCGAATCAAATAATAATATATTAAAGAACGTGTTTTATAAGACATGTTTTTTTCGCACGCGTCAAAATTTACAATTGACAAGTGCGAAAGAAAGTCTTATAAAATGAAGTCTTTATACTATTTTTTATATTGCCTTCTACAATAACATTTACTTACTCAATTTGTGATTATATTTGTAACCATTTGTACATTTTCATGTAAATAATCTTCCCTAAATAAAAATAATAATAATAATAATAATAATAATAATAATAATAATAATAATAATAATAATAATTTCGACATTATATTATTAAAATGAATTGTCAATTAACTAAAAATAAATTTGGCAAAAATGGGTTAAAGAAACGTCATCTAGTACCAACCGTCTAAAACAAAAAATTGCGTTTCGAAATGAAGGTCATTACGATACGTAATTGCGTATCGTAAAGACTTCATTATGAACGCAAAATATAAAAAAGTTTTTTTTCGACCTACAGGGTGTTAAAAAAGTGCTCGGAAATTTTAAGGGCGTATAGTATAGACCAAAATAAGTGAAAAAAATCTAATAAACATGGATTAACAGTAAAAACAACATCAATTTTTGTTCACAGATTGATGTCGGCGATCAGTAGGCCGAGATTCTAACCTTACATGTAGCGCCTCTATACAATGTTTTCTACAACATAACATTCTAGAACTAAAATGACAATAACAATCTAAATTTCAAAAATTTGATGTAGATATTTCGCTAGTAATTTTAAATGGAGTCGCGTAGCTGTGTGCTTTAGGTGATTGGTTGTGTTTCGGGCGGACAGGGTTCGATTTCAACTAACACCAAACTTGAAATTCGAAAAAAAAATTCATATAGCACAAAAGAGTTTCCCATGGCAGCTTTGAGAGCCCGTGAGGTAACGCTTAGTAAACGTTTACAACTACAATTATAGATATATCGTCATTACCGAAACCTGCAAATAAAAGGAGATTTGTATGCCCAGAAATGGGTAATAAACCATGATGTTATATTTAATTATTTAAAATACGTACATTCCCAGATTCTCATTTTTGTACAATATCTTTTTAATTTTTAAAATTCTTTTGGCAAATACCATCTTTAGTACCAATGATTTTATTATCTGGAGAGGGTACAACTTTCCGCCAGACATTGTTTCTTTATTGGATGTTATTCCTGATTTATAATCTTCAACGAAATAGTATTTTCGATATTTGTACATTTTATCGAATATTTACATAAAATTAATTAACGTATGTCAATTTAAATTGACAGATGGCAGTAACCTATGTGTCGGGAACATTTCTAACCTAGGGTACCTTTATAACCAGGGTATGGCCATAGGCCAAGATCGCCGCCATTGTCGGTAATTGATTTTCCTATTTATTTGTAATAAATGTGATATTATATTATAAAATAATATAAAATTAGTCGGCTTGGTGGCTGAATGGATTAGCGCACATCTCTTAACTCGCAGTGACGTCACCCGAACCATGGTCCGTGCGTTCGATTCCCGTCGACCGACAATGTGTGATTTGTCGTAAAAAATAAATACAGCTACTTGTATTTATCACACTCGGATGCTATAAGCTGGCCACTTATACATTTTAAATAAATGTAGCAATGGCTGAAATCCAACCGGCAGTACGGCAGTGGTAAAACACTGCGGCTCGGTGAGCCCGGTTGGAAGGGTAAACAGCGACAGCTGTATTCAAGCCCTAAATAGAAAAAGAAATCATATTAAATAATAACACTGTGAATTTATAAAGGTAATAAAAATTAATTTATTTAAGATATATACAATTATTATTAAGACATATATTTATAGGTTATGTAGAATATATGATATGTGTTGTTATTATCACATCTAATTCAATATCACTAGTTCTTAATTACATAATAATTATATATACTAAACCGAATTCTAAACTTACCTTTTAAAAATTTAAATGATTGAGCTTAATATTGGCAATTTTTAGTTGTTTTCAATATGTCAGTAATCGTGATGAGATCTTAACAAACTACACAAGTAAATAAAATAAAAATATTACTTACACTTTAAATACATATTAAAATGATATGTAAATGCGTTTTTCATCAAAATAAAACAAATAGCCACGAAAATACATAATAATTTGCGCAAGAACAACACATATAACAGATTGGCCGGTAATGGCGGACAAAAAGTGAGCCACGTCATGGCCATACCCTGGTTATACAGGTACCCTATTCTAACCTTATACGCTGAGACATCTGGCGGAAGCCAACTTCGTAAACACGGGTATTTTATCTTATATTTATACACCGTGCTATCATCATATAACATTTTTTACTAAAAATGTCTCATATGGTTTTATTTTGGCCCTTTTTATGAATCACCCAGATATGTGAAAAGTTTCATGATATATTTATTTATAAAACCTTATTTCAAACACATATTAAAACCATGAACCATTCTTATTTTCATTTATAATTTAGTATGTGAAGAAACAGCTTTCATTTTACAAAGAAAAATCCGTCGCAGCAAGATGAAATAATAGAGTAAGTAATTTATCCAACACGCCGGCGACACCTGATCTAATTAAGGTAACTCCACATGAATTCCTGTTCGCTGTGTCATCCAACTTCATTGTGAAAACTCTAGTCTTTCCTTGCCGTTACCATCTAATATCCTGCACGTATTTCTCCTTGTTCGTCGCTCCAGACGTTGAGGAGTTGTTTGTCTTGTACGGCCCAATGAGTTCGATCAACTCACGTAGAAAACACATCTTTATTTGGGAATTGTTTTAGAACCTTCCTCGGGGAGAAGTAATGAGATTATTATGTGGTAGTTTGATACAGAAATACAATAGAGAGTTGTTTGGAAAGAATTGAATCTTTTCCTGTAACAACTAATAATAAAATCGTATGAGACGGTATTGTTATAACATTTGAAAGATTATACAGGATGTTTATATTAATTGGGTCACCACTGCTATCTCCAGAGCAGTAAAAGCTACAAAGAAGGTTAAGTAGACAAACAATTTCTATTTTACCACACTAATGTAATGGAGAGAAATAAATATTTGTGTAATTAGTACAAAAAATGCATGATTTTAGGACGATGACGCGCAGCGGTGTTCTGTGATCATACGAGAACTAAATAAAAATATTTTTTTGGATATATAATTAATTAAACATATCGCAATATTTTTTCAACTCCATTAACTGTTTGAAATGAAACAAAATAACATTCAATTAATTTTATCCGCACACATTTGAATTATATTTCATGTAAATTGACGTAAAGTTATATCAAATGAAAAATTAAACAGATAATATTTTAGATTTATTTTTTCAAATAACAGTTGAACGAATGCCACTAGTACAAAAAAATAATTTATTTTTTCCAGTTTCTATAGTGATCATGGATCAATCCATAAACGGCTTACTTTTTGCCATTGCTATCTCGAGAACTATAAGAGCTACAAATACGGTTAAATGGGAAAACAATTTATATTTCACAAGACAAATCTAAAGAAAAGAAAAAAGATTTTTTTGGATCAATGGTTCTCAAAATACGGGACCTAACTTTTTAATTTTAAATGGGAACATATATTTTTTATTTGCTTATTCGTTAGAGAATTTAATTCTGAATTCAATGATATAATATTTTTATTCCCTTACATAATGATTTGTTTGAGAAAAATTCATGTAAAGTTTCATATTAATTTGATTAAAATATGGCTATAATAAGAGTGTCACGAATGGAAAGAACGTATACGTGTTATTTTTTTTTTGACAGAATTAGAATGCCATGAAAGAAATACGTGAATATTTTGTTTATGTTGATATTTTTGATCACTTACAAGAACAAAACATTCACTTTTTTCGGTCAGGGCACTCTAATTCTATGTAATAAAAATGACATGTAATTTTTTTCCATTCATGACACTCTTATTATAGCCATATTTTGATGGAATTGGTATAAAACTTTACAGCATTTTTCTCAAAAAATCTTTACGTAAGGGTATAAAAATATTATGTCACGGAATTCAAAATTAAATTCTCTTACGAATGAGTAAATAAAAAATATATATTCTCGTTTAAAATAAAAAAGTTAGGTCCCGTATTTTAAAAACCACTGGTCGAAAAATTTTTTTTTCTTTTATTTAAATTTGTCTTGTGAAATAGAAATTGCTTGCCTATTTAATCATCTTTGTAGCTCTTATAGTTCTCGAAAAAGCAATTGTGTATATCATGGGCACACACGTGACTGTCACTTCGCCTTGGCGGCATTTTGAAAACAGCTGTTACCTGTTAGTTTGTCAGTAGTTCGTTGACAACATCTTGTCATTCTTTTGTGCTTGTACTTGCATCAGTGTCAGTATAGTTTTGTTTTCGTTTTGTTTCATTTTTTGACTCTTTCAGGGTGTTTTGTTTATTGTTCGTCTAATTTTTACTGCTGCTTTGAACTTATTTAATATTTATTGTGTTTGTGTTGTATTATATATACACGAGGATGTTTATGATTTTCAATTTATTGCTTCAATTCAGCGACGTCTTCGTTCTTGCTTAACATAAGCATTAGTTTGATTAGTTTAAACTGCTACTACACTAGACATGGTTTACTTAAAAATCAATTTAACGAACTACAAATACTATAATACAACACAAACGGTCGCTTCGCTCAGTCCCCAATTTTGTCTGAGATCGGTAATTCCTTAACGTTCGTGACGCTTATATTATTTATTGAACGATCGACGCACAAAATTTAAAAGAAAAATAAGACTATTTTTAAGTAAGCTTTGATTTTTGTTTTTATTCATTTACCATCTCGCCTCCTGAACGGTAAAGCCTCATTCACAATACGAAATTAGTAGTTAGAGTGAGTAGTATAGTAGTTATGGGTAATTAGTAGTTAAAGATTGGTAAACTGCGTTCATAATACATGAAATTAACGACTACGAATAACAATTTTTGTTGGCAAAATAGTATTTGATTCAAAGTTTTTAAGAGCAGGTTTAATTTAATACTTATTGTTTAGTAGGTTTGACTACTATTTCATATTTTTGTATCTTTCTCTTATTGTATAAAAAAATTCAACAAAACTGATATTTTTATAAGACACACATTTTAAAAATGTTTATTTATAACAGAATAATAAAGTCAGTACCCTTCAAATTCTACTTCAATTCAACAAAAATGTAATTTATTTCTTTTAAAACAACTGTCTAACTCAACAAATGTCACAACATTTTTCTTTTCTCTGTTCTGTGATTGGTTACTTTGTTAACCACTAACCATAAGTTTGGAGCTTACAAACTCTTGCGCTAACTGAACTTAGCGCGGACCTGGGCTACTCTAATTTCGTTATTGTGAACACTAAATGCCAAGCATTCTGCACTAATCGCAACTACTTATATCAACCATTAATTTCGTGTTGTGAATGAGGCTTAAGGCTATGTGCACACCAAGCGTGCGCGCTTCGCATGTTGCATAGAGTTAAGCTGGTTGGCGATGCGAAGCGCCTAGCAGTATGACAAGCGTAGCGCTGGTTTTTAACGCTTAACTGCATAGCTGAAACCGTATCTGAAGTGAAATATTGCAAATTAATTTTTTTCTTAGTTTCTTATAATAGAAGAACATATGTGTTTTCATTTTGGTAGAATGTAAATTTATTACAAAAACTATAACTGTGCAGATACTCATAAAATTTATCAGGATAAATCCTTGCGTCTTTGTGCAAATACTAAAATTTTCCGACGAAAGTACATATTTGTTTATTAAATTTCCTAACCCACTTGCGCTTTTTTGCATTTTTTAATTTATTATTTTCAAGCAATAATAGCTTGTGACTTAGTCAAAACCATTTTAGCGCTTTACATTCTGTGTGAACATGTTAACTTAAGCGCTTCGCTCAGTGTTTCACTTAGTAGTATGCAACATGCGAAGCGCTAAGTAAAGCGCATTTGGTGTGCACGTACCCTGTGAAGTCAGTAATTTGTAAATAAGATCTGCTGTCTTGGAAACACTATCGGCAAACATAAAAAAACAACCAGATAACTCGCAAAACAATCTGCGCACTGAATATATAATAAACCCACAAATATATTTTCCTAAAATAAATATTTACCAGCGACACTTATAATTCCTTTAAATTTTCGATTCTCGCAATCTCATATTTCAATTTCAAACTCCAGCGCAATTGAATAGGTACTGTTAATACTTCATGAAATTAATTCCTTTAAAGCAAGTTGAAAGGTATAATTCCGTACTATACGTAAGTGTTCGTCTATTCGTGGTAGTTTTACTGCTGGAATCGTCGAGTAGTTTACTTAGTTGACAGGTTAGCAAAATCAAAGTTTTCCTACAACATCCAAACTGCAATTTATCTTCCGTTGTTCAAAACTCAGAGCTTTTATATGATTAATAGGAAAATTTATTTCTAGTGAAATCCGTCGTTGCTAGAAATAAATCACAGAGAACGTGATAGTCAGAAGATAATTTAGCGGATTATTTCTTTAGGAAAGATATTTTATTGAACTGTTTTAATTCTCATTGCTGTGTATGTATAAAAAGGTCACGCTAGAATTATTGATAATAAAATATATAGTTTATATTTTTTCCCCAAAAATAGCCAAAAGTCGGACAATGCTAAATCAGGTGAGTATGGTGGGTGTTCAATTACATTTATTATTTTTTTTCGCCAAAAACTGAAATATTGTATCTGCTTTATGGGAAGGCGCATTATCATGATATAATATAATATCATATCTGTTGCTGCAAGTCTATTGAGCACTTCAAGCACACATTTTTCGGTGTATCATTTAGCTCTAAAGGTGCATTCACAAATGAAAATTAGGTTTAGATTTATGATTTATACTTTAGATTTAAAGACTTTGGCCGCATATTATGTAATGACTCCATTCACACTTCGGAATTTAAGGTGCATTTACAAATGAAAATTCGGTTTATCGTTTTTGTTTAGGTTTAAGTAAGTCATTCATATATGTAAATTTAAATTACCTGAAAATTAGTTTTCATATATACAGACATCTGTGTAAATGCTTCAAAAACAAGATTAAAATATCGGTAGAACAGTACTCAACAAGACACCTGTGCGCCGTGAAACTGTCATTAGCTTGGCATTATTGGTTATATTTCAGCAATTATGTTATGACAGTCTCCATGATCTTCTCGCCTTTGTTTAAAAAGCCGAATCCACCAAGTGGATACTAAATAAAGATGGGTGTATATATCTACGTCATTTCAGACTTGTTCTCATTGGTGAAGTTTGTGACATCAAGCTAAATCATAAACCTAAAGTTTGGACCTTGCAATGTTTAGCTTTATGATACGGATTTAGAGACCCTAAATTCTGAAGTGTGAATGGAGTCATTACATAATTTGCGGCTAAAGTCTTTAAATCTAAAGTATAAACCATAAATCTAAACCTAATTTTCATTTGTGAATGCACCTTTAGGGTCTCTAAATCCAAATCATAAAGCTAAACATTGCAAGGTCCAAACTTTAGGTTTATGATTTAGTTTGACGTCACAAACTTTACCAATGAGAACGAGTCTGAAATGATATAGACATATACAATCATCTTTATTTAGTATCCACTTGGTGGATTCGGCTTTTTAAACAAATGCGAGAAGAACATGAAGACTGTCACAACTTAATCGCTAAAATATAACCAAAAATTGTTATCGATCGATAACTATTATCGATTGAGTTACAGAATAGGGGCGAATATTTAAAATTCATTTCCCGCTTACTAATTCGAATTTTAACATCGCGTTTTTACTGTGATAAGGCGAGGGTAAAAGCAATAATAGATAAATAACTTTTTATAAACTTTTGTAAATTATAGTTTCAATATTCATATTTTAACTCTGTTTATCTATTTAAGTCAAAATTCAGTTTAGAAATTCTTTTCGTATTACGATAGTCACGACATTTATTTGTTGATCTTAGTCTAGAAATTATTATGTATAGGTGCGTGATTTTGAAAGCCCTAGCCTATGCAGCCCGTACCCCTAAGATAATCCTGTCCTGAAGATAGCGTTTTTGTTTTAAAAGTAGTCGGATTAGATACCCGGGAGAGTTAACATGTAAGAGTCGGAAATCAGTTCGTCACGTCGGGAAGACGTTAGTTGACGGAATGTAGTGTCTTTTAGTTTTGGGGCGATGCTCGCAGAATGTAACTTATTAGTTGTGTATGTTAGGCTTAGTGTTAATTAATAATCATGTAAATAAAGTAGTAGTTAATCATTTAACAACAAGTATTGTCCATGTCCGTAGTGTTCATCAGTGTAAAGTTAGTGTATGTGTTCTTCCTTTTTCAAGAGTTCTTCCTTATCACCAGTCAGTAAGTGAAAAGTGTATCATCGTTGGGAGCAGAAATCACCAATAAGAAACAGTAGTATCATCATTCAACTCCGCACCCCCCTCATGTTACATTACCAATATGCTTAGATTTTTTATATATTATCAGAAAAAAAAATTGTAGAATACCCCATTTTGGAAAAAAAATGTGCTTATCACTTATAAATATTGTTAAAGTTTTTTGTCATAATCTAACTCGTTCCGGTTTCATAAATCAGAAAATGATGTGTCACAAAACGACTGACAACTTTTTCAAATGCAGGTGATCGTGTATGATTCTATTAATAGCTGAGAATCCAATATTCAGTTGATGCTCTCTCTATTACCACATAAGTGGCTCATTGTCTTTTTCGATTATTTTCTTAATAGTAGCAATGTTCTTTTCGGTAATAGCTGTAGGGGGACACTCTGTTTCTTTTTAGTGCTTAGCATTAGCAAAATTCCTTTTTCGTTTAAATTCATTATACTAAAGTAAAATTGAAGCCAAAGAAGGCGCTTGTTCATTAAAAACTAAATCTAAACTTCTTTGCATTATTCAGCACTTGAATCTTTATAACATCATAATAAATCATAATTCGAAAATGATCTTTAGTTAATCTATATTTTCACTCACAGCGATAATTACAAAAATTGATTAACTATACAACTTATCAGACGTCACATGGACTTTCAAAGTTGATGAGAAAACACTTCAAGGGTTACTTTTTGAGTTTTGAAAATTAGGGTTGTTGTAATTTTGCCCGACCCAAAAAACACCAACCGGGTTGTTTTTAAAACCCAACTTAAAAAAAACCCAAAGAAACTCATTTCTATAAAAATATACTTTATTAGATTAGGCATATGATGCAGTAACATACTTATATGTCTTATAACTACCATATTTTATGTATTTTTTAATTTGAAGTACCTCAAGCCTCAAGTAACATTAAGCAAAATCCAAATTTGGAGAAAATTCCTTCGAGCCTCCTGGGCAATATTGAATATTTTAAAAATCTGTAAAATTCTTGACATTTTTTGACGCTCTTTTTTAGAAACAATTTTTATAAGATACCTTAAATAAAATTATAATTGATAAAATTCTATTATAATTTGATATCTGTTGATGGGGTCTCATGACCGCGTGCCTGTGTGTCTGGTTGCGAATTTGAGGAACCTGGTTCGATCTTGACCGACGCCAAGTAATTTAAATTTTAAAATAGCACAAAATTGACCCCTGTGGTGCATTGTCTACGCCAGCAATGAGTGCCCGTGAGGTGACGCCTGGTAAACGCCCATACGGTACAAATATGTCATCATAATTACCGAATTCTGTGTAGAAAGCAGATTGGCACACCCAGCAATGGGTAATATGCCGTGATGATATATTTATATTTATTTATTTATATCTGTTGATAAAACACAATAAAACCTAGGGGCTTCGTGGCCGCGTGCCCTGAGTATCTGGTCGCGCCTCTGGGCAACCGGGTTCGATCCCGACCGACGCCAAATATTTCGAATGTTAAATGGCACAAAATTGACCTCTGTGGTGCACTCTCCACGCCAGAAATGAGTGCCCGTGAGGTGACGCCTGGTAAACGTCCACACGGTACAAATATGTCATCATCATTACCGATATCTGCGTACAAAGCAGATTGGCACACCCAGCAAAGGGTAGTATGCCGTGATGAAATATTTATTTATTTTAAACCTGGTTTTTAATATAAAACCCGTTTTTTAAATAAAACCCGAGTTTTTTTAAAACATCCCAGGGGGACTGGTTTTTTTTAATGACTATTTCACTCATAAATTTATAAGCCAATTCAAATTCAGGATTCTACTTAGTTACCAAGTTTCATTTCGACAAAACACCGTCATAAAATTTTTATCGCATCCTTTAAGCCAATAAGATGTCGCATTTTTTCAAGTAAGTGAGTTTTGATAAGCGAATTTTTTTGACGTTTTAGAAGCATATTGTTTACATACCTATCAAAGTGTTTATATTTTCAGTGTTATTAGTTTTTATTAGAAACGAGTCGATTCGGTCAGGAATCTATTTAAAACGTTGAAAAAGCAAACTTAAATATAACACCTCAAAGCACAATAACAATTAGAAGATTTTTATCAAGAAAAAAAAAATATAAATGATTACCTGATTTTTATTTTGGAAATAGTCATCCGAATACCATTCGTTGTTAAATTTTATCCTGGAAAAATTTTCCGATTGCTTTACTCGAGCCTGTTGCCAATTTATCTCGTGACGATCAAAAATCACTCGTTTGACAACTCGTGATTTTTTTGTCAATGTCACTCAATAAATTGCTAGGCAACCAGCTCTCGTAACAATCAGAAAAATTTTCCGGCAAAAATTTACCACTTATGATATTATATATGAAAAACCCCGTTTTTTAAACCCTGTTGAAAATAAATAAATAAATATAAATATATCATCACAGCATATTACCCATTGTTGGGTGTACCAATTTGCTATCGGTAATGATGATGGCATATTCGTACCGTGTGGGCGTCGGTCGGGATCGATCCCGGTTCCGCAGATTCGCCACCAGACACCCAGGCACGCGGCCATGAGACCCCATTTTTTTTAACCCTGTTGGGAATGAAAAGTAATATCCAAATTGCCATCAATTGGATTTGAATCCGAGTCGCCAGAACCACAATAAATCACAGAACGCACTAAGTCACGCGACCCTATTATACTCTAAATTAAGTTCTTACTGAAAAAGATAAATTCTATTTTATGTTCTGTACCAAGTCGTAAAGGAGACTAATACCTTTTCTATCGTTAAAAGCTAATTTCTATTTTCGAAACCAATAAAAAAAAACACAAGAGGATTTTCCGGTGCTCCAGGTTATCGAACTCCGGGTATCCGGCAACCGGCTGCAGTATATACAGCCTAGTGGGAAATTTATTTCCGCCGTGTTTTATGACCTGAGAACTTGTTCGCCAAATTAAATTAATCAGACTTCACAGGAATTTTTTTCTCTTATTACCCGATACCTTCAATGAAGTAGAATACAGAACAAAATTTTTTAAAAAAATATAGAATAAATGATAAAAAAATCATATGAAGAAAAGTATGAAAAGAAAAGAGTAACCAGCATTTTTAACGGCGATCTTTTCTGTTAGATTTCTAATAGAGTAGGTACTCCATTATTTACTAATTGAAAATAGTTATTTGTTTAACTTGGCACTAAAATACAAGATTTACAGCAGAGGCCGCCTCAGCAATGATTGCTGCCAAAGCTGTAAACACGTATTTGGTGCAGTGTCACTGGTACGACACTACCCTATATACTATTATTCACGAAAGATGACTATTCAAGGTTATTTTTTTGAAGAAAGAATACACATCACTTTACCGCAGCAGCTTAGCAACAATAGAAAGAGAAAGATTATTTGATCTATGTCTATTTAACTTATGTGGTGTGACAAATATACGTAAATAGTTGCATTACTTTCTGACACACTATAAATAATAATGACGTATGTCGTAGAATTACAGATACCTAATTATCTACTACACTGCCCTCTGTACTACTATGTACCCAGTGGCGTTGCCGTTTAAATCAAATTATAATTCCTTGGTTTATAGTTAAGTCTACGGCTTTTGAATTTTGCAAAAACATAAGTGAAGAACATAAATCTTTCAGAAAGGCATTATTTAGAAAGAAACATAATTTTCAAATAAATTACTCTTATTTATTCAGTTAAAATGTATCCATACATATTTCATGTTGCACGCCTATGCATATGAAATGCAATGAAATTATTTGCAAGTAATATTATATCAGACAGCTTACAAATGGCCTTGAATAGTCATCTTTCGTGAATAATAGTTTACACGTGTGTACTAGAATTTGGTTACCTTCAACAGGCTCGCTTTACGCGCTAGTATAAGCGTGCGTAAGGTGTCTGTCTAGGTATCTAGGAGGAAAGATTATTTATTTTGATATCAATGTTAGTACTAAGAAATTTTTTTAAATAGCATTCGTTTAAAACTTTTCCGTTTTAAATTAAAATATAAACATACAGAAAATACGTAAAACCTAATTCAAATGTAAATTTAAATATCCATTTGATAAATATAAAAATATAATAATTGTTTTAAATTAATAAAACTCATTAACAATTATATATAAAATTTAGTGTAACCATAATATATTGGTGCGGTCGTTAGATATTTAAAATAAAATAAATATAATTATTTTCTCGGTCAGCCGGTAATCTAAAAAAGATTTTTAGAGTTGTTTTAACCTTAATATTATTTGGAAAGCTTGTTACGCAACAATATATTATACCACCCGGCATTATGTCTAGTAGTCTAGTCTGGTAGTCGTAATATTTTTGCGCTGAACCGCCCTACACGCGAACGCCGTCACTGACATAGCCTGGCGTACCGGAGTACGCCCAGTCTCCTTGCGTTACGCCTCCCTGGTTCAAGTTCACGCACACATAGCCATGAGCACGTGGACGGCAATACATATAACAGTGTCGCTTCTGTTGACCTTAGTCATGTATATATTCTGTGGCCGTGTTGAATGCATTATTTTTTTGCCGATTTTAGAATTAATATTAATTTAGTGATTAGTTTTAATACCTATTTAGAAAGTTACCGCTATCAAATTGAGTGGAGAATGGATATAGTATTATTTGTAAACAAAACCTTAACCTAATTTCAGCAGTTCCCTTGTCCCTTGTATTTCTAATCCATTGGATAATGTGACCTTTTCCATCTTTGTAATTTATTATAAAGTTTAAATCAAAATCCCAAACTGTCTATTGTCTAAAAAAACAAAGGTACATTGAGATGGAATGAGATTAGAAAGAGAGAACCGATGAACCAGATTCATGAGCTAGCTCGGTTCGTGATTCATTAACCAAATTGTTTTGGTTCGTCGCGAGAAATCGCCTAATGTACCCAAATAGACTGCAGCCCAGTCCGCCCAGCTTGAGTGAATCTCCATATGCCGCAGAGCATTAAGAAACCAACATTTTGTAGAAAACATTGAGAGAGTATGAGGGTTGCGCTGAAAATTGTTAGCTATTAAAAGACCGTTGCATTTAAAAAAAAACATTTATTGTTTTTCAAAATAGTCTCCATTCAGACTAATACACTTGTGCATTCTTTGAAACCACTTTTTAAAACACTCAGAAAATTCATTTTCTGAAAGGTTCTCAAAAATTCTTTGAAATTCTGTAACTGTTGCATCTGCATTGGAAAATATTTTACCTTGCATTATTTTTTTAACAGTTGGAAACAAAAAAAAAAAATAATTGCATGGCACCAGATCTTGGCTATACAGAGGATGAGTTACAAATTGAACTCCCGAATCTTTCAAAAAATCTAATGTTCTGGCAGCAGTATGCGTTGTCATGATGGACTAAGATGTTACGCAAACCGGTCCTTTGGCGACCTGTTTGTAATTTTGCAAACATCTGTGGAAAAGCTACTTCGCAGTACCATTCAGAATTAACAGTTCTGCAATCTTCAAATGGAATAACAGCAACAGGACCACTTCGGCGAGAAAAGAAACAGCAATAATTTTCTTATTGACTGTTCTGCCACGAATTACTTTGGTGGGTCTTCATCTTTGAATACCCAAACACTAGACTGCTGTTTAGTTTCAGGGTCGTAACTTTATATCCAAGATTCGTCACCTGTTACAATATATGCCACTTGCTTGGAAGCTCCTCTGTCAAATTTTTGCAACATAAATTTATACCAGTTTACTCTATCCTGTTTTTGACTTTCTGAGAGCAAATGCGGTATCCAACGACTTACTAGCTTTCTTACCTCAAGATGCAAAATAGTATTTACCGCCGAGAATCCAATCTTTACTTCCCCCTGAATCTCCCTATAAGTATCAAGAATCAAGCTTGCCACACGATCAACATTTTTTGAACAGGCAGCATCCGCAGGTCTTCCAGGTCTTGCTTCGTCTTCTAGCAGCTCTCGCCCTCGTCGAAATTCACGGAACCAATGACTAACAACGGGTAATGAAGGGGCAGCATCGCCAAAAGCTGCTATCATTTTTTTGGCTTTGCTGGTATCCTAACTGTCTTTTATAGTCATAGAAAATCATAGCTCTAAAGGCAGTTCGCGGAATGCTCATTTTAACTGAATTAAAAATGCAAAACTACTTAACTTACAAAATTAACTACGTTTCACAAGGAAATCGGAACGTTTGGTAATTATGGGTAACGAATGTCAACTAATGCGACATTCAATCATCCCTCGTATATGTATTGATTGAAGACTTTTTGGCATTTCTTAGCAGAAAAGTATACAATAATGGCAGGGAATACCAAAAGAACAACAGTTACAGACAAGAATATTTCTGACGATCCGGCAAGTAGATTTAACATCGCCCAGAGACAAACAAGACAAGGTATTAAAAAACGGCGTCGCATTGAAGATAATGGTTCCCTATCAGTGTGTAAAATTAGATTTCTTATATCCTTGGTTTATAGGAACAACCCCTTATGTTTCAATAAAAAAATTCTTTCTATTTGATGAAGAGGAAGAGGTCTAAACTTTTTCACAAAATTTTGTTACATACATTATTGTACTTTTATTATTATTTAATTCATATAAGTTTATATTTATTGCTATATGTATTAGCCTCGATTTACATTAGCAATCACGATAAAGTCCATAGCGTTCTTGAGTAAATTAAAGGCTAACACGCAGTAATATTACCGTCGTATTATATGTTAATTTGTTGTATTTTTTTTCAGATTCTGGTAAGAAAGAAAGAAAGAAACATAATTTTTCTGCAGTGTTTTTAACTCCTGGAATATGAATTATAGGGGTAATGTTTATGTGTTAACTTCGATTAGTTTTGAAAGGCTCGGTGGAAAAGTAATGATCTGGCTTTACATTGAACTTAACATTGTTTGAAACACGTGATATTAACAAAGTTTTATCATAACATAATTAAAAGTCTCTAGAAATATTAATATTGTTAATAATATTAGTTATTAATTTATGTGAACAACGTTTGTTATTATTTGTGTCTTTTTCCATTAACATGTGGGTAACATTGTTACTAACTTTATTAATAACAGAAATTTTACGATCACTCTGAATGCTTTCTAGATCAAACGATGTTGAAAACAAATGTTACTATAGTCCTTATTGGTTCGGATTCCGGGTAAGTTCCAATTTCTCTCGTTTCGTCGAACGGATTACAACAAAGTTATTTTTGATGGCAACAGTGTTATAGAATTCTTGAAAATATAAATATCAGGTAGATGATGGAAAACAAAATTTGTGCTACTATGTTAAATAGTTATTTATCCGTCATTTGAAATTAAATTGCGAAAGTCAAGTTAGTTAGAACTTAGTTAATACTTTTTTTCAGATAAGTGAAAATGTGGAATTAATCAGAAATCATTCTGCAGTTTTTGACAAAAAAAAGTAATAAAAACCTACTCTACTCAACTGATTTGGAAACTTGAGACTTTTGACTATATAAACCATGTGTTCTATTCTCAATCATTTTAACGTGACCCTCATAGTATTCAACTCGTAGATCATTTTTCCAACAGACTGGAAATGCTGCCAATAAAATTATTAATAACAAAATTAGTTCAGTTATTTACTTGTTGATAACGTGTTAGTAACTATGTTTACGTTATGGGGAATCGTAAACATCTTATTACAGAGTTATGTCTCTAGTGGTAGAGAAAGTAAAAAAAAATACGGGCTGTTAAAACCATAGCAACATGTATACAGATTTATTTATTCATTATTTCGCTTCGCCATATGTTTTCAAAAACTATATCGGTCAAATAGTTTAATGTATTGTATTGTAAGTTCCAATATTTTTTTTCAAATTATTTACGATTCAGTATATCATAAAACATTGTACAATCCTCCACCGTTGCCCGAAATTTATGTACTCGCACGGATAACAAGCTCGCTTCTTTCGCTCGTTAGATACCGTGCACAATTACTATAAAAACATTGTTTTTTTTTTGAATATTTATTATTAACATTTTGATTTTAATTTTCGTATGAAAATTTGTGTTTAACATGTTTGTTTTTACATTTTCATATTCATTTAAAAAACAAATTTTAATACCTATCTCCCGCTACCGTTGGTAAGGGAGGTATAGGGATCGTGCTAAAAATCGCATATCCAGATTTTGGTAAATGACCACGTTTTAAGGCCCCTAGAATCGAATTTCAACATTTTCACGATGATGTCTGTGTGTATGTGTGTGTATGTGTGGATCCTCCACTCTAACTCAAATACTATCATTTAGAAAATTTTGAAACCTTGTATTTCGAACTTTTTCTGTAATGGAAAGAGCTCATTAGATTTTGGTGAAAATCGGATAACCGGAAATGGCACTTTATTAGATGTTCAAAATAGTTTTTATTCGAAAAATATCTTTAAATGTTATATTTTCGAGATTAATGTCATTATAAAAATTAAAGATTATTAAATTTTCTATAGATTTGCATTAATACTTTCTCCATATATTTTATGGATAAATTTATAAAATTATCTATAATTTAAATCCCAGAGCCTACGCTTTAAACAAACAAAACGTAGTTATTCAAATGTATGTAACTGACAGATAAATGTCACTATCAAAGAACTAATTTTTTCAAAATAATATTAGTAACGTTTTAAAAAGAAAAGAGTAAATAGAACAATAGAAAAAGAATTCAATACAGTTTCCAATGTAGGTATGTATTTAGATTAAGAAAAATTCACTAAAATGTTTAACCTAATCCTCATTTTTGGATTAGTGAATTATCCTCATGTCATGAGTGCCGTCGGGGCTCTGGGTTCGATTCCCACTAAGGCATGGATGTGTATGAATGTGCATCCAATCTATAATTGGGATTTAATCCTGTTGAGAGGTTTAAAATAAAGTTAGTTACTTGGATTAGATTAGACTATATTTTAGGAAATAAACTGTCAAAATTAGAGTAAAATTCGCTAATCCAAAAATAAGGATTAACTTAATCTTTTTTGTGACTCGGACTGTAAATGGCGGGAGGTATTGTGTTGGCCACACCAGATTTTTAATATTTAAAAAAAAATGTTTTACTATTTTTTTCGTTATATAGCCAACTTAAAAAATATCTAATATTAAAGAAAGTGTTGTGTAAAATTAAAGTTTAGAAGGAGAATCTTAACTTAATTTTTTTTATAAAAATGCATTAAAACCACATTTCCACTAAACGCCTCGTTTTGAAATTAGGTTGTAAAATTGACAACTAGTCACTAGTGAAAAATGCATTTTTAAATTGCTCTGAAAAGTAGTGATACATCCTTCATCACATGCGATACCAACATGTGTCATCTATTACGTTTTAATTAAAAACAAAGTTGTCATGTTGCGATAAATAATCAAAGACGAAATGATATATATTATTCTGTCATCCTTTTTATTGCACGCTCTTAATGCGATCTGAAACTCAAAACTTTGTTTCCCAATCCATTCTTTAAAATTATCTTCTTATTCCCATTAACCTCATTCCTTTTGAAAGGCTTGGGCTTCATACCCCGACGAACAAACACACAAGGGGCGTACAAGGACGTCGGCGTCTCGGCGCCGTGGCCGGCGGCGCAAGGCGTCAGTTCGTCGGCCGTCTAACGCCCTATTTGTGACGTCAGGGGGTAACGTACCCGGACCCGGAATTCAGAGATTAACGGGAGGAAATGGGAAAGGATTGGAATTTGTCTCCCAAAGGAAGATAGGAAGGATGGGAGATTAGAATGCCCAGTGGTTACGACGAGATTTATAGGGAAACAGAATAAGGGAATTTGAGCCATGATAGCGGTTACTGAGTTTTGTTAATTAAACCTGTGTTCAGAGCTACCGAATTATAAATTACTATTAACACTTACAATGGGCCCGTCCAACTTTTTTTGAATTTTTTATATGTTATGAAGAATTTAAAAATAGACATTCCGTTTTTTTTGTTTTCTTGAAATTACGCTTAATAACGCCTAAAATAATTATTAAAGATTTGGCGCGAAAGTTCTGATGTTAGCGTCACTCCGTCATAAGTAGAGAGCATCGACATACGTTACCATTAATATGGCAATGTACAATAAATGTTGCATGAATTAAAATACGTATCCATTACAAACTGTGATCAAAAATCTTTAGAGGTAATGGTAATAAAGTAAACCAGGTAGTTATTATATCATTTCAAAATATATATTTGTTTGATTTACTTACATGAATAAGTATAGGAGTAGTGTTAAATGTTAATTTATGTACAACTTCGATGGTACATATTATACATAAATAAAAATCAGGTAAGTAAAATTAATAATTTTGCTTGTTTTCATAATCAAGTTAATTAGTCGCTTTAATTAATGTGATTTTAAGACTTTCTTTAATATAATATTGAAGTTTTCATACTCACTAAGTGCCATTATTATAATTAAAATAGTATTTAAACTATTTTCTATTTATAATTAAATAAAACAAAGACAGTATTGATTACATTAATCAAAGCATAATTCATAATAAAAAGTAATCCAACATTTACATTACTATTTACTAAATGATTACAACAATGACAAGTATTGAGATTACAATAATTAAAACAAATTATAATAGAAATTTATATAATAAGTAAATTTTCATTTGATCTTTATAAAAAATTGCTCAGATATATTAAATATGTGTTTGTTAGAATATGTGTAAAGCCAATCGCGAATTTATGAGCAAAATATGCATGGTTCACTTTATAGTGACATTTACACAGGGAAACTGGACGACTGTAATGACGCTGACGTCACAACATGGCGACCATTTTACGCTAAAAACTTTAATTACATTATTATAGGTATATAAATATAAAATATATAGCAATTTTTTTTTCGTTTTCATTTATTTTTATTCATAATTCATATGCAACATGTAATTTTTAAAAAGCCGAAGACTTGGACGGGCCCATTAATACAAGCACTTTGACTTATGGCAAACAACGCTAGCGTTCACAGCGACAAAATTAAGACGTTTAGTATAAGTGATAAGTGGTAAGTATACAGGACTCTTTATATGAATGTAGAAAGCTTAAATACAGAAACTAGAAATTTTCGGTAGTTTGTTGTAAGAGTTATCGTGGACGAAAAAATCGAGGCGCGCGCGTGCGCACACACACACACACACACACACACACACACACACACACGCACACACACACGCACACACACGCACCCACACGCACATGGGCGCACGCACGCACACACACACACACACACACAAACACACACACACACACACATCGTGAAAATAGTAAAAACGTGTTGTGGGACCCTAATTCGTGCTTATTTACTGAAAACTCACCATCGAATTTTTGGCACGACTACATTACCTCCCTTATACCTACGGTATGACGGGAGGTAAAAATATATTAAAATATAATCCAAACTTTTCAATTTTAGTATTTAAATTTTGGCTAAAATTAATAAACCGGAAGTGATACTTTACTTGAAAAATATATTATGATATAATCAAAAAT
The DNA here is from genome assembly GCA_963082715.1 of Harpalus rubripes. Taxonomy (NCBI): domain Eukaryota; kingdom Metazoa; phylum Arthropoda; class Insecta; order Coleoptera; family Carabidae; genus Harpalus; species Harpalus rubripes. Next base: position 80,035,142 of record OY720449.1, on the reverse strand, counting down.
TTAAGACTTTTATATGAAAGGGAATAACATATTAGATTTTAACTCAAATTGATAAACCGGAAGGATACTTTACTTGAAACTCTGAACAGGTTTTCGTGAAAAATATATACTGTTATACATATATTTCAAAACTTGTCAAATTTGGTATTTAAGACTTTTAGATTAATGAGAACGACATATTATATTTTTTCTAAAATTGATAAACCCGAAATGATATTTTACTTGAAGCTCTGAATAGATTTTCGTGAAAAATATTTTATGACATTTTTCAAATTTGGTATTTAAAACTTTTATATTAATAAGGACACATATTACATTTTTTCTAAAACTGATAAACCGGAAGTGATACTTCATTTGAAGCTCAAAACAGATTTTCGTGAAAAATATATTGACATATTCCAAAATTTGTCAAATTTGGTATTTAAGACTTTTATATAAAGGGGAGTAACATATTACATTTCGACTAAAATTGATAAACCGGAAGTGATACTTTATTTGAAGTTCTGAACATATTTTCGTGAAAAATATATTGATAGAATTCAAAACTTTTCAATTTGGTATTTAAGACTTGTATATTAAGGAGAACGATGTATTAGATATTTTTCTAAAATTGATAAACCGGAAGTAGTACTTTACAGAAAGCTATAAGCAGTTTTTCTTATTAAAACATGATCCAAAATTTGGTACTTAAAACTCGATTTTGACTACACTTATATGATAAACCGGAAGTGGTACTTAATTTGGAGCTCTTAACAGACTTTCGAGGAAAAACATAATAGAATATAATCCTAAATTTCGTATTACAGACTTTTCTATTTATTGGAACGAGAAATTAGATTTTGTTTACAAACGATCAATCCGAAGCTCATTGCTATTTTAAACATGGACTGACGGGAGGCTATGTGTTGGCCATATCAGATTTTTTTATTTATATAGATTGTGTCATCAATTTTTCATTAGATGTCACTTTCACTAAGTGCTAATTCTAAACGCTATTTCAAATTTAATACCGGTAGTTTTAAGACGCTCCAACCGATTGTTATTTGTAATTACAAATTGTAATTTATAATTCAGTAGCTCTGAACGCAGCTTAACTGTATAGTATATTGTTGTCGTTGGGGATAGCCGCACAAATTAGTAGAGGCATTTTTGAATTCTGAGAAAGTTGAAAGACGAATACACGAAATATAATTATTCAAGGTCATTTGTTTCACTGACAAATACATAAAGTTTTGCGACGGCTGTTCGACATCTTTTTATTCCTTATCAAAGATAAATTGCGGGGAATGTATTTTACGAGTACTTCGGCCAATAAAGCTGTATATGCTTTCAAAAGAGATATAAATGACATACATCCAAAAACATGGAAAAATTGTTAAGTAAATTGGTTCCTTCGAATAAATAAATACAATAAATAAATATATCATCACGGCATATTACCCATTGCTGGGTGTGCCAATCTGCTTTGTACGCAGATATCAGTAATGATGATGACATATTTGTACCGTGCAGGCGTTTACCAGGCGTCACCTCACTGGCACTCATTGGAGAGTGTAACACAGGGGTCAATTTGGTGCCATTTAAAATTCGAAATATTTGACGTCGGTTGGGATCGAACCCGGTTCCCCAGATTCGCGACCAGACACTCAGGCACGCGGCCACGAGACCCCTTGGAATGCAAAAATATATTGACTATTGACTGTAATGAGGAATATTTTGAGACATGTTGACCGTTGAATCGCATATCGAGATTTTGGTAAATGACCACGTTTTAAGGTCCCTAGAATCCAATTTTAATATTTTCACGATGATGTCTATATGCATGTATGCATGTATGCATGTATGTGTGTATGTATGTGTGGATCCTCCTCTCTAACTCAAATACTATCATAAAAATTTTAAACCTTGTGTTTCTACCTCATGTTGGTGTAAATCAGACAACCGGAAATGGCACATTACTGGAAGCTCAAAATAGTTTTTCTTGGAAAAATACCTTTAAAAGTTATTTTTTCAAGATTTATGTTATAAAAATTTGATGTGGCCAACACATAACCTCCCGATATTTAATTTTTGTTAATTTAAATCTACATACTTACATATTTAGTTATACTAGAAACTGTATTAAAATCCATTCCTTATATGTAACTATACAGACAGACATCATCGTGAAAATGTTAAAATTTGATTCTAGGAATCTTAAAACGTGGTCATTTACCAAAATCTCGATATGCGATTTTTAGCACGATCCCTACACCTCCCTTACCAAGGGTAGCAGGAGGTAGAAACGGCAAGTGTCAATATACTGTATCCTTCTTTATTGTCTTTTCTCCTTAAAATTACATTTCAAGATCAATATTAATATTTTGACTTTTGAATTGAATAATGATCAGACATACGTTTCTCTGTTCATAGCCTACTCCGAGTTAGGAATTTTATTGAACACACTGTATATTAACTCACCTAATGAAACGCTGTGTTTCATGTCCTCGTAATTGCTAATTTAATAATTATGAGCATAACCTGTGAAAATTATTACATATGTATTTTGCTGTAAAACAAATGCAATTTCCACATATTTGTTTAAATTCAATTGCACTGCCGTAATTCGATAATATAATGAGCTAGTACCGATGATGTGTAAAACAACGCAAATTTAATTATTATAATAATTTCTATAAAATGTTCAATCAGTGCAGACTTTGTAATTAGTATTTTTCTGCGTATTCAAATTACTTTATATATGAGTAAAATAATTAACGTGATTAAATCAACATAAATGTGCTTTTTAGAGAGAAAACTACATGACGGGCAGGTTTTTACAAAGAGCATTAAATTTTCATATTTAATTTATGCAATCTGCATAAGATAAAGTTACCTAGTTAACTTGTGGACTGTTACGAAATATAAATAAATATGGATCATCACGGCTTATTACCCATTGCTTCATGTGCCAAACTTTTTACAATGAAAATGTATTTCATTGCTTTTAATTTATATAGAAAATGGTATTTATGTATCATGTCATTAAAGGTCATCTTTTTATCACGAGTATGGAATTTAGTTAGCGCCAGAGTTAAGCCTACAAACTATTAGACAGTAAATAAAAACTATAAGGACATTTTTGTTTTCTGGATTAGGTTATTGGCAGCACTGAATGCGATATTGCTAATCATAACGTCAAAGTGTGGCACCCATCTCGCTGATAACTTGTTAATATCTAATTCATTTTTTAATAATATTACAAAATAATTTTTCCCCCCGCTTCCCCTTGGTAAGGGAGGTATAGGGATCATGCTAAAAATCGTATATCGAGATTTTGGTAAATGACCACGTTTTAAGGCCCTTAGAATCCAATTTTAACATTTTCTCGATGGATATCTGGGTGTACAGAATGTCTCATTTTCGATGTTTTCTTAATGTATCTCGGGTAATATTTGCAGGGTCAACTTTTTGAGAAAAGTTTAATAGTCACCACAGGAATTTTAGATCTTCTTTTGTTTCTGAGCTACAGGCAAAAACTCCGCTCATTTTGAAAATATATCATATCTTATTTATTATGATAGTTAGAGAAAAATTGTTTTTACAAAATTTTTACCGTTTTTTAAGTAGAATAAAATGGCGTAATTAGATTTTTTTAAAACTTAATTCTCGAGGTATAACACACACTTATGATTTTTTAAATGGAAAACTATGTTGAAAATAGTCTCGTTTTTTGCTTATTTTATAGGCTTTCCAATGATATATAACAAGTCTACATTCTTTTGTTTTAAACTCGAATAAAAGATGAATTATTAATTTATTGGGGTGAAAAAGTTAAAAATTATTAAGAAACAAATGAAGAAATCTTTTACAGATCATCATTTGCATATTTCTAATAGTATTTGTTTCAATTTTACTCATTTTTTCAATTTATTTACTTCAAAAGCATATTAAACCATTTTTTTCGGATTGTATCAAAGTCAACTGTAACTTAGATGAAAATTTTGACCCGAAAACGGAGAAATTCAAATATTACCGACAAAGGTTTAAAAATTATATTACAATGAAAGATTTAAAGCAAGATAGGAAAAAGAGCGCACAAATGTTATTAAACTCTATTGGAGCATCAAGTGACAACATTTTAGCAGCATTAGTAGCACCAAGAGCACCAGCAGATCTAGATTATGAAGAGCTAATAAATCAATTATGCTCTGTTCACTGTTCCATTTAAGCCATTCAGTATATGACACTGGCAACAGCGCAAATCTGAAGTAGCCGAAATTACATTGGGTAAACTTGTCTCTTGTCTCTAATTTCAGCCAATCAGAGAGGTCAAAACTATTCCCTATGCTCCGCAATGCGGAATGGTTTAAATGGCTTAAATGGAACAAGGTATAGAAATCTCCAAAGAAGAGCCCGCTAGTCTCAATATTATTTTTTGTCAACATATCAAAACGAACATCAAACAATTGCAGATTACGTGGCTGCAGGCTACGGAAACCCATATGTAAAATGTAGAGACCATGTAGTACCCTATGGATAGTACTTTTCTTCCAAGCGCTAGATGGTGCTAGGTGCAATATGGCCGATGCGATAAAATTAAGGTGTTTTAGTCATTTATGTCAAATTTATATCTGACTTAAAATCACTTTAAAGTAAAGAAAGCGATTAAATAAATATCAAACGATTTCTTATAGACTATTATTAATTTCTGTTCAGTTACGTAAAGCTAATGGTAGGTAAAAATGTTTATTGTATTTTAATAAAAATAATATAGAAGAATTTAAATATTTCTTTTAAATATTTTACGGCTATGCACTACACTACTAACATTCATGCCTGAGAGGTATTCAAACTTAGAACCTTTGTTTTGCGATTACGTTGCTCCTACGCTATTTTGCTCGGCTGTCGACATTATTCTTCACTCTTTATTATTCTGATCTATATCTATAAACATTTCAAAAATGTATGCATTTATGTCATGTGCTCCAGATAGGCTGCTCTCCTGTGAAATGGGCTACGTCGATGAAAGTATTATGATTATTACCAGTCATTGCAATCATTATGTAACAAAAATTTGATGAAATCAGAAAATAAAAGTTTTTCCCTTAATTGTGGTCATATTTTCTTTAAACTATTTTCTACTTTAAAAATATGGTGTATTCCAAAGTATTGCGGATAGTTGATCCTCCTTGATATTGCCTATATACACACCAGGTTGCCTACTTCACAATTAGTTTTTCTTCCGAGCGCCAGACGGCGATACGTGCAACATTGTCTCAATTGTTATAGTGGTCGTCGGTCACTTTTACTGTAACATACGAGGTATAGAAATTTGAGACGCTTGATTAGATAGGGGCTGTTCTTAAATTACGTAACGCAAAATTAGTAAATTTTTGATACCCCCTCCCCCCTTTGTAACGCACCCGTAACGCAAACATGAACCCCCCCGATATATTACGTAACGCAGTACTTGACCCCCCCCCCGAATTATTTACTGGATATAAAAGTATATGGCCTCCTTAATATTCAGTTAAAATTTGAAACAGAAACTATTTAAATTAATGTACATAAAGATGAAATATAATGTATTACTCTTGCCCTACAGATTGTCACCCCAATTTTTTTACTGTATATAAAAGTATATGGCCTCCTTAATATTCAGTTAAAATTTGAAACAGAAACTAATTAAATTAATGTACATATAGATGAAAAAATAACAGCACAGAAATTAAAAGCATATGCATTTCCATATGCTTTTAACAAATTATTGAAAAGTTTTTCCTTATCAACACTACTTGAATTCATGTTTTAATATGAATTGCATTGCACGATTGAAAGACCACTGGCCCGAATTTGAACTGTGTCCGACATATTATGTTGACTGTTATTGAAAACAAACGACTGCCTGCATATACGAATTAGCACCGCGAAATTTGAATGTTTCAAAACTATTAAAGCAAGTTTAGCAATATTTTTTATATTTTATCGTTACGTAACGCACACATTAACCCTCCCCCACCCACTCGTAACGCTGCGTAACGCTACTCTTGAAGCGTTACGTAAATTAAGGACAGCCCCATATTGTTGTTGTTTAAAGAAAAACAATCCTTTCTCTGTACGGTACGAAAGGAAGTATCATATTCTTTGTAAACATTCCTTTAAAATAAGAGGCATGTATCTAAGCACTCGACGTCTCTTAAGTATCCACTTTCGCCCTGAAATGCTGCAGAGTTAAAGAGATATCCTCGTTACAAGAGTCTATTGTGTACTGAGTACATATTCCTGTCTTATCTTTGTACGAAATTTTTGCACATTTTGTTGTGCATTTCCTTTGTGAAAAGAATATATCAAGCAAAAATATTGCGACATACTTTATTTTCTATTATTTTGTAGACAATTTTTACGGTTTTTAACGCATGTTTCTTCATAGCAAACAGAATACTTTATATCTTCTAAAAATTTTATTGGGATAGAGGAAAAATTATACCTTATCATTAAAAATATAGGTTTGACATTTAAAAAACATGAATGATCTTTTAAATTATGGAATGATCTTTAACTTATTATTTTGAATAATAAAAATTAAATATATTTTATATTATTTCTGACCACTAATATTTTTTTTTGTGTAACCGGACGCGAGATAAGCATTTCGTAGCCGCTATATAGCCCGCGAAATTGGATTTCGTGACCGTATTTCACGGCCGTTGTCATGGTAGCGGCCGCGAAAGTATGTAAACAATCACTTTTAACACTTGAGAATTACACGGTTTTGTTTATCAAATGTTAATCCCATAGCCACTTCTAAAGCTAATTTTCTGTATACAATGAAATTGTTAAAATTTTATAAAATTTGTAATTACATATTTTTTACAGTTTCGCAATAGTTATTTGCATATCAAGGCCGCAAAATCATTCTTTAGCGTACCGAGGACACTTGCTAAAGGATATTAACATTCATGCTAAAATAGGTTACTTATCTTTACACAATGACAGCTGTTAAGTACGGCTAATGGAGCGAAAACGAGAAACGAGTTAGTGGTTACTTACTTCAGAATTAAATTTAAAAATGCTGTTTATGTGTCTAAGTGAATACGTGGAAGGTCCTCTTTTTCACCCTATTTAATGCATTTTTCTTCCAAATAATTTCAAATGACATACAATAATTATTACAGCAAATTTTTCTCAATAACAATTTAAGAAAACTATAACAACCATTTAATGGCTACTTTGTAATTTAAAATACTAGGTACATCAATTGAATTGTCAGTGTCAACGGATGAATGAAAACAAAAATGATTTAAAAAGTTTTTAAAGAAGTGTTGGATAAAACGTTGTATTACACTCGTGTGGAATGTATATTAGTCACTAAAGAAAATTAGCCACTCGCCCTGCGATCTACGTGGCTAAACTTTTTCTTTCGTGACTAATATGATACATTCCACACTCATATAATAAATAATTATATTTGGATTACAGGATCCAACAGAACTAATTCCTTCATCCCAGTTAAACCACGGTTAATGTAGTTCTTGCCGTCCTTGAAAAGTTAGGGATGTTATATTAAGCATCGATGGGATTCAACACAGAACGAAGCGAAGTGATTGGCTTCCGGCGGATCGCCAGTGTAGCGATTAGTGTTTTGCCTGGCCTTTTAATCCTTATGAAATAAATAATCTCATTCTTTAAAGATCACAATTATAAATGTCAATATTAGACATCAATTCCTATTTTTCATAAAAGTCAAACATGTTTTTTTAAAGATCAGTTAAAATTTAAAATTATTTTAAAAAATGGGGTCTAGTGGCCGCGTGCCTGAGTGTCTGGTCGTGAATCTGGGGAACCGGGTTCGATCCCGACCGACGCCAAATATTTCGAATTTTAAATGGCACTAAATTGACCCCTGTGGTGTACTCTCCACGCCAGCAATGAGTGCCCGTGAGGTGTCGCCTGGTAAACGCCCGCACGGTACAAATATGTCATCATCATTACCGATATCTGCGTACAAAGCAGATTGGCACACCCAGCAGTGGGTAATATGCCGTGATGATATATTTATTTATTTTTTTTTATTTTAAAAAATCATTCGCGACGCGACCGACAAACTTATACCATGTATTCCGGGGGTCATTACGATAAAAAAAATGTTATATGACCTATAAGTAAAATCCTCTTTGTTTGAGATGCCGAATGAATTTTTTAAAAACTAATTGAGTTAGCCTTGGCTAATGAACGTATGTATCGGGCCTCATTTTATTGAAGAACGTCTTAATGCAGAAACTTACTTTCACTTTTTGGAAGAAGAATTGCCGAATTACATGGAAGATATTCCTTTGGCATGTGGTTCCAGCAAGATGGGGTACCACCACATTTTGGAAGACAAGTGACGGTGTGTCATAATGAAAATTTTCCGGAAAGGTGGATAGGACGAGGTGGTCCTGTACATTGGCCAGCTCGGTTACCTAACTTGTCGCCTTTAAATTTTTTTCTGTGGAGTTGCCTCAAATTTCGTGTTTATAGTAATGGTAAACCAGATACACGCGAAGAGTTGACTGACCGTATAGTTGAAGCTACTAATTCTCTACGGAATGAATTCTCAGTAATTAACTGGCAACATTCTATGACTCAAAGGATAGCTGTATGTTTAGAAAATGACGGTTCTCATTTTGAACAGTTGCTGTAATTTTATGTTAATTAGTTATCCATTGTTGAATAAATCTTCTTTTATCATTTTTTTTTTAAATTCCTTCGATATCTCCGAAACAAAGAGGAATTCACCTCTTGGTCATATAACATTTTTTGATCGTAATGACCCCCCGAATATATGGCATAAGTTTGTCGGTCGAGTCACGGAACAACCTGTATTTTTAAATATGAAAACTAATTTTTAAAAGATCATTTCCTTTTTTATCAAATATCGAATAAATGTGTGCCATTAAAATACTTGGAAATAGTAATTAAAATAAGAGAATAAGAGAAATTGTATATTTTATGAAAAATAGTAGAACTTGAAAAACATACATAAGGAAATCTGAAAGATGTTCGAATTTCCCTGACACTTCACTTGTGAAAGGAAAAGTATATTAACATCTGAATTCTGGTAACGACTGTATCAATCTATTCGATTTGTAAAAGTCCAGCAGGATAATAGATCAGGAAGCGTAGTAAGAGTCCAGCTATACTTAACCGATTTTCGATTGAATGGAGTAACTTTTTGTGAGTTTCAATCATACATCGTTATATTCAATCCGTTACAAATACTCTCTAACTTTTTCGTTTCAATCGATGGCAAACCTGAATGTCCTACTAAGAAGTGAATCCTCTAAAATGGATTTTCTTTTTTTTTCGATGTTTACTTTTGAAGCATAATTACGACTTTGTTTTCCAAAAAAGTTCTACAAAATGAAAGTATAAATGTTTTAATGGAATTTTAAATTAAAACTGTTTTGTTTTACTTAATTTGAATTAGAATGCATTTACAGAAGAAGACAAATATACAAATGAAAATGGTTTTTGTTTTCTAAATGTCCTGTAATTCATTTCAGATGGAAATTAATTTTTAGAATTTTTCTTGGTCTGTATTATTATTACGAACAAAGTAAATGTAAGAAAATTGATATACAAGAATGTAATTATATTAAAATGATATTAAGCTTCAGATGAAATGGTACGCTCTCAGAAACAGATAATAATAAAGACGTCTGAAATAATTATTTTTATATTTTGCGTTTATAATGAAGTCATTACGATACGCAATTATGTATCATAATGACCTTTATTTCGATACGCAATTTTTTGTTTTAGACGGTTGATACTAAATAACGTTTCTTTAACCCATTTTTATCTAATTTATTTTTAGTTAATTGACAATTCATTTTAATAATATAATGTCGAAATTATTATTATTTTTTTATTTAGGGAAGATTATTTACATGAAAATGTACAAATGATTACAAATATAATCACAAATTGAGTAAGTAAATGTTATTGTAGAAGGCGCAAAATATAAAAAATAGTATAAAGAACTCATTTTATAAGACTTTCTTTCGCACTTGTCAATTAGAAAACTCGCTAGCGCTCGTTTTCTAAATTTTGACGCGTGCGAAAAAACATGTCTTATAAAACACGTTCTTTAATATACTATTGTATATCTAGACTGGACACTGATATTTTGTCGCAAGAATCTTTCGAAAGCGACAAAGACATTTTACACTCGTGACACACACATTTTTTTTATTGCGCCTGTTTGAAAATGACCAAAAGATTATTAAATAAAATCTTGCTTATTTACACAAAATAAAATAAAAAAACTAGGAAAATTATTTTTGACATATCGTCTTTGAGAAGATGTACATAGTATTTTTAAGCGTGATTTCAGAACAACAAAATCTTATCTTATCTTATGTTTTGATTTTTAGTTATTCCCCGTGCTCATTTTGAGTTTGGGAACACTTATTTTTCGCATGGTTGTAAGAAATAGTTATTTATATACCAAGTGAGTAAGGAAGGAATTGCGCACTCGCCTTCGGCTCGTTCGGCAAATTTTCCTTGTCGTGAAAAAAGATATAATTTACTCACGAGTTGCATACAAATATTTTTTACGTCTGCAACGGGAGCGTGAAAAAAAGTGCCGTAGCGTTTCATTATTTCACTCTGCAGCGTTAAAAAAGTGCACTTTTTTCACACTTTCATGTATTAAAAAATGCATACTTTATAAATCTATTTTAGTGAAAAAAATTTGATGTGGTCAGCTCATTACCTTCTGTCAGTTACATATATTTTGTACAAATTCCATAAAGAAAGTTTCTTGCACAAGATTCCATATTTCAAGTATATTACCTTCTGTCAGTTCTATATATTTGAAACAAATTCCATATAGAAACTTCATATACCTTCTATTCTATATTTCCAGTAAAATTATAACACAAACATGTCAATTGCATTTGACACTGATATTTGTCAAACAGTATTTTCTTAATATAGTATCGAATTACATGAAATTTAATTTCTTTATAATTTTTTAACTCTATATCCATTTGAAGTATAAAATGTAATTAAATTGTGTAGAGAATAAAATAATCTTTAATATTTATAATAACATGAAATATAGAAAAATGATATTTAACAGTTTTTTCAAGAAAAACTGTTAAAATCTTAAAATGAGGGTACATCCGGTTGACCAATTATAACCAAAATCTAATCATCTCTTCACATTGATGTAAAGAAAAGGAATACGAAAGAAATATAATTTTTTGAATTGTAGCATTAGAGTTATCGGATCCGAAAAATCATCATACTATAGCTATATCATAGTTTATTCATCAATTGTAAAAGTGGGCCTAAATCAATAAACAGAATTACCCTTCCATGCATTGTAACGACAGAAATTAATTATGAATTCGAAAACTATGTTGAGTTTTGTTGTCTGAAATGATTAAAAAATGAACATTTATACGAATGAAGAGCTAAATTCGTGACAAAATTTGAAAAGACTGCTAATGTGTCTTCAAAAAATACACGTGAGCCGCGTAAACAGAATATAGGACGAACAGAACATGCGTTACTCTAAGAGTGTTAGGAATGATAAGTGTAAACCCCTTCTGTAGTACTAAAGTAGATGTATTAAAAATGAGTTCAGAGTACATAACAGCATCATACCTAATTTTGTTACGCAATGTTGAATTTTTGATATATTCATATTATTTGAACAAAACTGTATTTTCTTAACTTTCTTTGTTAATTTTATATTTCTGTTATTGCCATAATTAACGATATTTGTTCAAATCAAATTGTCAGAAACGTCAAATAAGTTAACTTACGTTGTGACATAAAACGTCGAGCATTTATTTATTTTTTGTTCAATTCCATGGCTGTCGACATTTATAACGTAATTTTTGACATTTTCACATTTAATTTCTGCCGTGATAAAGCATGTAAGGGTAATTCTGTTTATTGTTTTAGATGTAGAATTTTATGCCCTGATACTTTTATTTGACGCATTTTTGCTTAAAATTATTAGGCGTGCAGGAAATTGCAAAAAACTGATTTTCCATGTTAATTTCCAATGTACACCTTTAAAATAGACATACGGTATATTGCACTTATGGAATTTTACTTGAAAATATTAACATTACAAATTATACGTATACACATAGAAGTACATAGTTGAATTATTTTCTGTTCGCTGGGAGTCAAGCAGGAGCAAGAGTCGGAAAATAATTGAGACTTTAACTCCGACTCAAATTCGAAAACTTTTAAATATTTGATTCTGACTCTAACTCCGATTCCATTCCGACTCCTGACTCCGACTCTAATGGGCCGAAATGCCAATGTTTTGTTGTCATTTTTCAAACTATATAAAGATATAACGATTATTAAATTCTCTACGAGAAAATTCCTTATATTAAACAAGATATGATTTTTTAAAGTCATGCGATAAGTTCGTGACGTCAGGTGTGTTCGTTCCAGTGGCACTGAAACTTTTTTTTTCATGAGAACATTTTTGTTGTTTCATTTTAATAGCTATTAACATATCTAGGAATGTTATGTATATCATAACTGCCGAAGATGTCGGTTTGAAATCCGAGCTCGTAGAGCGAGGATTTTAAGACATCTAAGGCTTGTTATGATTAATAACATTCGTGGTTTGTTCAATAGTTTATCGGTTTCAGAAAATTAAGACATAATTGATAAATACTATTTCCTGAAATTCTCTCATTAATGTTATTTTCAGATTGCTATGGTTAACAGAACAATTATTTTGACATATGTCAATATGACAAATATGCAAATTATGTGCTTTGTTTCACATGTTTATTACTTTAGAATAAAGTAGACCATATTTAGAACGATAGGCTAACGTTATCTGTATGTATTAATAAAAAGCATTATATTTTAATTTTATTTTATTTTCATTTTGTAGACCGTTGTTGACAAGTCAGTATGGTAATAATAGGTGCTATTCTGTAACTTTATCATTATCTGTTATCCATCGTTAAATTTATGACAATCGTTTATTTTTAATGATCAAGTTATCGATTGTCTCAATTTTCGTATTCTATTACTACCAAGGATTACTACAATCATTATCTTTGTCATTTATTTGACAATTTTACGCATTTCGCGCTCGTATGAACTTAGCAGTCATTTACCGATAAATATTAATTATTCACTCACAGAATTGCGAAAAATAAATAGTTTTAACAATATAAAATGTACGTACCTAAAATTTTCTAAAAGAGAAAAACAGTACCTAATATAAGAAGAGTAATATAAAATATTTTTTCTTCAAGCGTATTATAATATTCATATTATGCTTCTGTACACACACTGTAGAAGAAGTTCATTGTCTTACTAGTACAAAAATTTTGATATTGTTGTACTTGTAAAAAATGTTAGTGTTTTAGTTTACCGCTGGCGGCGGCAGTTGTCACAGCAACACATATTATATTAAAAATTGTTATATGACAGTTGTGTCGTTTTTGTTTTGTAGTGTACACAGCCAGATTTAGCTGAAATTGCAAACAGTACCATTAAAAAATTCCAAAAAAAATGTCAAATTATTCTTTGAAACGCTTAAAGAAAAAATAGTATATGTCATTCGGAGTAGAACGCCCTTTTTGTGTTTTACCCAGCTTGCCTAGCCTCGGCTAGCGCCTCGGCCGCAATAGCTGGGTTCAACACAAAAAGACCGCTTTCTACTCCTAATAACATAATATACTATTTTAGTTATAAATAATTATATAGGCACATTGTTCTATTGAGCCCCTGAATACTATTATTTTTTTATTGATTACAACAAATGATATTTTGATTATTGCTCAAAATTCCTTCAAAAGGATTAAGTTGTATTTTGCGAAAAATAAAATAAAATGATTGATTACAAAGAGAATATTTTATTGATTACAAGAATGAATCCAATAAAGGAAATTTCATCAATATTTTAATATAAGGAATTTGCGAAGAGAAAAATACAATAAAATTGTTGTGGAAATTATAAATATATATTTCGAAGGGGCTTCGCATGTCATAATAATTGCTCTGGGCCTCGCGGTTTCTAGCAGCGGCGCGGCCTACGGATGTCATTTCTACCATTTCGCAGATGAGGCTTGAGTGTTATGATTTAAATATTGGGTGTGTTCTCGGATTACTTAAAAGATTTGTTTAAAATTTTCATCACGTAAGGACAAAGGGTCACTTGCATTTCTTAGTGCCTTGTGAATACACAACCTAAATCTATAAACAATATAAAAATGTAAATACTACGAATTCTATTATATGATCTAAAATGTTTACTTATATATTCTTTCAATTATGTATATTGCAGTGAAAGTACGGGCCATATATAATTCTAACTGATACTTTTATCTGATTTTGACATTTGTTATCGATCATTTACATGATAACGACAGCATATTACAGATCGATAAATTTCAGTGTGTTATCGACTATCATTAACTAATCAAGTGACTTACTGAATCCCAATTTGAATTGCAATTGATCATTACCTCGATAATGATCGATAAAAGATAATAATTGAGTTACAGAATAGCCCCGAATATTACCATACAGATACTGTTATTACTTAGTTACCAGCCTACTTTTGTACATGTAAACAATGGAATAATATCCTGAAACCGGTAAAATAATTTACTTAATAGTAAAGAAAGCAATTTATATTTTTAAAAATTTGGAGTCGGAGTCGGGAGATTTAACACCGACACCAACTCCGACTTTGACGCCACTAAAAATTGCCCGACTTCATGATTCCCCTAGTGTCAAGGTTTTCTTTCTTGTGCGTCAACCCTAATGACGTTCTTTCACTCGATCTTTTGTGGATTAAAGTTTACATATGTGTAGGTAGACCGTCTAGACGTCTAGAAAATGAAAGCTGATATGTAAATTAGTTTATACTTGCGGATGAAAATGATATGAAACAATAAACAAAGAAGTTCAGCGGATTTAGTATTTACATGAATAAATGGAAAACTATTCGAATTTTAAAGTTTGTTATAATATCTCTGTAACGTAATACATAAAGAACATATTTTCTTTAAATTTATATGGTTATGAAATGAAACCACAATTCGCGATTGAAATTAACCCGTAGCCACCAAGCGGAAAATTTGCAAACCCTCCGAATTGGTAATGGCAGCCAATCACACCGCAGGAAAATTACCAAAATTACGAACTACGTCGGCCATCTTAAATGAACTCAGCGCCTCTACAGGACATTTCAATTTAATTATTCAATTATAAACTGGGGGATAGTTCAAATAACCTCACAAAAAATAATTGTGTGTCTAATTCAATCCATTGTTATACTTTAGAACTGTTCTCATTCATGGCTAGACTAGATAGATGATATTCTAAATCTAAATCATCCTCGTATTTCATCTAACGTATAGTCCTAAAGTTTTGAGAAAATTTTTAGATACTGATAACTTTTTTAAAACTCTTTTACATTTTAAACAAATTATTACAACAATTAAGAATAAGTATAAACATTAATATTTAACATTTAAATTATTGATAATGAAGCATTATCTTCAATGGTATTTAATTTTTGTCTGAATCCTCTGGACAACATCTGGATCGATTTCTCGAATCTTTTGGTAAATGCGACGTCGTAATTGTTCTACATTTGCAGCTTCCCATCCCTTGTCGTACACTATTCTGGTCAATATTGACCAAAATTCTTCTATTGGTCGAGTTTGAGGTACATTGGAAGGATTGTCCAATTTCGGAACAAAGTCTACGTTGTTTTCGTTATACCAGTCTCTAGTTATTCTGGCGTAATGGCATGAAGCTAGATCAGGCCAAAACATTATATCATCATTGGCGTGATGTGTATTTAAAAATTGAAGCAATTTAGAGAGGCATCTTTGAATATAAAATTGTGCAGTTAAGGCTTCTCCTCGAACACGACTAATGTACGGATGCGAGATATATACCCTTGAACTTGAAATTGTCTGGTGTGTTTTACATGTCATTAGTATAAAAAACCATCGTTTCCTTTCATCTCTGAATGGGGCAGAGTAAAATATTTCTCATCATTCATTACAATAAGTTTATTGAGAAAATGAATGCGCCTTAACGCACGACAACATTTAGGGATTCTTTCTAATTGGGCCACGGTATATATTGGTGCCTTTCTTCTTTTTCGAAACACCACGTATTTCGAGAAAGTGTTCTAAAAACAGTGGTCTTCAAAACATCGAATCTTCTGGATACAATTCGCTGTGACACTCCAACTTTGTCTTTAACGGCTGCAATTAATCGTTATTCTCTCATGTGGCTTAAAATTTTTGGCCGACCACTTTTGGGCAATTTAACACAGGGTATACCTTCTTCACAATCTTATATTATCCGATACATTGTTGCCACAGAGATATGCTCGCGATAAACTGCAACAATATCACACTTAGGCATTACAAGATTGTAAATTTCTTTACGAATATCTAGCTTATATGACATTTTGCTGCATCAAATCGAAAAAAACTAAACTGTCAAATGAAAAGTTAATTGTGATATTTTGTTTCCAGCGGCAATTTGATTAAACGTTATTTGGTATAATTTCTCAAAACTATAGACCACACGTTTTTCCTCTCTCTCTCTTTTTCTCATCTCTCTTCTTTCTTTTCATCATTCATATTTTCTACATAATTTTTCTTGCATTCTTACACGATGTTTACAATATTACAATATTTGTTTTTCTATTTTTTTGTGTAATGACATTACCTCCAATCTGTTTTTATTGTTTTATTCCTCATTTTATCCATTGTTGTTATTCTTTATTTATTGTTAAAATATTTCATTTTTCTTTCCAGTATTTTGCTACTTCGTTCAGTATTTACGACCTTAAATTCGCTTCCGTATTTTACGAATATAAGCGATAAGATAGTTTTATATAGTGCCACCATTGTTCTTTCTGTTATATTCTACACAGAATTGAAAAAGGGTAAAATTCAATACCTCGTCCATTGTCCTACATTCTGGAAAATATGTCGACTGTGCATTGGCAAATTCCGAAGAAAATATCGTGTTGTACTTTTGCCAAAATGTAAAATAAGGCTAATAAATCTTTTGAATTGTTACTGCTCTAAACTAGAACCAGTAGAAACTGTAGAAATTGCAGGAACCAGCAACAGCTAGAATATAACCACGAATTTTTCTCATATAGTCTATTCCTTACTCTTTCTTTGTATGTCTTATTGTACGTGGAAAAACACTTCTCCTCTGAGGATATCGAGTTTTTGTCGATCCGATTGTTTGAGTTGCTGTATATGTATTAATTCCAACAACGTAACGGTTATTGGTTATTTTTTTTGGTAATGGGACAGTTATTGAACACTTGAACCTTTCTTAGGAATGGTGCAGTTTAATTAAGAGGAAACAAATTACAAGATATATTAATTTGGAGCTTTTGTTCAAAATGAAAGTCATTTGCTTACATTGTTAGTACACTGCATGAATATTTATGCGGCTGCATTTGAAATTAAGATTATATTGTCACAAAACACATTATTAAGTGAAAATACATATTTATTTATAGGAATAACAAGCATTTATTTGTTTACATAAATTGTTCCACATTTATACATTTAATGAATAATTTTAAAAAACCCCTGAATAAATATTAAACTCCAAATGTCTCTAGAACATATTTAAATATCTATGGGATAAAGAGATTGACTGATAAATTGAAAAATAACTGCTATTAAAATAGAAAACTTACATTGCTTTTTTGATATATTCAGGAAGAACTAATATTGTTAGCATAATTAGGATAAGGTAATTTTGTCCTTTTTCAATATTCTCTTTCCATATTCATGCAAAAAGTAAACCACAACCTAATCATATTGAGACATAAACTAGACTTTTATTATTAGAGTGTGCAAAATAATTTTATTTCACCTCACTATTTACGACCATAAAGGCCGCCACGCACTTGAGCGACGCGAAGCGAAGCGAAGAGAAGTTTTTTCATTCAATGTATTCTTATGTGAATAGTCGCCTCGTTGCTCTGCTCTTCGCTGCTCCAAAGTGCGTGTATACACATAAAAATACATAGAATGAAAAAACTTCTCTTCGCCGCGCTTCGCTTCGGTGGCTGAAGTGCGCGTTGGCCTTAATACGTTAACTATTATGAAAACAATGAGGTTATAAACTATTTAATAAAAATAAATTAATTCATATTATAACAAGAAAACATTAAATAATATTTTCAGCAATTTAAAGTAACAATCTGATGTAGACAACACGTGACCTCCCGTCAATTCAATGTTTGAAATATCAATGAGCTTTAAGTAAAGTATCACTTCCAGTTGATCATTTGTAAACAAAATCTAATTTGTTGTTCCAATAAATAGAAAAGTCTGTAATACCAAATTTAGGATTATATTTTATAATATTTTTCCTCGAAAATCTGTTAAGAGCTCCAAATTAAGTACCACTTCCGGTTTATCATATAGGTATAATCAAAATCTAATGTTGTTTCAAACTATATACGAGTTTTAAATACCAAATTTGAGAAGTTTAGAATCATGTTTTAATATATATTTCAAAAAAATCTGTTTTTAGCTTCCTGTAAAGTAGTTTATCAATTTTAGAAAACATCTAGTATGTCGTTCTCATTAATATAAAAGTCTTAAATACCAAATTTAAAAAGTTTGGATTGTAGCAATTTATTTTTCACGAAAATCTGTTCAGAGCTTCAAATAAAGTATCACTTCCGGTTTATCAATTTTAGCCAAAATCTAATATGTTGCTTCCCTTTATATAAAAGTCTTAAATTCTGAATTTGACAAGTTTTGGAATATATCCTATTATATTTTTCACGAAAATCTGTTCAGAGCTTGAAGTAAAGTATCACTTACGGTCTATCAATTTTAGAGAAAATCTAATATGTCATTCTCATTAATATAAAAATCTTAAATACCAAATTTGAAAAGTTTTGGGATATATAATATTTTTTCACGAAAATCTGTTGAGAGCTTCAAGTAAAGTATCACTTCCGGTTTATCAATTTGAGAAAAAATCTAACATGTCGTTCACATTCATATAAAAATCTTAAATACGAAATTTGAAAAGTTTTGGAATATATCATAATATATTTTATCACGAAAATCTGTTGAGAACTTCAAGTAAACTATCACTTTCGGTTTATCAATTTTAGAAAAAATCTAACATGTCGTTCTCATTAATATAAAAATCTTAAATACCAAATCTGAAAAGTTTTGGAATATATCATAGTATATTTTTCACGAAAATCTGTTGAGAACTTCAAGTAAAGTATCATTTCCGGATTATCAATTTTAGCCAAAATTTAATATGTTGTTCTTCTTCATTTAAAAGTCTTAAATACTAAATTTGACAAGTTTCGCAGTATACCATAATATATTTTTCACGAAAATCTGTTCAGAGCTTCAAGTAAAGTGTCACTTCTGGTTCATTAATTTTATGGAAAATCTAATATGTTGTTCCCCTTGATATAGAAGTTTTAAATACTAAAATTGAAAAGTTTTGGATATTTTAATATAGTTTTTCGTTAAAAACTGTTATGGGCTTCAAGTATACAGTCACTTTCGGTTATCCAATTTTACCCAAAATCTAATCAACTCTTTATATGAATGCAGAAAGCTTAAATACGGAAAATAGAAATATTTGGAAGTTTGTTATAAGAGTAAAGGTGGACGAAAAAATCGTCACACACACACACACACACACGCACGCACACACACACACACACACACACACACACACACACACACACACACACACACACACACACACACACACACACACACACACACACACACACACACACACACACACACACATACACACAGACCTACAGACATCATTGCAAAAATAGTAAAATCGTATTCTAGGAACTCTAAAACGTGCTTATTCATTAAAAACTCGCCATCAATTTTTTTGGTCAAACACAATACCTTCCTTACCTAAAGGTATGACAGAAGGTAAAAATAGTAGTTTGTACAGCAAGAGTGAATATGATGTCCATATCGCATGATGATGAAGTTTGAGCACGACGCCGTAGGCGGAGTGTTCAATCATCCGAAGGCGATATGGACATTCCACTCGAGTTGTACAGCATACTTTTTCTACGACTAACAAAAAGAAGGAAAATACGAATTATAAAAATTTGAAATTTTATTGAACATTATTAATTTTTGTCATTTTATGTACTTGTTTTCTTAGGTTTTCTTAAAAACATTTGTTATCAAAATAATATTTTATTTTATAAGTATGCAATATTTTTACATACTACTTACGATTTTTTATTGCCAAATCTAAAGGATGACCTTGACTTGGCAATATGACATTTCATACCGTTCTGATTCTTATTTTTTGTACGTTATTCTTAAATACTTACAACTAATTCATAATATAATTCAGTAAATTGTTATTAAATTATTAAAAAATCTCTTTTTATACCGAAAATATTTCTTTCTAAATGATAACATTGAAATGTCAAATGTAACATTTGTATCGTTCTTCTTCAATCTTGTAATAAATGAATAGAGAGTTTGCTAGGTTACACGACTTCGAGATTTGTGATTCGTGGATTTCATATCCATCCTAGAATGGTTATGAAATTATATCCGTTCAGTTAACTAGTATTGCCTACATATCCATTCTGTAGACGAAGTTTTTCAAGTGGGAGTAGAAAAACGATATTTCAATTGATCAATCTATTTGAAAATTAAAAACGACATATTGAATTGCCTTTATTCTGGATTGGTCTATTATTCAAAATTTTGTTTTCCACGGCCTATCCGATTTTCTTATCCTCAATAATTCTAGCCAAATCTTACGTATCATCAGCATATTAAGTGAGGAATTTGAATTCACTAGTATTTATTTTAAATTTCATATATACTACTGATTTCATTTTAATTTGACTTACAGACTACAATTAAAATGTATAAATCTAAAGAAAAATGAAAATTGCGACAATAAATAATAATTCATAAAGTAAATTTGTGTTTATCTAAAGTAATAACCTTCTCTCGGTCGATATTCCAGTGTGCTTTCCACCACCACAATGATGATAAAGTTATCATCACAAATATTTAATTAAAAACAGAATATATAGCACACTTCTTCCTTTTATGTACCGTCAATGGTGCTAAATTCATTTGTTGTCGCTCCACAAATATAAACTTTATTTATATATGAATAAAAATCATGAATGACCAATATATTCCGGGAGAATTTAAATAAAATCTCCGTGTGGAAGGAGAAAGTGAACCGCGTCGGTGTTACGTCCACTCAACAAAAAGGTAATAAATATTTCAACACTCAGCAGACGCGGTTTAATATATTCATCTTGCGGTCGGCGAGACATACGACTTCTTTTTATATACAGGAAAGTTCTACAGGCATACCGTAGTCTAACCCTACCCAATTCAACCCTTACAAAAAGATACATGCATCAGTAGTGGGACCAGCATAGGGTGCCTTTATAACCAGAGTATGGCCATGGTCCAAGATCACCGCCATTGGCGGTAATTCATTTCCCTATTTATTTGTAATAAATGTGATATTATATTAAAAATGAATATTAAATTATCACACTGTGAATTTATAAAGGTAATAAAAATTAATTTATTTAAGAGATACACAATTATTATTAAGACATACATTTAGAGGTTATGTAGAATACAGGGTGAGTCTGGGAAGACGCCCCCCCCCCCTTTAACTTTTTTAGTATAAGTAATAGAAAAAAATGGCTCATATAAAAGTTTTATTATTTTACATATACTATTTGATGGCAGATGTAGATATTTTTTATAAAGACAGGTTTACAAGATACGACTATCAACTTTTATTTTTCAAATGGCAACCTATATTTTAATAAAATAGAAACCACCATTTTTTCTCTTTTCAACGATGTATTATTTTTTATTAATGTATTTGAAAAATTTCGAGAAAAATGAGATAATTTAGAAATATTAGAAATAATTTTTAAACAAATATTATAGGTGGCTATGTGAAAATAAACAAAACGTAACAATGTAAAACAATTAAATTAATGTCAAAAAGTATACATTTGTTTGTTACTTAATTTAACTTATTTTGTAAACAAAAAAAAAAAAACATTTTGAAATGTTTACGAAGAACGAATTAATTAATATTTGTTTAAAAATTATTTCTAATATTTCTAAATTATCTCATTTTTCTCGAAATTTTTCATATACATTAATAAAAATTAATACATCGTTGAAAAGAGAAAAAATGGCGGTTTCTATTTTATTAAAATAATTATAGGTTGCCGATGCGTTGCGAGCGTCGCTCTAGCGGCTTCGCGTGACAATAAAGCGCTGACAGAACTGAGTGAACGCGTTTTATCATGAATGCAAAAGAGTGTCTTTTGTGGTAAAAACTAATATAATCCCATTGTGCAATGTCGGTTATTATAATCAAATGTGGGTTTAAGCTAAACATTTGTATTTTTCGAAAGAAAAGTTTAAATTAAGGTAAAAAAAAAACTTGTCAAAAGCCACCATGTTTACGATGTTAAATAGTCAAATTATAATAAAATAAAATTTGGATGAAACTCCGGGAGCACTCAAAAATTGAGGTTTGTATCAATATAAATTATTTAGGGCCGGTATTTCCATCTCCGGATAAAGTTCAGGATAACTATCCGTCAGATAAATGATAAAATATCGCAACGAAATAAAAGCATAAATGGAGTAAATTATAATGTATGTCATTTTTTGATGCGATATTGTTCATTTATCCGACAGATAAGTTATCCAGTACTTTATCCGAAGATGGAAATACCGGCCCTTAATAATATATCTAATATGAAACAGGTTGGAAGTCGAAAAGCTGTCTTATATAATCTGTTTTATTTTTATACTTTTTAAGAAGCACTGAATGCTATTTTTTATTTGACTAAAATCAAATTTGCTAACACAATAAGTTTGTGTGTATTAATTAATTAATCGATTCGACTGAACAAACTTGATAACTGTCTTGATTTGAACAGTTAATAATATTTTGAGTCAGAAAACGCTCATTCAAGATGTAAACAAATTTGACATGTCCTACTGGCCGCCATGACAGGTGCGCTTACGGCGCCATCAACCGATTCTGCGGGTCCCAATTCTGCAAATTGTTTTCAGACATTATATGTTCGTGATACTTTTTTGATTTTCGGTATAGAAAATGTATTACCTACTATATTTTCTAATCATATATTTTGGAAGTAGTTTCTGCCTGTATAATAATTATTCGTTAATGTACATTGATGATTATATTACGAATATTTACAAGGGCGATTTGAACAAATAAAAACTACTTAATTTTTCGTTTCAATTTTTTTTTATTTTCCAACCTAGTCTTCTTTTAGGCTTATACACTTTCTGAAACTCCGCGTTAGTTAGATAATCTCTTCAAAATAATAGGATCGTTCTAACTCTGCAAAATATGCATTTGTCTTCGCAATCAACTCAATAAAATCTTCCCGCTAGACGTTTCTTCATGGAATGTTATAAAATTGCATATCACTTAATACAGTTTCAAGACAGCATCAACCAAGCCAAACATTTCTGCAATAGTAAAGGAATTCTCTAACAATATGTACCACCGAGCAGGTTCCCCAGTGTTCGACTGAAGTGGTTCTTAAACTCCCGGAGTTACCACTTATAACGATTATCAGTTGTTATGTAATGTAAAAATATTTATAATGTTATTAAATTGTATACGATATATATATATATATATATATATATATATATATATATATATATATATATATATATATATATATATATATATATATATATATATATATACTAAAATTTTGCTTTTAATCGGGGTTTCGAAAAATTGAACATATTTATTATTTGTATGTCTAAGGGCCGGTTGTACAATCACAATTTAAACTATGTTTATTACAAATCCATGGTAACGCGCAAAAATCTTGCTGTACATCAACGGTTTACAGTTTTTATTTAGTTTAAACCACTGCACATTTCTTAAACGCTCGTGATCGACCGTTTAAACTACAGGTAAACTTAGTTTAACTTTAAACTGCCGATATTTTAAGCTGCAGTTTAAACTGTAATTGTACAACCGGCCCTAAGTTTATAACAATCTGTGTTGGAGTAAATGCGACGGCTATGTAATGCATCCCACATGGGGAACAAGGGAGCCAAAGGTGGAGAATAGTGGGATGCGGAATAGGTTAGAACTCTAACTACATCAATTTTGCATCTGCAACTCTAGAGGAGTGAGCTGGTTCGTTAACATGATCGGAAACGATTTTTTTGTAGGCCAATCGTGGAAGTTTTTCTTGGAGCTTGGTTCACAGAGTGTCTAATAACGATAAATAGGATGCACCTGTAGTAGTATTACCTTTTTTTGAATAATCGATAGAATTATTCTTTGCGAATCCTAAAAGACTTACCATAACAGGCTAAAGGAACGGTCTTTGCTTTCTTAGGTGCAGACTCCCCACTGAAAACCCATTATTCATTGGTCTCAGGTGTATAATGGTGTAAATAGCTGCAAATTGGTTTTATCCATTTCCGGAAATTATTCGACTAATTCGATTCAAACAAACGCTAAACACATAGAAATAGACCCATTGGCTGAAACCATTCCTCCAAGAGATGGTACTAACTGAAAAGAACCACGTATCATTTCTCTGAAGTTATACGGACTTTTCAAATCACCCTCGTATTATCTATGTCTATAATTCTGTTCTGTTTTTAGGCAAATCTAGGTCAAAATTTTCGTTGTAAATCGCTTTGAAAATGCCTGTGCTTAGTTTACAATTTTAACCGAGCATGAAATTGTGCTAGGTTTAAATTTGTTGGTAAATGGTGTAATATAGTAAACGCCTTAAGGTCCCAAAAGCATCCACAACTATTATGAAAAATGCATCACAATCATAAAACTCATTCTGTTGTATTTATTTCGCTATCTTTCCTGCATCATTGTAATTTATAGTTCAACTTCTACGCCAATGTCTTACTAGTTCGTCCTATCTTCCTCTATTTTCGTATAGGAGTGTATAGTTCTGTTTGGGTGAGATAGAAGCTCTGCTATCTATTCATTGGTGATTCAAAGCTGCTGCATTCATCCCGAGCCTGTATAATTTAACACGATATCCGTCCGAAGAGAATTGGCTTCGAATAAAAAAGCGAAAGACAGAAAGGCGATGATGTATGAGCAGAAGACTTGATTTATATGTTTGTCTCAACTATAAGTGCGGGGTATTTCAATTGCACATAATTCTTAACAGGATTCTTGATATTATTTTTAGAGCAATGGATAATTTCATGTTACATTCTGAAGAATTTTACAAGACGCTTTAAAAAGTAAATAGCTGTTCTTTAAAAACCTTTGCATATAACGTCGTCAATAGCACGAAATGATGTAACTCATAAAATGCGAAAAAAAGAGATATTTTACCTATTTGGATAAAATGACCTGCTTCACAGTTACACGAAGTGGCGGATCTCATAACAAATAAATTATTATTATTAAAAAATAAAAGCCAACACATTACCTTCCGTCAGTTATATGAGGCATTTACGAAAATTATACCGGTAAACTGTTACCGGTAAACTGCTGTTTATCAGGTTATAGCTACCGGAATCGATATTTTAAGAAGGCAAGTGGTAAACACAGTAGATCCATAACCTATAAAAAAAATCTGATGTGGTCAGCACTTTACCTTCCGTCAGTTATATGAGGTATTTACGAAACTTCTGCCGGTGAACTGTTGCCGGTAAACAGCTTTTTATCAGGTTATAGCTACCGGAATCGATATTTTAAGAACGCAAGTAGTAAACAGGGTAGATCCATAACCTATGAAAAAATTTGAAACAGGTTAGAAATTTGACGTAGTTAACAAACTGAGCAGAGTCCTACTTTGAACACATTTCCACTTATAACGCGCGCGCTTCGCTTTGCATCACTACCTTTTTTTGAGATTAGATTCTTCATGAATTCGGTA
This sequence comes from Harpalus rubripes, assembly GCA_963082715.1. Taxonomy (NCBI): domain Eukaryota; kingdom Metazoa; phylum Arthropoda; class Insecta; order Coleoptera; family Carabidae; genus Harpalus; species Harpalus rubripes. The sequence goes on along the minus strand of OY720449.1, from coordinate 80,009,158 downwards.
GCTGGATCTGGTAGATATTCAACAATTTTTTAACACGGTAACTTTTTACCACTCGTGTTTGCGAACACAGTCGGTAGATGCGGTATCTACCGGTAGAATTTTCGTAAATGCCTATGTATTTTCTATAAAATCCATACAGAATGTTCCTTGCAAAAGATTTTAAATTTCTTGTATGTACATTACCTTTCGACAGTTGCATGTATTTTATACAAATTCCATACAGATAGTATCGAGCAAAAAGATCCTATATTTCGAGTATAATTTGAACAGAAATATACTACGAATATGTCAATTGCACTTGACACTGACATCTTTCAATCAGAATTTTCTTAATATAGATGTTTCTACCACAGCTGGCTAATTTATGAAATTTATTTTTTCTTTAAAATTTTATAACTCTCTATCCATTTAATATTAAGTATAAAATGCAGTCAAATCGTATAGAGAATACAATGTTCTTTAATATTTATAATAACATTAAATGTGAAAAAATGATATTTAACATCGTTTTTTCAAGAAAAACTGTTAAAATCTTCAAATGAGGATACTTCCGGTTGACCAATGATAACCAAAATCTAATCAACTCGCTCTTCATATGGATGCAACGAAGAGGAATACGAAAGAATTATAATTTTTGGAATTGTAGTATTAGAGTTATCGTAGACGAAAATTTTGTTACACGCACACATCCACACATACACAAACACACACACACACACACACACACACACACACACACACACACACACATACATACATACATACATACATACATACATACATACATACATACATACATACATACATACATACATACATACATACATACATACATACACACATACAGACATTGTAAAAATAGTAAAATCGTATTCTAGGGACCTTAAAACGTGCTTATTCATTAAAAACTCACCACCGATTTTTTTGACCAAAGACAATACCTTCCTTACCTAAAGATGACGGAAGGTAAAAATCGTGACAACCAGTGGCACTAAAAACATGATCTTTAAGAACCAAGACTTTAATTTTGCGAATTTTAAACAAATGTCTGATTTGTGATCAATACATAATGTAGTATATACCATTTAATTGTTTCCTATAGTATTGAAATACCATGTATGCAGTTTTGTATTTACGCTCATTCAAATTTTGTGAAAAACTTTAAAACGGTCTCCTATAAAACTTTCAAAAATGAGTTACATAATTTCGTGTTACCGACGAAGATATATGACAACCAACTAATAAGACGAAAATATATTGCTGATGAGTGGAAAACAGCGAAAGCAATATATCAAGAATTACCTACGGATGACAAGTTTGCTAATGTGAGTTACAGCTTTGTGAAACGTCGTCGTGTAGTAAGACTTTTTTATAAATCAATGAGTTTCAAATAGACAAACGTTACGAGGCGATTAAATGTTACAAAAAGAAAAGATTTGACTTAATGGAAAAAAGGTATTTTTTTTCGATAAATCCATGTCAGAACTATTAAGGAATTAAGGGCTGATAATAGACCGTATATTTTCTTTGTAACCAATTGAAAAATAGACATTCTTATTAACGAGCAAATAATACTTTGGGGAATATATATATATATATATATATATATATATATATATATATATATATATATATATATATATATATATATATATATAAGGGAGGTATAGGGATCGTGCTAAAAATCGCATATCGAGATTTTGGTAAATGAGCACGTTTTAAGGCCCCTAGAATATCAAATTTTAACAATTTCAGGATGATGTCTGTATATATATATATATATATATATATATATATATATATATATATATATATATATATATATATGTGTGTGTGTGTGTGTGTGGGTGTGGGTGTGTGTGTTTGTATGTGTGTGTATGTATGTATGTATGTATGTATGTATGTATGTATGTATGTATGTATGTATGTATGTATGTATGTATGTATGTATGTATGTATGTATGTATGTATGTATGTATGTATGTATGTATGTGTGTGTGTGTGTGGATCCTTCACTCTAATTCAAATACTATCATTCAGATTTGAAAACTTGTATTTTGACCTTTCTCTAATACGAAAAGGGCCCATTAGATTTTGGTGTAAATCGGATAACCGAAAATGGCACTTTAGGTACTTGAAGCTCAAAATAGTTTTTTAAATACCTTTAAATTTCGAGATTAATGTTATTATAAAAATTAAACATTATTAAATTTTGTACAGATCTGCACTAATACTTTTTCTACATAATTTATGAATAAAATTATAAAATTATCCATAATTTAAATAAACAAACAAAACGAAGTTATACAAATGTATGTTACTGACAGATAAATGTCACTATTAAAGAACTAATCATTTCAAAATAATATTAGTAATGTTTTAAAAAGAAAAAAGTAAATAGAACAATAGAAAAGGAATTCAATATAGTTTCTAGCATAAGTAAATATGTAGGTATGTATTTAGATTAATAACAATTAACGATTCACGAAAATGTTTAAGCTAATCCTCATTTTTGGATTAGTGAATTCTATTCTATCCCGGTATTTAAAATTTAATCTTCATTTTATTATAGCTCCGGTGGCTCAACGGCTAGAGCCTCATAAGTTATGAGTGCGCTCGGGGCTCTGGGTTCGAATCCCACTAAGGCATGGATGTGTGTAAATGGGAATCCACTTTGTGATTGGGATTTAATCCTGTTGAGACGTTTAAAAAAAGGTAGTAACTTGGATTAGATTAGACTATATTTTAAGAAATAAACTGTCAAAATTAGAGTAAAATTCGCTAATCCAAAAATACGGATTAACTTAATCTTTTTTGTGACTCGAGCTGTAAAAGGCGGGAGGTATAGTGTTGGCCACACCAGATTTTTTATTTATATTTTAAAGTATAGTCATAAGTCTTAAGACTAAAATTTGTTCATAGTAGAACAAATTTTAGTCTTAAGACTTATGACTCGTCCCCAGTGTATATTGTAAATTTAATTACAAATTTTGATTGCCAGTACATATATTGTAAAACAGTATTCCAGTGCATAAAAGCTTGGGTTAATTGAATCTCGTGATTCCCTTTGTCGGCGTCTAAGCTCTCCGACGCCACTGTAAGACGTCTGCGTCTACATCATAGTCGCCCCATCCCAACGCAATTAGAGCAGGAATTAATAATATAATAATAACCGTAATTAAGCGTGGATGAGGCTATTTTGAATTACATTCACACTAGTAGTGAGTTGAGGCTTTTGCTTAATTTAGTTTGTGTTTACGCTACCACGTCAGATAAGGATAATCTCCTTCGGCTTTGGCTGCTTTTAGAATTTATTCAACCAGCTTGCTCATCATTACAACTCGGAGAATAAGATATTCACCTCGGTATTCACTTGTTGGAAACAAAGGTAATACATACGTCGTTCTGTTAAGAAAAAAGACAATTCCTTACTACAAAGATTAAATACGGCACATTAAGTGACAAAGGTACTTTTTTGGTAAGGACCAATTATTAAGGTATGGTGATTTTCGAGTAGAGATTTTTATGTAATCTAGCTAATCTAATAATGAAAGTATTTTTCAGGGAGGGGGTATGTAAAGAGGGGGAGTGACTTCGAGTAATTACATACTTTTAAACATTGATATGTAACACTGTGGTTTAGGGAAAGTGTATTGAGTCTGCTTCAGGGACGTTTCTAAGGGTACTGCCGCCTGCGTGCAAATATATAATTTGCCGCCCCTAAGTGATAACTACACAACAAAATACAATTTTTACTAAATCAGTCAGTGCGATTTTTTTTTTTTTTTTGGAAAGCGCTGTTTCACCTGTCTATCGATTTTTCAGTGGCAGGCAGTAAGATTTAATTTCCTGTTAGAGAAAATCAATATTGTATATATATATATATATATATATATATATATATATATATATATATATATATATATATATATATATATATACATAGGCTGTCTCGCAACTCGCGCCCCAGAGCGAATGAGGAAACACGAGACTTCACTCGGATGTGTAATTTCGAAGAAAAAAAATCTAGCTTAAAAGATATTCGAGAAAAGACGTCTTAAAATTGACCAATCAAAAACCTACACCTTTAACGTGTGTTTGCCGTAATTTTACGTTACTATGGTTTTATACAAATCAAATCTTCTTTAAAATGTGTGGACGACTGTAGTTTCCGAAAAATGTCAGTATCAAATTAAATTTGACAAGGTGAAAATAAAAGGTAAATTCTTACCATGTATTCAGCCGCTGATTACTTAGAAATGATTATAATTTTCTGAGAATGTGGACATATCGCCAGAGAGGCAGCACTAGTCTATTCGGAACGTTTTCCGGATAGAAATCTTGTGGATCATAAAGTGATATTGAGAGCCATCGCAAGGACGCATGAGACCGGTCAAGTTATGCCAGATCAAATGACAATAATATTTTCGTTTAACACATTTTACACAGCTGCTACAACACGTTGCACTGTACGATATAAATGATGATCTCGGATGACACTTTCGCTAACCTAAATTTGTTGACAGTGAAAAGTCAACTTTAAAGTGTCAAAATTACAGTAAGTCAAACTCACTAGTAGTATTTTTAAAACATAGCAACCAGTTTTATTTTGTAATAATATCATCACACCTCAAGATATCCTTCCGGGATTGGTGAATTAAAAAGTCTTGTAACTCCGTTATGCAAGCAGCCGCAAATTATTTTCTTCTATTTGTTGGCAACCTATTGTCGTCGGCAAGTGTCAGTTTCGTCTGGGGCGCGAGTTGTGAGAAATCATGTATATATACTAGTATTAAATACCTAATATTGTTTATTTTTTTGAGTAATTTAAATTTCTATCATAAAATGTTATTCTAATTAACTATTTTTTAACATAACTCTTTCAGAGTTCATCCTAGGCAAAAAATGTAAGAACTCGTTTATGTATAGGAAATTACGAGCTTTGATTTTGTATTATTTTAAATTTTGATACGGGCCACTGTTTTCAAGAAAATGGTCAAAAACTGATTCTTTGCACCTTTGACACAAGTAGCGGCAAAATCCGAGGTCGCTAGATGCTGCAAAATAAGTATGTCCCAATAAAGAGAATAAAATTTACGCCAGCTTGTCACCAATTATTTGCACAATGAACACCTTGCCGACAGGCCTACATGTAGATAATTATTTGTTAAATTTAACAAATTGATTTTAGAAAAAAATTATGTAAACCATATAAATGATTAAAATTTTGCGCCACTAAGAATTTTGCGCCCGTGGCATGCGCCACCTTTGCCACGCCCTAGTTACGGCACTGATCATCATTAGGTAAAACTTGTTTTTCAGCAGGTCTCAACGAAAATGTTGTCTCCAAGTTAATCTGTCCTGCGCGTCTCAGCCTTACAGACTATACTCCAAATTAGACATTTTGCAAATCTTTTTCGCAATTCAATATTAATGCTTTTGGCTATGCCCAGTTTTATAAAAGTAAATTAAATTTTTATCCAGGATTATAATTAGAATCCGGGATTTTGCATATATTATTATATGTACAAAATCCCGGGATTTTGAAACCCTAGATTAAATTTGTTTATAAAACCGGGCATAGTCTTGTATTTTACAGTATGCTGCCCTTCCCTGTCCAATTTTGAGTCTAATTTCTTCCTTGCAGCTTCTTTTATAGGTTAGGATAAATAAACAAAATTTTCCACCGGTTTTAAATCGTTCCAACCCTAATCAAGTCGATTTTAGAACTATAAATGCGCACATAGATTCTAAGCAGTTTTGAATCACGTTCTGAACTCCTGTGAACTTTCTGTTGGAACAAACCTATAGATTTCTTGCAACGTTTAACAGACTTTGAAATTTAAAGTATAATTTATTTATCGAAACCGTTGTACAGTGCTGACTGCTGAATAAACAAAAGTAGTCTCCTGACATTTGCGACATCTTTCTTGAAATTGAATGTTTTTTGACCGGATGCGGCAGTCGAGAGAATGCAGTGCAGGAAGCATTTATTAATCCGCTCTGACCGATTACGACTCCACTTGGGATTTTCTCGAAAGGTGATTTGTCAAACTGAATAAAATTTTATCCACTTTGTTTTGGAAGCTTTCTAATTTCTTACAAAAGAAAGTTTCTTAGATGCATTTCTCAAACTCAAAAAAAGAGATCCATATTAATGGCATTAATAGACCTGACTCATCACTTCATCACTGAGTGTCCCTTATGTGAGAAAAGTTTCCCAGTAGAACATCTTCGTCAAGCTACTGAAGAAATTGTTGAATGAATTAATGGTTTAAAAATTCAATTCTAATTTTGTTCGTCGCGTTATATGTATATTTTAGGTTCTGTTATTATAAACAATATCCTATTCGGATGCAGTATTTTTTTCTGCAGCAAAAACCTAAATACAATATTGTTCTAAAATAATTAGAGAGCAAATAAATAAATAAATATATCATCACGGCTCATTACCCATTGCTGGGTGTGCCAATCTGTTTTGTACACAGATATCGGTAATGATGAAATATTTGCACCGTGCGGACGTTTACCACGCGTCATCTCATGCTAGCGTGGAGAGTCACCACCCTGTGCCTGTATATATATATATATATATATATATATATATATATATATATATATATATATATATATATATATATATATATATATATAGATGTGCAGAGTACTCGCGACTGGTTCGAGTAGTTAAGAAAACAAATTTTGAAGCGGGATTTCGACAGTCGAATGAAATTTAGTAGACAGAAATAATTTTGACACTCTTTTTAAGAGTCTTGAGTCTTTGAAAAGTTTCTGGTTTTTTCTTGTTGTTCGCAGCAATCATCAATTTTTTTTATAATTTTTGTTTTATAATGTAAAACGACGTATATTTTGTACAAAATTTATAATTTTATTATATATGACAATGTCTGACCTTAAGTCCAACTCAAAATTCGCATATTATATTTGGTTGTGAAAATTTTACTTCAAAATCTCAAATTAATAGTCCTGAGGGTGGTTTTAAATAAACCGAAAGCTTAACTTGATTAAAAAGAGTGTCATAATTATTTCTGCCCACTAAATTTCATTCGACTGTCTAAATTCCGCTTCAAAATTTGTTTTCTTATATATATATATATATATATATATATATATATATATATATATATATATATATATATATATATATATATATATATATATATATACCGGGTGTCTTCGGCCGACCAACACATGGGAGATTAACATAAGCTAGTATTTCCAATTAACTGAATTCACATGTTAATCTCCTATGTGTCGGTCGGCCTAAGACAGCATGGAAATGATCATATGCTGCATTTTAAAATAAATTCCCTGTATAGAAAAACAAGTGAAAACGATTTATTATTATTCAAACAAATGTAACTGTCAGTGATATTTCGAGTAAGTTGTAAATTGTCATAAATTTGCTTAGTTTTGTCCAATTATATTTAGATTTCTTCTAATAATGGCACCTTACTGAAGTAAATCTGAGTTAGAGATTGCAAATTATTACAAAAAATATAGCGCGGCAAAAAAATTGGTGAAGAATTTCAAGGCAAGAGTGGCGACTTTTTAGCATAAATCGTAATATTAGGCGGCTGATTGAAACTGGATCGATTTCCAGAAGACCAGAGAGTCGAATGTCAATAACTATTAGAAATGACGAAAATTCAGGATTGGTACGAAAATTCTCAAAAATCATATACACATCTGTTTGCTCTAAAAAATTTATAATTAATACTTATGGAGATAAATTGAAAAATGTTTCTATCATTGTTTTAATAAGTAAGTAAAGAAGAGCGAGAAATGGTTTAATTCTATGGATAATGGAAGAGAAGAATTATTTTCGGAACTAACATGTAACTATTTTATGAAATGAGTTCACAAATGGAATGTTCTCATACGCATTATCACTGTTCATAGTGAATTATGATAAAGGATACCATGCAAAGTAAATATGCTTTTAAAATTAGCTCATTTCAAACAAACGTGAGCATACAATTTCATCACAAAATTTCATTTCATTTCTGAAATCCCATTTGGAAGCTAAATTTACCAGCATTTAATTTGGTCTGGCAGCAATATACAAACAATATAACATACGTAAAGGAAACACATTGAAATTTAGACATTTAGTAAAAGGGAAGAACATAATGGTTAGAGATAACTCGAATACGTCTGGCGAATCCGAATAGATATCAGCAAATCCTATAGGAATGTATCCTTGTCAAGAGAAGAATTGTTTCCGTATGCCGCAAGCCGAAATGTCGTCTCATCGTTAATTTAAATAATCTAATGTATCATCCCGCCGTTTCAGTTGTAATTGGATTTGTCAGTTTTTACCTCCCACTACCCTTGGTAAGGGAGGTATAGGGATCGTGCTAAAAATGGCATATTGAGATTTTGGTAAATGACCACGTTTTAAGGTCCCTAGAATCCAATTTTAACATTTTCACGATGATGTCTGTGTGTATGTGTGTATATGTGTGTGTGTATGTATGTGTGGATCCTCCACTCTAACTCAAATACTATATCATTCAGAAAATTTTGAAACCTTGTATCTCGAAATTTTTCTATAATGGGAAGAGTCCATTAGATTTTGGTGAAAATCGAATAACCGGAAATGGCACTCTACTTGAAGCTCAAATTAGTTTTTGTTTTTCGAAAAATACCTTTAAATGTATTTTTCGAGATTAATGTTATTATAAAAATGAAAGAATATTAAATTTTCTATAGATTTGCATTAATAATTTTTCTATATATGTTATGGATAAATTTATAAAATTATCTATAATTTAAATGCCAGAGCCTACGCTTTAAACAAACAAAACGCAGTTATTCAAATGTATGTAACTGACAGAAAAATGTCACTATCAACGAACTAATCATTTCCAAATAATATTAGTAACGTTTTAAAAAGAAAAAAAGTAAATAGAACAATAGAAAAGAAATTCAATACAGTTTCCAGCATAAATAAATATGTAGGTATGTATTTAGATTAATAAAAATTAACGATACACAAAAATGTTTAAGTTAATCCTCATTTTTGGATTAGTGAATTCTATTCTATCCCGGTATTTAAAATTTATTCTTCATTTTATTATAGCTCCGGTAGCTCAATGGTTAGAGCAACGCTTCATGTCATGAGTGCCCTCGGGGTTCTGGGTTCGAATTCCACTAAGGCATGGATGTGTGTGAACTATGTAATTGGGATTTAATCGTCTTGAGGGGTTTTTAAAAAAGGTAGTTACTTGGATTAGATTAGACTATATTTTAAAAAATAAACTGTAAAAATTAGAGTAAAATTCGCTAATCCAAAAATAAGAATTAACTTAATCTTTTTTGTGACTTGGGTTGCAAATGGCGGGAGGTATTGTGTTGGCCACACCAGATATTTTCTTTATCAAATTAAATAATCTGGTAACATTTTTCGCTAGCTTTTATAACCTTTTTGATCTGTTGTACAGAATTATCAAATTCCCCCTGAATGTAGTTGTTATTGGCTTATGAGGATTGACGTTACTTTGTGATCGGCGCGGCGCTGCGCTGGCGCTCCTAACATTTCAACGTCCACCGGCTTCGAATTTCTTTATGGCAAAACCAACAAAGGAAACTCAGCGTTTTATTTGGTATGTAGCTTCCATTTATCTTTCTTGTGGCTGGCCTTTTCTCCATGTAAACAATTCCGATACAAATTGACGAACTGTAGGAAATCAGCACGCTGAGTTGCACTTTACACTTGCATGTTACTTCATCGTGAAGAATAAGAATGCTGAAGTTTATAGCCGTTATAATATAGCGCGAACAAAAATGGTTAAGGAAATATGTCATAATTTTACTTTTAAAGTTTTATGGCGTGCGTGCCCTATATGTACACTGTAACTAAGTTTACAAGTTTACTTGGAATGGTTGGTTCGGCACGACAACTGTTCTTTTCAGCCGGTGTAAAAAGAACCATGCAATTTACATATTTAATGCCAACAACGTTTTGATCTTTCTAAGAATGTATAAATAAATAAACAAAAAATCTGGTGTGGCCAACACAATACCTCCCGCCATTTACAGCCCGAGTCACAAAAAAGATTATTTTTTTTAGATTAGCGAATTTTATTCTAATTTTGACAGTTTTATTTCTTAAAATATAGTCTAATCTAATCCTTTTTTTTAAACCCCTCAACAGGATTAAATCCCAATTACAGAGTGGGTTCACATGCACACACATTCCATGCCTTAGTGGGATTCGAACCCAGAGCCCCGATGACATGAAGCGTTGTTCTAACCATTGAGCCACCGGAATTATAATAAAATGAAAATTAAATTTTAAATACCGGGATAGAATAGAATTCACTAATCAAAAAATGAGGATTAGCTTAAATATTTTTGCGAATCGTTAATTTCGATTAATCTATGCTCTGTTCCATTTAAGCCATTCAGTAGATGGCACTGGCAACAGCGCAAATCTGAAGTAGCCGAAATTATATTGGGTAAACTTGTCTTGTCTCAAATTTCAGCCAATCAGAGATGTCAAAACTATTCCCTATGCTCCGCAATACTGAATGGCTTAAATGGAACAAAGTATATATGCATATCTACATATTTACTTTACTTTACTTTACGGTATTGAATTCCTTTTCTATTGTTCTATTTACTTTGTCCTTTTTAAAACGTTACTAATATTATTTTGAAATGATTAGTTCTTTGATAGTGACATTTATCTGTCAGTTACATACATTTGAACAACTGCGTTTTGTTTGTTTAAAGCGTAGGCTCTGGGATTTAAATTATAGATAATTTTATAAATTTATCCGTAAAATATATAGAAAAAGTATTAATGCAAATCTATAGAAAATTTAATATTCTTTAATTTTTATAATAACATTAATCTCGAAAAAATAACATTTACAGGTATTTTTGGAAGAAAAACTATTTTGAGCTTCTAGTAAAGTGCCATTTCCAGTTATACGATTTCTCCAAAATCTAATGAGCTCTTTCTAATACAGAAAAAGTTCGAAATACAAGATTTCAAAATTTTCTGAATGATAGTATTTGAGTTAGAGTGGAGGATCCACACACACATACACACAGACATCACCGTGAAACTGTTAAAATTGGATTCTAGGGACCTCAAAACATGCTCATTTACCAAAATCTCGATATGCGATTTTTAGCACGATCGCTATACCTCCCTTTCCAAGGGTAACGGGAGGTAAAAACTACATACGAGTTCTGTTAGAAAAGTATCCGCCCTTATTTTTTTGCGAAAACCTGATGGATTTGAATCAACCGCGCTTGCATCAGCCGACTTTGAACCTACGTGCGCAGGCGTGTTTTTTTTTTTTTTTTTTTTTTTTTTTTTTTTTTTGATAACTTTATCCCTTGTTTTTATGGATACCACGTAAACACAAACGATATTTTGTTATTCATACGTTTGACAGAAGTCAATCAAGTATTTCATCATCACTGTCAGAATCAAAATAGTTATTTGTGTATCAAGAGCGTAAAGTGAATGTTCGTGCTCGTAAATTGAAGCGCGAGCGCAGCGAGCGCTACAATCGAGCTAGAGCAATAAAGATACTTTACGCTAGAGATGCACACATAATTTTTTCTACGACTTTACTAACGAAATAAAAAAATAATAATACCTATTTAGTAAGTTCAATTCAATCTCAACCAATTTCCTGTTTTGTGTTGCTGTAACCATGACGATATGAGTAAATAAATAATTCTGATGCCAACAATCATTGTTTTATGAAAAGTTTTCACACATACATCAAAAATGTGCTCAAACATCTCCGAAAATAGTGAAGATAGTGATTTTTCTTGCACTCCTCCAGATATATTCGAAACGGCGCAAAATGCTTTCTTGAGTTTATTACCTGCAAAATCGAGAGCATTATACGAAAAGAATTATAATAACCTCTTCATTGAATGGTGTAAGTTAAAAAAATCAAGAATTACAGTGAAAATGTTTTACTAGCTTACTTTTTGGAAAAATCTAATGTAATGAAATCGTCTTCTCTTTGGTCCATTTATTCCATGCTAAAATCAACACTAGCAGTTTAGAACGATATTGATATCAGCAAATTCAATGGGTCCATTTTAATTGTGAAGATTCCAGACTCAAAAACTAATGTGCAGCGAACATTTATTGTTGATGATCATAATCTTTTGTCAATGTACAGAAGATATGTTGCTCTTCGGCCCTCTAACATATCATCTCGGCGATTATTCATAAATTATAAGCATGGCAAATGTACCGCATAAGATGTTGGAATGAACACTATAGGAAAAATACCATTTAACATTGCACAATATCTGAATTTACTTGATTCGAAATCATTGAAAGGCCATTGTTTCCGCAGATCCTATGCTACATTACTAGCTAATTCCGGAGCTGACAGTTGTTGAAGAAGGTTATGTTGATGAAAGTTTGAAAAACAAAATTGATACAGCGCATAAAATTTTAACAAACAAGGAGAATCAAACTTCTGCCACTGCCACACTAACTGAATATTCTAGTGAGAATGTCACAGTCACAGAATCTAATTTATCCTAGTCAGCTGTTTCAAGCTCTCGAATAAATATACAAAACTGTCAAAACTGCACATTCAATTTTAACATTGTCGGCCAATGATTAAATCCACTAAGTTTGTTAATTATGAAATATATTTCTAGTTGTAATTAAATGTACATTCACCAACAGAATAAAGTTGTAACTTAATTAAATAAATAAGTTGGTAGCGTAGCTAACTTCGTATTGTTTGTAGCACATTTGTAGTGTAAAACAGAACCTAACGTATATTTTAGATTTCGTAAGTATTGTTTTAATAAATTAAAATTTCAGCAATAATATGTATTTATCTAAGCGAGCAAATTAAGTACTTTACCGTGCGTTGCGATGGGAGACGCGTCGTAAAGTGTTGTTTTGCTCGTTCCTTAGTAATCATTAACTTTACGATGACAAAAGAGAGCATAAATATCAACTTTTCATGGTGGTCGTAGAAAAATAACATTTATAGCATCTAACATCGCGAAAAATGCAAATTAGAAGGGAGAAATAATAACAATATTGAAGAAAAATAGTCTAACAAGAAAATAATTTTAATGTGTCAATGCCAACCTAAAGTGATTTGTCGTAATTCCTGGTATAACTATCTGACGGATAAAATTGTAAGAGACAGTCTTGTTTATCGAAGGTATAATTGCTAGGATAAAGTTATACCTCCGATAGTTATACCATAGTTTATCCATCAATTGTAAAAGTGGGCCTTAGTTGTATTTGGGAGACAGCATGAAAAATTGTAAAAATTCCGTGATATTAATACATGGGTAATTGTTACGTGTTATCTACCCTTGAAAAATGTGCAATGTCACCATGTGAGTTGTCATGCCAAACATATGAAATACCCCAAATTAATAGAATTATATCCACGCAACAGTTCGGGAGAGATAACGTGGAACGAATGACGTTTCCGGCAATTTTTTTCATTTTTTCAATACCACAAGTGGTGTGTCAAAGTCAACAATGTCCATCACGAAGTAGGTAGATATTATGGAGCGTCTATTTATAACCATACGAGTATGTCAAAAATTCGTAACGTCAGATTCATGCATACTCTGTTCGTTGTTACGTGATATGTGTTACATGTTACTCGGCCAAGGTCACAAACAAAAATTTTTTGTATCTCGAACATACATGAAATGGAAAAAAGGGGTTAGCGTTTCACGATTCCTAATAAAGAGTTTTTGAATTTCAATTAATTTTTTCCGAACAAACATTGTAAATATATAATTGAGGTTTTCCGTCTATTACTGTATGGGACAAATACAGAAAATTTATTTTAAAATGCGACATATGGTTCATCACTTCCATGGTTACTCATACGACTGGTAAAAAATGACATCAGTGTAATATTTGTCCATTTTAAAATGCAACATTATAAATAATATTGCAGCACAGGAGAGACCTCCAGACCACATCACAAACGGTGTAAATTCTTTCTACAACCGCCTAGTATATTGCCTTAGTGTGAATGGGGCTGTTTTTGAAAATTAGGTTTAGATTTATGGTTTATATTTTAGATTTAAAGACTTTGGCTGCATATTATGTTACGACTCCATTCACACCTCAGAATTTAGGGTCTCTAAATCCAAATCATAAAGCTAAGCATTGCAAAGTCCAAACTTTAGGTTTATGATTTAGTTTGACGTCACAAACTTCACCAATGATAACGAGTCTGAAATGATATAGATATATACACCCATCTTTATTTAGTATCCATTTGGTGGATTCGGCTTTTTAAACAAATGCGAAAAGAACATGGAGACTGTCATAACTTAATTGCTGCAATATAACCAATAATGCCAAACGAATGACAATTTCACGGCGCACAGGTGTCTTGTTGAGTACTGCTCTACCGATATTTTAATCTTGTTTCTGAAGCATTTACACAGATGTCTGTACATATCAAAACTAAGTTTCAGGTAATTTAAACTTACATTTATGAATGACTTACTTAACCCTTCAGTGGTCGCGTGAATATTTATAACACGAGCAGTTGCACCGGATTCACAGACCGGATGTATCTAATTACGATTTTTAACTATCAGTATGGTGTTTCTAATCACCCTTATGGTCTTTGAAGATTAGGATAATATCTAGGAGTCCTTCCAATAAAATTTAAATATTTTTTACGCAGTTTATATTACTTTATTACTCAAAATATGATCTAAACGAAATTTCAATAAAATTAAAGTTAAGTTTTAACTATCAAAATATGGGAAATAAAATATAGGGAAGTAATTTAAATTCATATATTAATATGCACAAAGATATAAAAAATGCATTAAAAAGTTGAACTGTTAATTTTTTTCTTTATTTTCTATGCAATTACGAAAAATTCCTGCGATACGCTCTGTATTGCACCGATAATAGGAAAATTTAGTTTTTGTGTTCTCTTCCAAAGATCTGTAAACACATCGCTCTTGTTTATTTTTCTAAAGTGAAACAGTAATTTACAATTTTACATATTTCCTGTAATCGGTATTTAAATTTTCTAGGCAAATTTGTCAAATTAACTTAGGTAAAAATGGTACGCCAATAGTTACGCCGGTGTGTCAGACCGGAATATTTCATATGTAGTGTAATACTGAACGCATAAAACGAAAACGAGCCATGGAAAGTCTGGTATAATAGTAAGGAAGGTACTTAGAAATATAGATTATTTAAGCCCTTGAAGTTATTATTCAGAATAATTTTCGCGGCCGGTCTCACAGACAATGCGCGACTTCTGTAGAGTTAAACTTAAACAAAAACCATAAACCTAATTTTCATTTGTGAATGCACCTTAAAGATTTGATTTTTTGTTAATCCTATGTAGGTTAGATTCTTCTGAATTCATTGCTACATCTGGTATGCCTCAGGGCTCAAACCTGGGCCCGCTCTTATTTCTACTTTCCATTGATGATCTTCTACAATCTTTCATATGTCCAATCTTGGCTTATGCAGATGATATCAGGATTATTAAACGTATTGATTCGTATAATGATGCTTTATTTCTTCAACATAACCTGGACAACATGGTTGCGTGGTGTATACTTAATAAGCTGCATTTAAATGCTGATAAGTGTTTTACAATTATTTATACACGTTGCCATAAGTCTATTAATCATTCTTATACTCTTTATGGTAATATTCTCTCCCGGAAGATATCTTGCAAAGATTTGGGCGTTACCTTTGCTCATAATTTAAGTTTTTCTGAACATATTAGTTTAAATAGGGCATCTGCCAGTAGAACACTTGGATTTATAATTATAATTTCTAAGCCTTTTATTGATATTTCTATTTTAAAAACTTTATATTATCCTTTTGTTGTTACTACGCTAGAATATGCTTTACTATGCTCTGTTCCATTTAAGCCATTCAGTAGATGGCACTGGCAACAGCGCAAATCTGAAGTATCCGAAATTACATTGGGTAAACTTGTCTCTTGTCTCTAATTTCAGCCCATCAGAGAGGTCAAAACTATTCCCTACGCTCCTCAATACTGAATGGCTTAAATGGAACAAGGTACAGTTTGGTATCCTATCTATGCTCACCATATTATAGCTATTGAACGAATTAAGCGTAGATTTTTGAAATACTTCTCATTTAAACTCAATAATATTTATCCGGATGTTGGCACCGATAACGATAGTTTATTAGATCGTCACAATATGACGTCTTTGTCTGACAGGAG
Organism: Harpalus rubripes; assembly: GCA_963082715.1. Taxonomy (NCBI): domain Eukaryota; kingdom Metazoa; phylum Arthropoda; class Insecta; order Coleoptera; family Carabidae; genus Harpalus; species Harpalus rubripes. The sequence continues at coordinate 79,992,920 of OY720449.1, read as the reverse complement.
AGATCTATATTCTACATTCTCCCCTCCAGTACTACATGTCTTTAGAAAAAGACGGCAGGCTCGAAGAAAGAGACAGTTTTGTATTACCATGGTCTCTCTTCTCTTCTCAACGTATTGTCCTAAACAGATTTGATATTTGCTATTTTATTCTGCGGTGGTGTTTCACATATTCTAAAAAATAATAATTCCGAAACACAAAATTATCCAACCCATATAAATACTGTTTTAGATTCTATCTAAGAGGTCATGGTGGTGCTTTGCTGTCTCTTTCCTCGTGTTTGTCGTCTTTGTTTAAAAGGTTAGTTCAGAACTCAGTAGATGGCAACAGTAAAATTCTAAAATCATAAGTCCCCATTTACGATATGCGCAGAAGCGTACTTACTTTAAAATGCCAGGATTAAATTAGAATATATAAAACAATTAAAAACGTCGATAGATGATATAAGTAATAAATTTGGAATCGAGTATGAAAACCGGGACAATTACGTGTCCTGAAGTTGTTCATCGGTACACCGGGACATACAACTCAAAACAGGGACGAATCCCGGAAAAACGGGACGTCTGGTGTCGCCCTAAGCGTGATCCGTATACCTTTATGTAAAGTACAGTGAAAACAATGACGATGAAAATTAAATTAAAAATTTTACGATTCTTATATTTCCCATAGCTACATGGATTGTATAAATAAAACATGAAAAAAACATAGAATATCCTAATTAGGTCATTTAGTGTCAAGGGCTTTACTTGCATGCATCTATATTTAGTTCGTCACGTAAACAAGAAAAACTCATTGTACCTATATTCAGTATTTCATTATATTGTTGCATTTTATTTATAATTTCGGTTTACCTGTTTCGTATTTTACATTAATGTAAATGCGAGGTATTGAATCATTTACACCTTATAATAAATCACACATCAAGACATCGCGTAGTAATGTAAAATAAATTGGCTCCAATTTGTCAGCAGAGCTTTTAATCAGCTGTGGTTAAGCTGCTATACATCACGGTATTGTCTTCGGTCTTCGCGCCATATTGTCTACGTTCGCAGATCAAAAATGCTTCGGGAATTCGATCGCTTAATTATATCTACATCAGAGGAAATAGCTCTTAAACTCAGTAAAATGTCATTAACTACACTCCGACGGAAAACAGATGGAAGCCATCACAATCAAACAAGAAGCACGATCTTTATATTTTTCTTGTTTTATAGAATCGTCTTGATTTCTTTGACAATTGTATAAGTAAAACAGTACGGAATAGATTTCGTATATCATTAGGATCATTTTGAAATTTACATTTCAACTCAACAATCTTTGTTCTTTTTGCCTTTCCTTAAGGTATTTCTAGTAAGTAGTCATCTATCGCGAACTCACAAAGTGAAAAATTCAAAACATATTTTAATTAATGTAGAATTGTGTACATCATATAGGTATTAACAAACATACTAACAATAAAGCAAAATATATAAAAGTTCACATAGATACACAGTATTATGTCCACTATTGGACATGAGACTATAATTTGTAGTTGAATTTAGGAAAGGAGAAGATTTCATTCATGGTTTTATTTATTATTTTATTTGGTTGCTATTGAATTTCAAATTATGCGCCTTCGCAAATATTTCATTTTTCGAAAAATTTGTAAAATTGATGTTTGTCGTTTGTAAACTAAACTTTTAACTTTAGCCACTAATTTTAAATGAATATGTCAGCAATGCAATAATTTACATAAATTCTTGAGAGAATGCAGGGTCCGCTCCATTTCTTATTAATACTATATTCCCATAATATGTAGGTATGTATTTAGATCAATAAAAATTAACGATTCACAAAAAAGTTTAAGCTAATCCTCATTTTTGAATTAGTGAATTCTATTGCATCCCGGTATTTAAAATTTAATCTTGTTTTAATCGGTGACTCAATGGTTAGAGCAACGCCTCATAAGTCATAAGTGCACTCGGGTCTCTGGGTTCGAATCCCACTAAGGCTTGGATGTGTGTGAATATGAACCAACTCTGTAATTGGCATTTAATCCTGTTCAGGGGTTTAGAGGTAGTATCTTGGATTAGATTAGACTATATTATGAAATAAACTGTCAAAATTAGAGTAAAATTCGCTAATCCAAAAATAAGGATTAACTTAATCTTTTTTGTGACTCGGGCTGTAAATGGCGGAAGGTATTGTTTTGCCCACCAGATTTTTTATAGCAAATGTCTGTCTGTCAAGATGTGAATCCCAAAGACTACCAACTACTTAAATTTAATGAATTGTCAAAGATGTTATTCAAATTCGCCACAAGCTTTCGATACAGCTTTTCAATTCAAAGAGATAGAAAATATGCGCAATGGGATCTGCACATAGTAAGTCAACAATGGGCTCGTCCAAGTCATCGACTTTTTAGTAATTACATGTCGCATATGAATTTTGTATATAAACAAATGAAACCGAAATAAAAATTGCTACATATTTTGTATTTTTATACCTATAATAATGTAATTAAAGTTTTTAGCATAAAATGATCGCCATGTTGTGACGTCAGCGTCATTATAGTTGTCCAGTTATCCTGTGAAAATGTCACTATACAGTGGCCCATGTATATTTTGCTCATAAATTCGCGATTGGCTTTACACATACTCTCTCTAACTTACACATATTTAATATATCAGAATAATTTTTTATTAAGATCAAAAGAAAATTTACTTACTAAATAAATTTATATTATAATTTATATTTATTTATATAATACTTGTCATTGTTGTAATCATTTAGTAAATAGGAATGTTTGATTACTTTTTATTATGAACTATGCTTTGATTATTGTAATCAATACTGACATTGTTGTATTTAATTATAAATTTAAATACTACTTTAATTATAATAATGACACTTGGTGAGTATAATAACCTTCAATATTATATTAAAGAAAGTCTTAAAGTCACATTAATACGAGCGCATGATTAATTTGATTATGAAAACGAGCAAAAATTATTAATTTTACTTATCTGATTTTTTTTGTATAATATGTACTTTGGAAGTTTTTCATAAATTATCATTTAACACTACTCCTATACCTACTCATGTAAGTAAATCAAACAAATATATATTCTGAAATGATACCTATCTCGTTTATTTATTACCATTAGCTCTAAAGATTTTTAATCACAGTTTGTAATGGATACATAGTTTTATTCTTGCAACATTTATTGTATATTATATTACCATTATTAATGGTAACGTATTTCGGTTCTCTCTACTTACGACGAAGTGACGCTAATGTCACAACTTTCGCGCCAAAACTTTAATAATTATTTTAGGCGTTATTAAGCATAATTTCAAGAAAATTAAAATACGGAATTTCTATTTTTAAATTCTTCGTAACATAAAAAAATCAAAAAAAGTTGGACGGGCCCGTTGGTGAGAAAATGTGAGAAAAGTCTTTGACAAGTTTAAATTTCACCGAAAATGCAGATAATTTAGTGACTGCAATATTTCGTTTGAAAGCCCAGCTGGCAGTTGCTGGCGCCATTTTACTTACTACGTGCAGCGATAGAATTGTTAAATTGATAAGATCGTTCTTAATTGGATTTGTGTGATGTTTCGGCTACCGTTGAAATGAATAAAAATTAAATGACGGAATTTCATAATCTGGATAAAGCTAAATATTTGTTATGCAAACTGCAATTTTTTTTACATAAGTTGACATCCAATTAGGACACAAAAAAACATAACTTTCTTTATAACTAATGTTCTTTGCAGATATTTTCATAACGCAATCAAAAGTTTATAAGCTTAATCTCAAAAGTTTTGTCAGATTTGTAAAGATTTCTTTGGCAAAATTTTCCTTTTGGTTTAGGGATAAGTTTTATATGTAATTATTAATTATATTTCCTAGAGTTTAAAAAGAAAAGAAAACTTACATTGTTATGCTTCGGTGACAACTTTTAGAAGATATATTACTGCTGCATACCTGAAAGAAATAAAAATGTTAATAATAATGTCAAATAAAACTATACAATAAATATATTATAACAATTTTTTGCCCACTTCTACATGTTTTAATTTGCTTTAACCATCTATAGTTTGAATCGTATATTGTTACAAATTAAAATATATTTTCTATTAAATTACTACATTTAATTTTAATAGTTACTTCTCTGATGGGGCAATTCACAATAATGGTGCTATTCTGTAACTTTGCTCTGTAAGACTGTAACTCTATAGACTCTATAAGTTATAGAGCTCTGTAAGACGACAGCTTACAGAGTAGTAAAATTACCTATTCTGTAACTCCCTCTGTAACAAGTCTCGTTACAGAGTTATTCTTATAGAATTCCTAACTTCATTCCTATCTAGCTGTCAAATATGTTACAGTATATTTGACAGTAATTTTGTAGGCATTCTAAAAAATATTGAATAGAAACGATTTCTATATACATAATACACTATAAAATGGTAGGTATGTTGGTTCAAAAATACGTATTCCATAATATATTTATAGTTGAATAAGTAATAGATTCCATCACGATTTTTTCATTATTATTAATTTCTATAAATACATCATATTTACACATATGTTTATGATTAAATAAGATATATAATTATTGAATCAAAATACGTTATGTTTTGATTTTTGCAGGTAATCAATTTTTGTCATTGTTAATAATTTTTTTTATCTCCTGTGTTTTAATTTTTTAATCTATTCTCCTCGCTAGTGTGATCTATTAATATTAATTATGAAGTCATCATTTAATGACTGTTTCAATTATTCTATGAAACTGTGAAGAGTTCTCTACCATTAATTTGTACTCGTACAAGTAGATAGGGTTTTCTTAAAATTATCTTGACTGGCGGAAACTGCCCTTGTCTTTAGCTTTGAACCAATAATTATGACAAATTCTTAACTATAGCTATTTAAAATTATTAAACTTGATATTAAAGAAAAAAAGTCACTTTAATTAAAGTTTTACAATAAGTTTGTTTTAAAACATATCTTAATTAGTAATGTAATTCATTATCTGGTACACTGATCTGAATGGATTTTGATAAGTCTGGAAAAATCTTCTCTATTTTCATGCTAAAATATTTTTTAAACATAAATTTCTATAAGAATTGGTAGGATGTATAATTACCTTCTATGTTTGTCATTTAATAATAGATATAATAAAAATTGTTGACTTTTGCTTTTAATTTCCATATTTATTTAAATTTTTTATATATTTGACGTTTAAAATATATTTTTGACGTTTCAATATGCTCTGTAAATACTTTACAGTCAAGATTTTGGCGCTGTAAGATTTATAGAAATTTCTATAACTCTGTAGCGCTTACAGTACTGTAACTTGGTTACGTAATAGCAATTTGCTTACATCCTGTAACGTTGGTTACTTACAGAGCCTATAGAGCTTATAGAACGGTACAGAATAGCACCATAAGTGTCTATTATTATCAATTATTATCAATTAAATTTTAGTATTAATAACATTTTTTGTCAATTTCTCTGTTAATTATAAAAATAAATTATTACTATTTTATATCATTGTAAAGCTAAAAAAAAATCTCTTTTCAATGGCGTAACTTTCCAATATGGCGTCCATATACAAATTAAAACTTTGACATCAATCCTCGAAAACCAACATTGATAAAAAAATTGAGCATCGCCAGTCGAAAGAACATAAAAAAGTGCCCTAAAGATGTGCAAACCAAAATCCAGTATAATTTCACACTTCGAAGTTATTTGCAAAAATAAAAAAATGCAAAATTTACATTTTCGTCTATATCTAGTGACCTAGGCATTTTTTCGCAAATAACAAAATACCATTAAAATGGTCTCCTAATGGGGAAACTTTTGTCTAATTTAACCAACCTTAAATGGGACACTGTATATACCGGGTGTCTTAGGCCAACCGACACATGGGGGATTAACATGGAAAATCAGTTAATTGTGAATAGTATCTCCCCAGTGCAAGGTATTATTTTGAAATTTTGTATGCTTATTCGGAGGTACTAATTATAAACTATTATTCACGAAAGATGACTATTCAAGGTCATTTGTAAGCCGCCTGATATAATATTACTTGCAGATAACTTCATTGCACTTCGTGTGCATAGGCGTGGAACATGAAATATTTATGGACACATTTTAACTGAAAAAATAAGAGTAATTTATTTCAAAATTATGTATCTTTCTAAATAATGCCTTTCTGAAAGATTTATATTCTTCACTTATGTGTTTGCAAAACACAAAAACATTGACTTAACTTGTAAACCAAGGAATAATAATTTGATTTACACGTCAACGCCACTGGCTAAATATTAGCACAGAGGGCAGTGTAGTAGATAATTAGGTATCTATAAATCTACGACATACGTCATTATTATTTATAGTAAGTTAGAAAGTAATGCCACTATTCACGTATATCTGTCACACCTCATAAATTAAATAGACATAGGTCAAATTATTTTTCTCTTTCTAATGCAAAATGTTGCTAAGCTACTGCTATAAAGTGATGTGTATTCTTTCTTCGAACAAATGTCCTTGAATAGTCATCTTTCGTGAATAATAGTGTATATGGATTATATTTCAAATTAGTCAATTTGCATGTGTAATACTAGAAGAAATTAAGAAAAATTATCAAATTTCCAGAAGATACTATTCACAATTAACTGATTTTCCATGTTAATGCCCCATGTATCGGTTGGCCTAAGACATCCGGTATATATATATATGTTATCTACACTTGTTTTTGGAATATGATTGGTTAGGTGGCTGAACCTCGCGTTTGTCCGTAATGGCAATAAAGATTTATTTATTTATTTATGTACGAGTGTATAGAATACCACACCGATGCAACTTATATAATTGTGATTTTCGGTACATGGGCCTCAAGACACTTTGGGTTTTATTTGCCTTGGGTACCTTAGTGTTACAGATTAAGAGATTTTCGTCATTTTGAGACGTGTCCACATCAATTGGAATCAATCTTCTGAACTACAAAGAGATCACGCATCACCCTCCTCCACCCGCAAACCCCATTCAAAATAAAAATCTCGATGACATTTATTTATTTATTTATTTATTTATTTATTTATTTATTTATCAATTCTTTTCCCCATTTCAAATTCAAAATCTCCTGCCGTAAATAATTCAAACGATATTCCCGTGGTCATGAAGAAATATTCTATCCCGGTTCGGAATGATTTGAGTTGTGGAACGTGTTCCTCCTATGTCGGCACGCCATAATGCCTGACCCAGTTTCATGTAAATAATTTAAATAATGTGGTGAAGCGAGCGACGCAAACGTCGCGACGCTCTAGAGGAAACTGAAGCAGGGAGCAAGGAAATTATATATGGTTATAGTTATACGGAAAGTCGCTTGACGATTGAATTATAGGGGCTATAACAGTATTAAGAAGTGGGAATGATTTCTTCGAACGACGGGATTGGATTTTATTACAATGAATCCATATATACCTAAGATTATGCTGGTCGAACAAAAAAAGTTCTATATTGCATTTAGAAACACACAGCTTTCAAATTTCTTTCACGAGAGTAAAACAGGGGCGCTCCTTAAAAAATATAGCTAATACGGAAATATTCTCACACTTTATAGGCGTTCCTCCAAAGAAAAACAAACGTATACTGTAATTTCAATAAAAATATTAAATTATTTTATTTACGTAAATCCAAGTTTGCAGTTAAACAACATTGGCCGTATTTATTTGGGACTTTTTGTCTGAGTTAAATCTGAAAGCTCCTTTTATTTTTAAATACATTTATCTATAAACTTGCAGAATTTAGGATTTGGATTCAAATTCTACACAGAAAATTTGAAGTACACTACCTTCAGTCAGTTCAGGGACGTAACTAGGATTATTTTCTGGGTGGGCCAAAGATGGGCCAATGAAAAATCTGAGTGGGCCATACTTATATCATAAGAACAGTATTACAATAAAACTAAATTACATATCATCATAATATATGGATTATAGATAGCAGCATAAAAACGGTAAAACGAAATAAAACTAAAATTTGAAAACAGAAATTGCACTGAAAATATTCGAATTGTTAATGCAATGACTACTAATTTAAAGTTCCCGGGAAATATAATTTATAAATATGTTATAAAACTAGTAGGGCCATTATTGTTTAATTGCAGTTTTACATTAATTTTCGTAAAATTTTATTGTGTTGAGAAGTAAATGATATTCTGCTGCTAGCATATCAATTTGTATAATGTTTAGCAAAAGGAAACATTTTCTATAACTAATGTTAAATCTTCGTTGCAAAAATTATCATCTTCCTTACTTTTTGACATATTAATATGAAGACATCTCCTCATTGAATTACGGTACTCTATGCTTATTTAATGTTTGCAAAATCCAGAATAGGTTTCCAGGAATCATTGTGTAAAATGCAGCGCCCATATAAATAAATACTTTAATTTAACAATTTAAAAAAATCAAACTAATCTTTATTGAAGTGTCGTAATCGATTTCCAAATTTTGGTTTTAGATATGAGCCTTTCGTCATAATACTTCGTCCTTGTTTAGAGCAAAAAAAGATTTTTTTATATATTTAATTTTTTTCTATGTTGATAAATAATGTAATAAAGAATTATCAATTTACATTCATCTCAATTCTGTAAGAAAGTTGTTAAATACTAGCAACAAAAATTCTAATCAATTTCAATAGAAACAAATGTAACGTGTCATATTTTAGTCAGTGTTTCCAATTATTATTGATTATTTGCTATAGCAATGTTGATAAGAAAGAATAATTTTGCTATAGAATTGCGGCGATTGAAAAATAGTTACTTAATTTTTTTTCCACGGACAGACATTTTTGGCAGTAGGCTCAAATACAATCTAAAATGTTTATTCTACAATATGTACGTTTTATATCCACATAAATTGTATTACACGTTCTAAAATTATTATCTCTTTTACAAAATAAACAAATATCTTTAAATTTTCTGGGTGGGCCAGAGGGTGGGCCAACACATCAATGAGGTGGGCCGAGGCCCACCCAGGCCCCCCCATAGTTACGTCCCTGAGTCAGTTCTACGTATTTTGTACAAATTCCATACAGAAAGTTTCTTGTAAGAGATTCTATATATTTCCAGTAAAATCATAACACAAACATACTATGTCAATTGCACTTGACACTGACATTTGACAATTAGAATTTTCTAAATATAGTATGTTCCGTAACGCAACTGATTCGACCAGGTTTACGGTTTACTGTCCCGTAAGTCCTGAAATTATTTACCAGTTTCTATTCGGAACGCGGTTCCTAAAAAAGGTTGGTAAAAAGTCGGACCACGGCAACCACGAAATAATACTGGTTTCTCAAATATTTTTATCCCCACTACCGCTACTTTCAAATATCATAACAAAATCAAACGATATAAGTCAATGTCAAATTTATAAATCGCATTAGTGGTATTGCTAATACTTATTATAGATGTAAGTATAAAAACATTATTTATATTTGTTATATAGTTGGTTGTGTTATTATTATTGGCATTAAATGTAATGAAACGTTCAATTTCGTTGTCATATTCAAAGTTATTTATTTGATTAATTTTTATTTTTGTTAGGTTGTGTCAATTTTAAATGTCATATAACTCAATGTCAATCTGTCCGGAAATAGAGGAAAATATTCAGGAACCATGGTGTACCAGGAATCAAGATACTGGTTTTTTGGTTGACGGAACATAGTAATAGTAATAGTAGATGTTTCCATGATTGTACAGCTGGCTGCTTTATGGAATTTATTTTCTTTATAATTTTTTAACTCTATATCCATTGAATGTGAAGTATAAAATGTAATCAAATCATATAGAGAATAAAATATTTTTTTAATATTTATAATAATATTAAATGTGAAAAAATAATACTTAACGGCGTTTTTTCAAGAAAAACCGTTAAATTCTTCAAATTAGGTTGCTTCCGGTTGACCAATTATAACCAAAATCTAATCAGCTCTTCAAATGGATCCAAAGAAAGGAATACGCAAAAATGATAATTTTTGGAAAGGTGGTATTTGAGTTATGCGATCCGAAAGAATCGTCACACACACATACATACATCCATCCACACATCCGTCCATACATACAAACAAACATCATCGTAAAAATAGTAAAATCGTACTCTAGGGACCCTAAAACGTGCTTATTCATTAAAAACTCATCATCGATTTTTTTGACCAAAGATAATACCTTCCTTACCTAGAGATGACGGAAGGTAAAAAAACAGTAAACAATACAAAAAGTGATGAAAAATGGTGGACGCCCAAGTGTGAAGGATGAATTCAAGGAAGAAGGTTTATAAATAAAGAACGATATGAAATAAAATGTAACATTAAGAAGCTTAAAGTAACGTAAAGTCAAAATTAAATTTTTTTTCGAAAAAAAATTTTTTTTCCGAAAAACGTGCAAGGCAAGCAAGCGATAATACGATAGTGCATTACATTTTATTTCATATCGTTCTTCTATACTTTCATAATGTTCAAACCAGTACCTTGAAAATGGTCATTAAATGACCGAAACCGGTCGGTAATTTCAGTCAAGAAAATTTGGACAGTGTGAATTAGACTTTTACGGGTTTCTTCCTTGAATACAAAAAGTCTTTATACTGTTGAATAAGAACGTCTTTTCATGTAGTAATTTTTGCTTGTGACTTAATTACCAGAATAGTTTTGTCTTGTTTATCCTAGAGGGCAGGGTAATCACAAAGACAAATGTTAGTTAAGTTTTATGAGTCCGTGTTAGTGGCTAGGTCCTCGCGCTCAATAACGCGAATTATGCATGCAGAGCGTATCCTGCTTCTGCTTCGTCCTCCGAATATCCTGCCGCCTGCCATCGCCTCTGGATGCAGACGTCGCAGGAGATCGTACGGATAGCCTCGCTTAATTATTTAACAGCGGAATATATCACCAAATATTAGCTAAAAGGAGAGAACGAGAGAAAGATAGTGTATATTACGATTAATATAATGATAAACTGTTTTAGAGTAATTTCGTTCTATAGGCGATGTGCACATTTTGAGCGTCAGCGCCTCTAATGGCTACATTGGCATTTTTTATTACCGAATCAATTTTGAAATTGATACAATTTATAGTATATTGAAATGAATAAAGAAAATATTTAAAATGCTATATATGTGATGTGACAATCAAAAAAGTCAAAATACCTACGAAGGTACTGTGGCAGAAAATATAATATTCCTCATAATATGTGTGATTTTTATAAACCATTTTATCATATTTAAATTTATATTATAATTTATAATATTAGTTAAATGTTACAACATGCACAATACATGGAAATTGAGATTAAAAAGTTGGAAAACTTGAATGATTGGAAAGAAGAAAATTTCTACATATCACGATGTCAGTGTATGGTGTTAGCATCTTTCTTTTATATTCGCAATAAATGAAGATTGTTCATTGAAAATATACCAGACTCTAAGTGGAATCAGTTGCACAAACTCGGAAAACAAAATACACGAAAAATACGAACCATGTGAATTTCTATCTTTAACATTAACATTACATATGTACAAAATCTATAATAAATAGACGAATTATGTCAAAAATAGACTTTTATTTCATACAACTGCAAGTACTATACAATTTTAAGACAATTTTCTGATTATATTGTATTATATCTTGTTCAAATATTAACTTAAGAAACACATTTTTATGTAATTCATTATTGCAATCAGACGACCATAGTTGGAATTTTATTCATACGATAAGTATCTTTTACAATGAAAAAATATGTATATCTAAAAGAATTTTTCATATTAGTTGAAGATATCTGTTGAAAAGTTATTTTCTTATATATCTGTTCCTCATATAATCTTCTAGGAAATTTATAAAATTTGATACTTTAATCGGTAGTTTTGTAAGAATTATTACATCTTCCACTGCATCATATAATTTTTGAGGTTCTATCATTCGCATTCATTGCAAAGATTTTATAAAATAGCAATTTCAAAATTATTCTGACATAAAACATAACCTTGCTATGTTTCAATGAGTAACCATTTTGTCGTTTTTGTCCGCTGTCGGCGCTGACTACTTTTGTGCACACCGCCTATTACTAATTATTTTAAGATATACATCCGTTAAAATATATTTGTCCATTATGTATCATCATATTTTATCATTTTTCAGTACTCAAGGTAAGAAAAATATGAAGAACGTGCTAAAAATCAAATAATTTATAATTCGGACGATCGAGTTTGATTCTGACCGACGTTAACCTTGAAACTTGAAAATTATTTCCAATTTGCAAGTAGCAGAAAAGTAAACCCTGCTCTCTCAACCACAGCTTTAAGAGCCAGTGAGGTGATGCCTCTGCGAAAACCTTCTACAATACAGGATGTAAATCTGCGAATAGGAAAAGAGTAACACACTCAGAAAAAATTTAAAACAGATTAGAACATCAAACTGTAAAACAGGTTTCCGCTTTTGTCTTGTTCAAGTGATTCGCGTTAAACCAAATATAAGTTTAGAATCACCGTTCTACGAGATTTTGTGGTTATTGTTGTTATTATTATTATTATTATTATTTTTTCCCGTTTATATTCTTAACTCTAGCAGACTGCAATTGCAGCAGTAATTCTTGTTTTTTTTAATATGTCATATACTTGTACATAATTTTCTGTATCTATATCCACATCGAAAAATTAAAAACTTAATACTTATAAAATAGACTGACAGTTCATAATTCGGATTAGAAAATTAAGAAAGAGAGATAACAGTCAAATATGTCCATCTCACAATTACGCTTACAGGTTTATTCTGTACAACTATCGTTATTTATAAATGTAACGATGTAATCCTGAACGACATTTTGTAAAAATCGTATTCACTAATTAATATCGTTATAAACGTCCTCATACCGTTTGTTACAACGACTTTAGCCAATTTTTTTAGAAAAGTTAGTAGCTGTTATTGAAAATTAAATTGTCATATATATAGTATATTCCGTAACTTAACCACGACCATGGTTATGGTTCAAGTGGTCAGGTTATGGTCACTGAAAAGTGGTTGTGATTCGGAACATCTTGGTTAATTTGTGTCGGTAAAGCAGGAAACCACCGCGTCATTAGAAATAAGTGACAACATAACTTTTGTCTATCCTTATACTAACGTAAATATTATACATATCAGTATATAGTATATATTAATTAGATGTTTATACAATATTATTTATTATATTATAAGAAATAAGAACATGACTACAACAACCACAAAAAAATTGTGGTCGTCGTGGTCACGAAAAAGTAAAACTTTCACCATATTCAAAATTGAACCGCGATCCTGAAATTATGTTTTGGTTACATTACGGAACGCATAACCAGAACCTTGGTCACCGCGGTTAAGTTACGGAATATACTAATAATATCATAAGTGGTAAATTTTTGTCGGAAAAATTATCAGATTGTTACGTGAGCTGGTTGCTTAGCAATTTATTGAGTGGCATTGACAAAAAAATCGCGAGTTGTCAAACGAGTGATTTGTCACGAGATAAATTGGCAACAGGCTCGAGTAAAGCAATCGGAAAATTTTTCCAGGATAAAATTTAACCACGAATGGTATTCGGATGACTATTTCCAAAATAATAATCAGGTAATCATTTATATATTTGTTTTCTTGACAAAAATCTTCCAATTTTTATAGTGTTTTGAGGTGTTATTTTTAAGTTTGCTTTTTCAACGTTTTAAATAGATTCCTGTCCGAATTGACTCGTTTTTAATAAAAACTGATAACACTGAAAATATACACAGTTTGACAAGTATGTAAACAATATATTTCTAAAACGTCAAAAAAATTTCGCTTATCAACACTTACTTACTTGTAATAATATGACATCTTATTGGCTTAAAGGGTGCAATTTTTTTTATGACGTTGTTTTGTTGTAATAAAACTTGGTAACTAGGTAGAATCCTAAATTTGGATTGGCTTATAAATTTATGAGTGAAATAGTCATTGTAATGTCATTTTGCAAAAATATTTTAACATTATTATTTTAATTATTATTTCTTTATTGAGTAAAAAATATTTGTAAAAAACGATTATCAAATGGATTAATATTCTGCCATAAAAGACTTTCACGACCACAAACATTTCTTCTAAAATCTAATTATGGTAGTTAATTATATATTTGATGCATGAATCAATGTTTTGTTACTTATTTTCCATTTCTTCCTGCACAAATATATGTAAATAATAAATTAATTATCCCTTCTATATGCTAACATTTGACATTAACGGACTGAATAATGACAAGTGAATCCTTATCGTTCACGAACTACTTATAATAACGACAATACGATTTCAATATAACGACAATGGTTTTACAGAATACGCTTTTTGAAAATTATCCTTATTTAACAACTTTTTCATCATAACGATACGTTATGATGTAACGACGTTCTTACAGAATAAGCCAGTTAGTCATTACGCCTTATACCTTGGAGTTTGCAAACTTTTGTTCTTACCATTGCTTTTAGTTCTTAAGCATTAAGCCTTATGCATAGCTGGAAATAGTAGTAAACTTTGCCATATGATGAACATTTTTACGCATTGCGCTTAATTATTAAGTATAGTAATAATATTACCGTACAGATACACTTATTACTTAGTTACCAGCCTATTTTTGATTTTTGTGCATGTAAACAATGGATTAATATCCTGAAATCGGTAAATAATATAACATATGATTGTTTCTATACTGCTGGATAGTACTTCAAATTTGAATAAATATATAGGTATTTATGATTCTGTAATAATTGTAAAGGAAATAAAATGTATTAATAATTAGTATGAGCAGAAATCATTTTGGAAAACGAAGTTCATATAAAAATTTGGAAATATGTAGGGTCCTACACATGATAGATAGTAGTTAAAAATAATTAGAACAAAATTTACCTTTATGCAAGATAATTTTCCTAAATGTTCATCCGGGTTTTAAAAAAAATTCGATTCAATAGAAACAGAATAGTACATTTATCGGCATTTTCGAGTTGTTCATTTATTTCGCAAACCACCGGTTTTGTTACCGCAATTTTGTTTTGTGGAAAAATATTTGAATGCGATAACAAAGACATTATTGACACAGGTTTGCGGTTTACCTTCATACATTTGTGTTGCGAACGCATAAGTAAATATTTATCCAGATATCTACAAACACTCGCACAGTACTAGAATTGTACAGAGTGTTCTATTCATTTCCCTTCATTTGAATAATTGTGACTGTACTTCTAAATGCATTACCCACAATCAAATTCAATTTACGGTTAATTACTATTGATCATACATATTATCATTGGATATGATTTTAATTAGACTGAATTTGAAATTATGTACTTGACAATCTAAATATTCTAATCTGCTACTCTCTGTGTACCCAGCAATGGGTAAATGCCGTAATGATATATTTATTTAATTTATTGGAATTTATTTGCAAAAATTTAGATATGTAAAATTTATTTTTTTGCTTATATCTAGTGATCCAAGAATTTTTTTGAATAAATAATATACCGCTAAAATGATGCCCTAATCAAAAAAATCAACATTTTCAACAAATTTTAAGTATAAATAAATGATTTTCAGCTAATTTTATTTTTTTAAAGAAATTTTTAAATAAAACTTTGTCCAGACGAATTGAGTTAATTTTAATAAACCGAAATCGATAAGAAGATTTTATTTTATGTGTTTTATTTATAATATATAATATCTATATTTAATTTGTGGTACTCATCAAGAGGCAGTAATAATTAAAATAAATAAATATTTAAAATGTACCATCAAGAAAATGTAACAACTTATAATTTATACTTTAAAGCCCGCAGAACACGTATCTTATGTTAATTTAAATATCTATTTGTGTATTAAGAGCGCGGCATTCTCACGAAATCCACAATGTCCATTTGCGTTCGAAATACATACAAGATTTTTTCTACAGTCGCCACAATGGGGTCCTCCACCATAACAAAAATTTGTTTCAAGTACATTAATCTAGTGCAGTGAAAAAGTGGATGTCCATGTTCACGCCAAACTTTTGCAGGTGGCAGCACATCTGTTCACACTATTTATTTTATTTTTAATTTTAATTTATCGTTATTTTCTATTCTTCTTGAGCTATTGCTTCAATCTAATCTAAGCATTTTCTACTTTCGTTTTTATAAATGAATGCCCTATGTGGCATTTTATTTGGTTGGATTGACTTATGAATGTGGTTCCTGACTAAATGTTTCAATCCTTGGTTTCCATTAACAATATAGACAAGTAACATTTCTCAACATTGTATAGTTAGAAATTTGGACAGCGAAAGTTTTTTCTTTGTAGCGCATGAGAGGCAAAGTGACATTTTGCATTGACAGTGGTTGGATTGACTTATGAAGGTGGTAAATGTGTAACTACAGTGTCATTAGTTCCTGACTAAACGTTTCCAACCTTGGTTTCCAATAAGAATGTAGACAAGTAACATTTCTCAACATTGTATAGTTAGAAATTTGGACAGCAAGCGTTTTTCCTACTTTGTGGCGCATGAGCGGCAAAGTGACATTTTTCATTGACAAAAGAGAGCGCAAATGGATACTTTGTATATAGACTGTAGAAAAAATAATTTAAAGCGTTGAAAGCAAAATAAAATGCATTTTTGGAAGCAAATTTTTCTCAATTTTTTTCTAAAATTTTGATCCTATTTTCCCGAATTCCTAAGGCCTTTCTGGCACTTTTAACTGATGAATATATCAAATCTGCTCTTCAGAGCTTTATTTTGCAAGAATTAATACTCCGAAATCGAAATATTGACCGATTTTTAACCTCAAAATTTTAGCCAAAAATGTACAGTTTTTGTACCTGGATTTGAGGAGTTTTTAATTGGAAACTTGCCACTTTTATACCAGATATATACAAATTAATCCCACCATTTTTGCAAAAAATAAATACTCTATCGAAATCGTGATATTTTTTGACCATACATGTTTGCCTGAGACTAAACATGTAAACATGCATTTTTGGGGGCTCATAAGTCTTGAATTGTTTGAAATATTTTCAAATTAATACTAAAAGCGTATTGTATGGGGTTAAAATATAAAATGACTCGCGTTTGCGAAGCTAGTATGACTAATATTAGAGTATTACCGATTTTTTCCAATTTGTTAAATATTATATCATCATGATATTCTCACAACCATCAATGCGGAGTAGAAGAAGAAATATTTATTATTATAATAAGTTTTTACAAATTAAGGCAGAAGTAGCCAACCTGCTTAATTCTTCTTCATAAGACAAAACTATTTTAATATTAATTATTAAACATTCACCACTAAATATTAAACATCCATCATCTTTATATGAAATTAATTTCCATTTTTATTTTTGTAGTGATCGCTCAAGGGCCGGAACCGACTCTGGGACAATGAGGTGGTGACCGATGACCTACGGCGACCAAGTGGGCTGAGCTTGAAGCACTCAGCACCGCACGCGACTGCGCAAGGTACGTCATACGTCAACAGTAACGTTAACGTTAGAGCGACCGATAATGTTTAACACCAACCATGCACACATCATCATACATAACATGCATTTATGTAAATTATTTCAGTACAATGCAACACAAAAAATAAACGCTGTTTTGTTTATCATTGTTTGAATTTCGGCTGACATGCAAATGTGTTTAATTTAATAGATCGGATAATTTAAATGTGGCGTGGTGGTTTTTACAGTTTAAATTTCAAGCGTCAAAAATTATGGATTATCATTCACAAATTCAAAAATAAGTGTAATATTTGTGACCGTTATATCCTACCATAGGCGCCCACAGGGGGGGGGGGGGTCGAAAGGGTCGACTGACCCCCCTTTCATTTATGGACTCTATCCATTTTTAAAAATAAAATTATAATTTTATTTTTTCATTTCAATGTATCATTGTATTTTTTAATAATTATTTGTAATATTTTCTTATATTTTAATCAAAAATTTATTACATATTATCTATTACTAAGTACTAAATAGCTGAAGTATCAGAATGAGTAAATTATGTTATGTACTGTTATTATATTACATTATCTTCGGTGTTGTATTTTCTTTAATATGCCGTAGTTTATTCTAATCATTTTATGATCACGTTCTTCTCAAAACTTTCACAATTATCGATTTTACTGTTATATAGAAATAAAGAAATAGAAAAGTAAATAATGAATAGACATTGCATATTTATTTATATTAAAAGTACCTACGTATGATTAGGGTTGCCGTATTTTGTGAGGAGAGCGATTTAATTAACATTTAATTATTATAAATTTTATTTTAAGCAGTTCAATAGAATAATTATATTGTTACTCAGTAATATATTTTAATTTAATGCAACATTGTATTTTCAGATTGTCTGTTTCTGTAGTTATTGCTTATGCTGACATCTCGCATCATAAAGCCTAGTAGAAGGGGCAATTCTACGCTTTTAGAGGGTACATACGCATTTTCGTCATAAAATATTGATTTTAATTTTTTAAGAATTTGTTAAATTTGCTTCATTGTAAAGAACTCTATATTATCTTACTTCGCATTAAAACACGTTTGACCTTGAAAATTATTAAAAATTCGCCTGCGGCGCATTTTTTTATAACAAAAATTTCGACCCACCTTGTAAAAAAGTCTGCGGGCGCCCATGTATCTTACATAATTATTTCAATTAATAAACAGTTGATCTCTAATTAAAGGTAGATTCTAAACATTAATAATTATTTATTATACAAGCGGAAGGAGGAAGTATAACGCGCGAGCGCGGAGCGCAAGCGTCTTAGTCCCGCGATTTAAACATTATAATTTTTTAGCCCTTTAAATAGCGTATTATTTTCTGAATCAACGATGTAAGTGTAGCATAAGGTTGTATAACAATTATTTCGAGAAAAATGGTATTAAAAACTAGAAATAATGTAATAAAAAATCTGATGTGGACACCACATAACTTCCTTGTACGCAAGACGTACATGAAATACTCGTATAGACCCAATTATAAAATTGCCGTAATTTAACATAACAAAATCGCATATCAAGATTTTGGTAAATGACCACGTTTTCAGGTCCGTAGAATCCAATTTTAACATTTTCACGATGATGTCTGCGTGTATGTGTATGTGTGTGTAGATCCTCCACTCTAACTCAAATACTATTATTCAGAAAATTTTGACACCTTGTATTTCGACCTTTTTCTGTAATGGAAAGAGCGCATTAGATTTTGGTGAAAATCGGATAACCGGAAATGGCACTTTATTAGAAGCTCAAAATAGTTTTTCTTCGAAAAATACCTTTAAATGTTATTTTTTCGAGATTAATATTACTATAAAAATTAAAGATTATTAAATGTTTTATGGATAAATTTCTAAAATTATCTATAATTTAAATCCCAGAGCCTACGCTTTAAACAAACAAAACGCAGTTATTCAAATGTATGTAACTGACAGATGAATGTCACTATCAAAGAACTAATCAATTCAAAATAATATTAGTAACGTTTTAAAAATAAAAAAGTAAATAGAACAATAGAAAAGGAATTTAATACATTTTTTAGCATAAGTAAATATATATATATATATATATATATATATATATATATATATATATATATATATATATATATAATTTTTAAGCTAATCCTCATTTTGAATTAGTGAATTCTATTCTATCCCTGTATTTAAAATTTAATCTTTATTTTATTATATCTCCGGTGGGTCAATGTTTAGAGCAACGCCTCATAAGTCATGAGTGTGCTCGGGGCTCTGGGTTAGAATCCCACTAAAGTATGGATGTGTGTGAATGAGAACCTACTGTGTAATTGGGATTTAATCCTGTTGAGGGGTTTAAAAAAAGGTAGTTACTTGGATTAGATAAGACTATATTTTATGAAATAAACTGTCAAAATTAGAGTAAAATTCGCCAATCTAAAAATAAGGATTAACATATCTTTTTTGTTACTCGGGCTGTAAATGGCGGGAGGTTATGTGTTGGCCACACCAGATTTTTTTCTAAAGTCATTAGTTCGCCCAAAAAAGTGCAGGTTGTTTTAAAGGAAACACCCTGTATATATATATATATATATATATATATATATATAATTATAATTATTTATAATGGGGTCTCGTGGCCGTGTGCCTGAGTGTCAGGTCGCGAATCTGGGGAACCGGGTTCGATCCCGACCGACGCCAAATATTTCGAATTTTATATGGCACAAAATTGACCCCTGTGGTGCACTCTCCACGCCAGCAATGAGTGCCCGTGAAGTGACGCCTGGTAAGCGCCCGCACGGTGCAAATATTTCATCATTACTGCATCTGTGTACAAAGCAGATTGGCACACCCAGCAATGGGTAATAAGCCGTGATGATATATTTATTTTATTTATTTTATTTATAATTATTTCAGAGCTCACAAAAAATACAAGTAATAGCGTTCATTACTTTGTTGTCTAGCCACGTCCTTGTTATAAAGTAACATTTTTTTCTATTTCTTTCACGTTAAACTCTCCATTACCTTCATAATTTCTGCTTAATAATTCCATATAATTTCCCTGTATAATTCCACAGAATTAAGCCCCAAGTATCACACAATCAAAGAATAAAAAGTTTTGCGCTTATCAGAAGGAACTGGTGCAGAACAGTGCGTGGAGCGAGCGAAATGAGTATGACGAGAATATTGATGGAATCTACATTACCGACCGCTGCGGCATTTCAAGTACGCAGTGATGTATGGCTTTTAATCATGCGGATTTTTAATGTCAATCACGGGCTTTTCAGACTGAAGAGACTATCAGTGATGAATTTATAACTACAAACTTTTCCTCGAAAGAGAAATAAAACTTTGAAAATTAATTTCATTAATAAACAAATATACAATCTGTTTCCCCGAGATGATCACATCATCAATTTCTGCTGCAAAATTACTAAACTTTTATCTAGCATCTTTCTCGTATACACATGGCATATATGAGGCTTTATTCGCTATCTTATTATCGTACGTGTTGCAGAGGGGTGTATGCTATTGTAACGTTTTTATTTATTTGGGTGAAGTGTAAATATAAGACAATTATTATTAATTAAAATTAAGTGTTTATGAAACTATAATGAAAGTTACTGTTACTAATATTAAACAATTATTAAAAACTAATTAAGACTAAAACTATAATTAATTAGATAACACTAACTCTATTTATTTAACCAATTAACACTACTATTTATTTCCACGATATTATTTATTTCACTACGCGTTCCAATCTTAGACTGCCGGTCTGTTGCAGACACTTGTAGACTGTTTACGCAATATTTATATCACTATATACTTATATTATGTTCAACTGTCCGCCTACCGACCTCCACAGCGTCTATATACTCAACTGACTCAACAGCGTCTGTATATTCAACTGCTCGGACAGAAGTCACACCTTTCACCTCACTGTCTGTTTATTTATGTAACTCTCTCTCTTCCACAGCCTCAGTATCACCAACTATCTGTATGCCACAATTCTTAAACACCAATGCCGAATATCCACTCCAACTCGCTGTTACTGTCCTTGTATACCTAGCTTCACAATACTCGTTCACACTGCCGAGTATTCACTTTCACAGCTATTCCAATATACCAGTAACTTCCAGACTCGCCGTTACTGTCCTCGTACACTATAGCTTCCTAATACTCGTCAACACTACCGAGTATTCACATCCACAGCTATCCCAATATACCAGTAAGTTCCCGAGTACTTACTCGACACCAACTGCATACGCTCACCACGATACTGCTGTGCGTCTCAAACTCACTAACACTCTATATGAACATCTCTATGTCTCTCCATGTAACTAACTAACTGTGTCAACCCCCGATCACACAACTAATGTTGTGTGATTAGGGACTCAACTGAACTAACTGTCTCTCGAGCATAGCTACGTCCCTTATATACAGCTGTCATTATTTTCTAGAACAGTCTAGAATATTCGAACACATAATAACAATGAACACAAAAGGTTCATGCGACCGGAAGTAATTAAACACGTCGCGACCAGTCTGTTTACATCGGCCGGCTACTAGCGCGATTACGTCGCCGCTATAAATAGACACTCGCTTACAGTGGCGGCGACGGCGGGCGTCCCATGTTACAATATCTTAGTCCAACAAACGGCGAAAAATGTAAAAGAAACGGTAGTGTAACCATGGTATCGAATGACATTTTTAAATATTTGAATATTTCTTTGATTCAAAGATTTAAAGAACTATACTTTGCACAGTTTAGGCAATATAAAATATATTAAGAACAACTTTTAACAACTTTTAATTCGTCGTCAGTTATTTGTGTACCAAGTACATATTTTTCAATATGATCAACATCTTTCCAGAAAGCTAAGTCTGTCTCGCTTTCGTTCGTAAGATGTTTCTAAAAATAACCGTCAACTCTTATTTTATGTCTAATATTAACATTAGTAACATACCCGAGATATAATAAAAAGTGTAACATTAACGGGCAGGTGGAGTATATGTATGTTACCCCAAGGACAATTTAAACAAATGCTACACTCACTAAATGGGATATAAACATCTACTAACAACCCAAAACTTGTATAGTATTATAACGTTTTAATTTATTTGAAGTGTTTATTAAATAATGAAAATGATTATTACTAATATTAAACAATTATTAATAAAAAACTAATTAAGACTAAAACTATAATCAACTAGATAACACTAACACTATTTATTTATTTAACAATTAACACGACCATTTATTTATACGATCTTACTAATTATTTATTTCGACTATTTATATCACTTTTTTATTTATATCACGTTCAACTGTCCGCCTATCGACCTCCACAGCGTGTATATACTCAACTGACTCAACAGCGTCTGTATACTTAACTGCTCGGACAGAAGTCACACTTTTTACCTCACTATCTGTCTGTTTATGTAACTAACAGTCTAACTTCCACAGCTTCTGTATCACCGACTGCCCGTATTCCACAATTCTTCACCACTACTGCCGAGTATCCACTTCCACTTGCCGTTACTGTAGCTTCCCAATACTCTTCAACACTACCGAGTATTCACATTCACAGCTATTCCAGTTTACCAATAACTTCCCGAGTACTTACTTGACACAAACTGCATACACTCACCACGATACTGCTGTGCTTTTATACAGCTGCCATTAACATCCAGAGAGCTCTAGAATGTTCGACCGCATAATAACAATAACACAAAAGGTTCAGGCGACCGGAAGTAATTAAACACCGCGCGGCTTGTTTGTTTACGTAGACCGGCTGCTAGTGGGATTGCGTCATCGCTATACTTAGACGCTTGTTCAGCGTAGCAGGGGGGCTCACACGTTACAATATTATACTTGACCATTCTATTTTTACCTCCCGCTACCCTTGGCAAGGGAGGTATAGGGATCATGCTAAAAATCGCATATCGAGATTTTGGTAAATAACCACGTTTTAAGGTCCCAAGAATCCAATTTTAACATATTCACGATGATGTCTGTGTGCATGTGCGTATGTGTGTATGTATGTGTGGATCCTCTGCTCTAACTCAAATACTATCATTCAGAAAATTTCGAAACCTTGTATTTCGTCCTGTTTCTAATACGCAAAGAGCCCATTAGATTTCTTCGAAAAATATCTTTAAATGTTATATTTTCAAGATTATTATTATAAAATTTAAAGTTTACTAAATTTTCTACATATGTGCATTAATACTTTTTCTACATATTTCATGAATAAATTTAAAATATCTATAATTTAAATCCCAAAGCCTACGTTTTTTTTAAAAAAAACCTCTCAACAGGATTAAATCTCAATTACAGAGAGGTTTACATATACAAACATCCATGCCTTAGTGGGATTCGAACCCAGAACCCCTAGCGTACTCATGATTACGAGCCGTTGCTCTAACCATTGAGCCACCGGAGCCGACAAACAAACAAACAAAACTCCTTGGTTACGCAGTTATTCAAATATAGGTATGTGACAGATAAATGTCACTGTCAAAGAACTAATCATTTCAAATTAATAATACTAACGTTTTAAAAAGAAAAAAGTAAATAGAACAATAGGAAAGGAAATCAATAGTTTCCAGCATAAGTAAATAAACTAATCCTTATTTTTGGATTAGGGAATTCTATTCTATCCCGGTATTTAAAATTTAATCTTCACTTTATTATCAAAAAAGGTCGTTACTTGGATTAGATTAAACTATATTTTAAGAAATAAACTGCTAAAATTAGAGTAAAATTCGCTAATCCAAAAAAAGAATTAGCTTAATATTTTTTGCGACTCGGGCTGTAAATGGCGGGAGGTATTGTGTTGGCCACACCAGATTTTGTTGTTAGTTTTTCAATGCTGAGAGATAGTAGTGAATTCATGAGGAATGGAAGCAAAGTGGTAGTGTGAAAGTTCATACAAATTCACTCGTTAAAATGGAAATTTCTTCCACTTTTCTTCATCATACCTGATCATGTATTTATAAGCTTTAAATATTAATTTTCTGTGTGGAATATTAAAGAAAATTCCTTCAAGAATGACTCTGCATTTATTAATATTCAAATTTCGTATAGATACAAATCGGAAAATTTCACGACAAATTTGACTGATTTTGATTCCTGAAAGTTAGATTTATATTCCATTTATTATAAATTAATACATATAAGATGTTAATAATTAGTCGAAATCTTAGTCATTTATTCTCTTATACAACCGACATTCGAAAAAACAAAATAGTACATACAGCAATAACATGGATATTATCACACTTACAAGATCTTACAAAATATTGCATCTCATGTACTCAAAACACATTCGGTTTTTTTTTTACATTCAGTTTTACAATATCGTACAAAAATTCATAAAAAGCTCATACACTTCAGTTTGCTCTCAATTTTCGACAACAGAATAAACCGTAAATATCCTGTGGAATGATTCTTTGGTGACATCATCGATACGGACTCTTATTGGCCGTCTGTACCCAAATGATAATGTAGTATTGCTGTTAGAAATTTATACAAATTATAATATGTCATTCACGTTCTAAACGTCAAACCGTGCGTCATACCTAAACAAAAAATCTGATGTGGCCAATACCATACCTCCCGCCATTTACAGCCCGAGTCACAAAAAAGATTAAGTTAATTCTTATTTTTGGATTAGCGAAAATAACTCTAATTTTGACAGTTTATTTCTTAAAATATAGTCTAATCTAATCCAAGTAACTACCTTTTTTAAAACCCATCAACAGGATTAAATCCCAATAACAGAGTGGGTTCACATTCACACTCATCCATGCCAAAGACCCGAGGGCACTTATGACATGAGGCGATGATCTAACCATTGAGCCACCGGAGCCATGGGCGCCCGCAGACTTTTTTACAAGGTGGGTCGATATTTTTGTTGTAAGAAAAAATGCGCCGCAGGCGAATTTTTAATAATTTTCAAGGTCAAACGTGTTTTAATGCAAAGTAAGATAATATAGAGTTCTTTACAATGAAGCAAATTTAACAAATTCTTATAAAATTAAAATCAATATTTTATGACGAAAATGCGTATGTACGCTCTAAAAGCGTAGAATTGCCCCTTCTACTAGGCTTTATGAAGCGAAATGCGAGCATAAGCAATAACTACAGAAACAGACAATCTGAAAATACAATGTTGCATTAAATTAAAATATTATATTACTGAGTAACAATATAATTATTCTATTGAACTGCTCAAAATAAAATGTATAATAATTAAATAATTAATTTAATTAATTATGTATAATTAAATGTTAATTAAATCGCGCTCCTCACAAAATACGGCAACCCTAATCATACGTAGGTACTTTTAATATAAATAAATATGCAATGTCTATTCATTATTTACTTTTCTTTTTCTTTATTTCTATATAACAGTAAAATCGATAATTGTGAAAGTTTTGAGAAGAACGTGATCATAAAATGATCAGAATAAACTACGGCATATTAAAGAAAATACAACACCGAAGATAATGTAATATAATGTAAAAATAATTGCAATACACATTTAACAGTACATAACATAATTTACTCACTCTGAAACTTCAGCTATTTCGTACTTAGTAATAGATAGTATGTAATAAATTTTTGATTAAAATATAAGAAAATATTACCAATAATTATTAAAAAATACAATGATACATTGAAATGAAAAAATAAAATTATAATTTTATTTTTAAAAATGGATACAGTCCATAAATGAAAGGGGGGTCAGTCGATCCTTTTAACCCCCCCCCCCCTGGGCGCCTATCGGAGTCAGAACTAGAATAAGAATATTCTTAAAGCAATAGAACACTCAGTAACAAATAACTGTCGAGTAACAAATAAATAGAACAGTGGTTATATCATTAGTTAACAACTAAAGTTAACTTTGTAGGTTTATTCTTATTCTGGTTGTTCAAATTTTCGTTATGCAAAATATTACAAAGATTATAATAATATAAACGTAAAGGAGGTATTTTTGTTCAGCACTGCCTAATCTAAACATTCACAAATGTGACAGAAAGGCGCGCGCGACAGTTGGCTACGTGGTCGGCTAGTATAATTTTGATTTTATCACCACTCTATAAATCTTCCCGATCTTCCTACTAACGTTTCCAGCTCTGAAGTTGGAATTATTCGTAGGAATATTCTGATTTTTTTGTTGACAAAGAACGACCATTGAAGTACTACTAGAATAGTAGGAAGATTTTTGACACCGATACAACGTACCTATTTATCTGTCAGTTACATACATTTGAATTACTGCGTTTTGTTTGTTTAAAGCGTAGGATCTGGGATTTAAAATATAGATATTTTTATAAATTTATCCATAAAATATATAGAAAAAGTATGAATGCAAATCTATATCTTTATAATAACATTAAACTCGAAAAATAACATTTAAATGTATTTTTCGAAGAAAAACTATTTTGAGCTTCTAGAAAAGTGCCATTTCCGGTTATCCGATTTTCACCAAAATCTAATGGGCTCTTCCCATTACAGAAAAAATTCGAAATACAAGGTTTCAAAATTTTCTGAATAATTGTATTTGAGTTAGAGTGGAGGATCCACATATACACACATACGCACAGACATCATCGTAAAAATGTTAAAATTGGATTCTAGGGACCTTAAAACGAGCTCATTTATCAAAATCTCGATATGCGATTTTTAGCACGATCCCTATACATCCCTCGCCAAGGGTAGCGGGATGTAAAAATTGGAGCTAAACATTTTCGTGTTGGAGTATGTTCGTACCCTTCTTTGTAAGTAGGGTACGTAAACTGGAGTGTACGCTTTCAGTTTTGGAACGTCTCAGGAGTATTCTAAAAGAGTATAGTCTTGGTTTTCAGAACGATATTGAGCGTACTCTATATACATATACTCCAAACCGTGCTCCAGAGTACCCCCTACCTGATTTCCTTATTCATAATAATTCTACAGTGGCCCTCGTAATTAAAGGATTAAAGCCTTTCTTTCTAAACTATTAGCAAATTGTTTTTGTTTGTAAATAACTGACAGAAATCGACATTTTAAGTACAACGAGAAAGCATAACAGTTGTACGATTACTTCCGAGTTTAATTTATTTGTACGCTAGATACGGATTAGATTAATTTCAGTTTGTCATTTAACATGAATAAAATGACATTACGGTACAGCGGTAGACCGTTGACACGTTATACGAAATTACTCGAGATGCGTGTCTACATAGTTACTTACAGCATGGTAAATGTGTTGAAATCAAGATAATCTGGTATAAGATAAATGATGCTAGCAAAGATTAAACACAAGCCATTAGCTCAGCTCCGTTCTCTATATTCGAAAGGGTGACATTGACTTCCTATGTGGAATCGATTCTGCATTTGACCTAACTAACGTAACTAGGATTACTTTCTGAGTAGGCCAAAGGTGGGCCACAAAAATCTGTGGATTATACTTGAAACCAATTTTTATCTTCCATTACTTTTAGGTAAGAAAGGTATTGTCTTTGATCACAAAATTCGATGATTAGTTTTTAATCAATAAGCACGTTTTAGGATCCCTATAGAATACGATTTTACTATTTTTACAATTATGTGTGCGTGTGTGCGTGCGTGCGTGCGTGCGTGCGTGCGTGTGTGTGTGTGTGTGTGTGTGTGTGTGTGTGTGTGTGTGTGTGTGCGCGTGTGTGTGCGCGTGTGTGTATGTGTGTGTGCCTGTGTGTGTGCGCGTGTGAGTATGTGTGTGTGTGTGTGTGTGTGTGTGTGTGTGTGTGTGTGTGTGTGTGTGTTTGTGTGCGTAACAAAAATTTTGTCTGCGATAACTCCAATTTCAAAACTTAGAATTCTTTCGTATTCGTCTTCGTTACATCCATATGAAGAGCTGATTAGATTCTGGTTACAATTGGTAAACCGGAAGTAACCTCATTTGAAGATTTTAACAGTTTTTCTTGAAAAAACTATGCTAAATATTATTTTTTCACATTTAATGTCATCATCATTACCAATATCTGCGAACAAAGCAGATTGGCACACCCAGCAATGGGTAATATGCCGTGATGATATATTTATTTATATAAATATTAAAGAATATTTTATTCTCTATACGATTGGACTGCATTTTATATTTAATATGAAATGGATATAGAGTTAAAAATTACATAAGTGTGTTTGTCTTATAATTTTACTGGAAATATAGGATCTTTTGCTAGAAATTTTCTGTATGGAATTTGTATAAAATACA
This sequence comes from Harpalus rubripes, assembly GCA_963082715.1. Classification (NCBI taxonomy): domain Eukaryota; kingdom Metazoa; phylum Arthropoda; class Insecta; order Coleoptera; family Carabidae; genus Harpalus; species Harpalus rubripes. The sequence goes on along the minus strand of OY720449.1, from coordinate 79,964,144 downwards.
TACAACAGCCGGAAAGTAATGTGCAAGAAATAGAATCTTTTGCAAGGAACTTTCTGTATGAAATTTATATAGTGTTCAACAAAATTCCTAACTCGGAGTAGGCTATGAACAAAGAAACGTATATCAATTTAAAAATATTTTATTAGATGTCAATTTTAGAAATGGAAACAAATTAGAACACTGTATCATTCTTTATTGTCTTTTCTCCTTAAAATTACGTTTCAAGATCAATTTTGACAACTTGACTTTTGAACTGCATAATGATCAGATATACGTTTCTCTGTTCATAGCCTACTCCGAATTAGGAGTTTTTTTGAACACTAATACAAAATACATAGAACTAACGGAAGGTAATATGCTGGCCACATCAGATTTTTTAAATATAATTTTTGTGGGCTGTTAGAAAGTGGACCAACACATCATTGAAGTGGGCCGTGGGCCACCTAGACATCCCGTAATTACAGCCTTGCTAGGGTTGGCGACTTGCTGGTCGCCGTAACGCAATTCCGAGGTTTCAACCCTCCCCTAACTTAATTATGCGTAGCCATTCACCGCATTTTTCCTCTTTTTTTATCATAGATCAGAAATAAGGGATATTTTTTTTCGTTACGAAATTTGTTTCCCCGTCTCCTGACCCAGTTTTTTGCTGCTCGTACATTACCTAACAAATTCGTTTAATTTTTTACTTTTATTTCCTTTCGAAAATGGGATTCGGACAATGAGTAGATAACGTTTATTTGGGAAAATGTGTTCGGAGTCTGCATAAATGTACAAAAAAATATGTAGGCAGAAGCAAATGGACCATATTTAATTCATTTCCTGAAAAAGACACCAGCATATTAGGAAATTTACTGAAGCAATATTTCAACCTTCTACCTATGTTCCTATGTAGATTTGTTTACCAAAATTATATTTCCACGAGTATAAAACCCAGTATGACACGGTCAATTTTTATGTACCTATATTAATGTAAATTTTTGTCTTCAATTTCAGACATGAACTCATGAGCATGATTAAAAAGTCAAAATTTTTGTATGTTACGAATGTTTTTTACTTCCTTGTACAAAGTAAAGGAAGTATTGTATTCGCGAAAAATTTCGGTTTCCAGATTTCAACGGAAATATCCATTTTGGCCATCCCTGAATCCATTCTGACTAATTTCGTCGTGACGTCTGTACGTACGTATCTCGCATAACTCAAAAACGGTAAGCCGTAGAAAGTTGAAATTTTGTATTTAGGACTTTTATAACATCTAGTTGTGCACCTCTCTTTTTGGTCATTACATAATTACCAGAAATGGTACTTTATTTGAAGCTTATAATAGATTTTAATGAAAAACTATATTAAAATATAATCCAAAACTTTTCAAATTTAGTATATGACTTTTATATCAATTGGAATAACATAGCAGAATTTGGTTAAAACAGGCTAACCGGAAGTGATATATTACCTGAAGGTATTAACAGTTTTTCTTCAATAAAATGGTTTCATTTTGATTTTAGAAATAAATGCTTCAAATAAGAGATTTAGAGAATTAAATTCTGCGTCTAGCACATTAAGTATTATTAAATCAGGCCTTTGTATAAGCGAGATATGTAAATTTAAACTTATATACTTTTTGGTTTTTGTAATGAAGCTTGCTATGGATTAGGACAAAAAATAACAAAAAAATAAAAAATAGATGTTAATGTCAAATTATGTCAAATACGTGCAATTTTATAATTGAGTCTATACTTCATATTAGTCTTGCGTACAAGGAAGTCGTGTGGTGTCCACATCAGATTTTTTTGTTAGGTTGCTAATTTTTATTTAAATGATATACTAAATAAATATCAAATAAAATATAATATCGATAGTATCTAATATAGATAACCAATATTATTTGGTTCTTGCAGCAGCAAGATTGAGTGTTAGTTACAATAGGCGATTTTTCGCGACTAACCAAAACGATTTGTTTAATGAATTTTATGAACCAGTACTTTTTCGCGACTAACTATAATGACATCAATCATGGACCTGTGGTGGAACCATGTCACATTGTAATTGATATTGACTTGATATATTAAACGACCAAATCATAGTCAAGTCAATTGCTATTTTGTACTATACCTTATTGATAATACAAAATTGATAAATGATTCGGATATCTTCGGCGTGGATTGATAAATCTACGTATATTTCAAAAACATTGTGTAGACAAGTCTGCGCATACAATAATTTGAATAAACAACTGAATTATTTATTGTTGAAGGTTATGTACTGTAAATAAATAATAATTAAATTTTACTTCAAAGTTCACTTTTAAATATCTATAAAATGTTGCCAGTTCATTTATTAATTTTACGGGGACAACAAGACCAAGAACGAAAACGACTATTACGAGACTGTAATTTAATTCGCAGAATAATGAGAATTCAAAGTAATCCATTTACTATAAACGATATCCTTTTTATTAGTTTATTTCGCCTTAGAAATAATCTTGTGCTTAATCTTATTCATCAGATTTTGCCATACATGTCAAATTCAAACCATCCAATATCTTTTTCAACTTTGTTAATTTGCATAAAATGACGTTTGATTTTATTTTTTTTTATTATTGGCAATTCTGAACATTCATATTACTATACTCTATTCGTTTTAACTATAGACTAGATGGCGTTTCGAGCGCGGCCGTTTTTAAATGTATTAAATAAAGAATTCAAATTTTGGCGCCATTCCTGAATTTAAAAAAATTCTGTCTATTTGACATTTTTTCAGTAATACTGTCTTTTACGTACATATCTATCTATTTCTATCCATAATATTAACAAAGAGAACAACAAAACTAACGAACTACTAACTAAAAACTAAAAAAACGCGCACAACGAAAATTATGTAATATGATAATGCCAAAACACTATAAAAATTATATAAACGAATAGAGCAATAATATACTTAACAGACAGAACTGAACAGAAATTAATAATATGTAATAAATCGTGTAGTATTGACTTTGTTGACTTTTATTTATTTTATGTCAGACGTCAAAATAATGGACCTTTCCAATTTAAAGAGATAGAAGATATGCGCAATGGGGATCTGCGCATAGTAAGAACAACTGAGATCTATGACGTTTGATTCTAAAAAAATTAGACGCAAAATGTAAGATAACTTTAAAAAATCTTTTCGAAATAAGTTACAAAAGCTTTTATTGAAGGTAAAATGTCTAACGATGCAAATTTTCACTGCGAATACAGGTATTTTAATGACTGCAATATTTTTGACGTTTCGTTTGACAGCCCAACTGGCAGTTGTTCGCGCCATTTTCTTACTATTTGCAGCGATAGAAAGAGATAGCCCTTAAATTGGAAAGGTCCATTGATACAGCAAATTTAAATTTCGCGTCAATTATTTTACTGTGTAAACTCGTTTCCCGTTTGAATCAATCAGAGAGCTATATAGAATCTTAGGCCCTATCTTACCCAACGCTCTATAGCTAAAACGGATAGAGTATAAATATATATATATATATATATATATATATATATATATATATATATATATATATATATATATATGTCTACAATATACTTCTTAACCTGTATTGTGATTAAGTTTTCGTAATTTTGGGGTGGATTATCCAATTCTTAAACTAAAATACTATTCCATTTTACGATTATTTCTAAGATTATACTTAACGAAGAACGAAAATCATTGTAAGAAGAGGTAAATATCACCAATTAATTATAAAAATTACAATGACAGACACATCTAAAATGTCAAATCTAAATTTCAGGTATTTCACATTTTTTGTCCAAAATGAAATATCGCGACGGTTTATTGTATCTTTAATAATATAGAAATTATTTGAGGTAGCTCGTTTAGCTGTTCCACCCTGTATACTCGTATATTGCTATCATATTTATTTATAGGAAAAATTCAGTCATATTTCGATTCCCCCAACCTCTTTAAAAATTAAAAATTTGAAGCGAAGTTCCCCGTGCTGTTTTTCGCCGTTACTAACAGGTTATGTTTTAATAATTAATGCTCCATACGTTCATGTTTAAGGGTTGTTAAATATTCATGCTTTGTTGGATCTTCTAGGAAGGATATCTTTGTACGCCGGCATTTTTTCGCCCTCTTTTTGTTATTAAATCATTTCGGATGAGGGCGTTTTAATAGACTGTCATAGTTACTTAGCGAAACGTTCTAAAGTTAGAAAAAAATCGCGATTCGTGATGTAATTTCTACAATTAAAAGTGTTTGATAAGCTCTAGAAAAGAGCAGAATTTATGCCGAAACACGGTTAGAACATTTCCATAATACAGAAAAAAGAGAAAAACACTTGACATTTGTCTTACGTTGTATTTTTCAAGATTATTGGTAAAAATTTGTCTGGAAGAATAAATTTTTATGATTTGTATCACGAATTGTCTACCATTTATATTTTCTTTGTTTGAATAAAGAATACATTTTTGGAATAGTATTTTTTCTTCCTATTATTCCTGTTTGTGAATTTATATTGGACGTGGCTAGAGTCCCGATCGCGGAATCGTGTTAAAAAAATTAAAGTCTCAAAGAGGTGTGATGGACCAATTAAATCACGATGAGGCGTGGTTCAGTAACACTGGACCGTTGGTGAACTCGTTACTTTGGCTTGGTATATTTTTCTAAAAACAACAACAAAAACCTATACCTAACGCACAAAACCCAGCCTTAATTTTCCAAGCATGAATTTTGTGTTAAGTTAAATAATGTTAAAATGTATTTAAAGAAATTGCGTAAACCACGTATATTCGGAACTTTAATTTTTTAAACACGGGCCCGCGGTCGTGAAATAATAATAGTATATTAAAGAACGTGTTTTATAAGACATGTTTTTTTCGCACGCGTCAAAATTTAGAAAACGAGCGTTAGCGAGTTTTCTAATTGACAAGTGCGAAAGAAAGTCTTATAAAATGAGTTCTTTATACTATTTTTTATATTTTGCGCCTTCTACAATAACATTTACTTACTCAATTTGTGATTATATTTGTAACCATTTGTACATTTTCATGTAAATAATCTTCCCTAAATAAAATAAAAAATAATAATAATTTCGACATTATATTATTAAAATTAATTGTCAATTAACTAAAAATAAATTAGGTAAAAATGGGTTAAAGAAACGTCATCTAGTACCAACCGTCTAAAACAAAAAATTGCGTATCGAAATGACTTCATTATGAACGCAAAATATAAAAAGATTGTTTTTTTAAAAACGCTAAAACACGTTGATTTTACACATTAATATGGCGATTCTCATTCCGTCTTTCAATTGTTTTGAAGTTATGACGTCATCACAAAATATTTAAGTGGCAATATAGATTTTCAATAGTGAATTCCTTTAGTGATATTTCTTCCTTTTATGATCATGCAAATAAATCATATATAAAAATAATATATCATAACGGCATATTACCCATTGCTGGGTGTGTCAATCTGCTTTGTACACAGGTATCGGTAATGATGATGACATATTTGTACCGTGCGGGCGTTTACCAGGCGACACCTGACGGGCACTCATTGCATAACAAAAATTCTGAGCAAAATCGAGCTGAAAATAAAAATAATCTGATGTGGCCAGCACATTACCTTCCGTCAGTTATATGAGGTACTCGTATTTATGAAAATTCTACCGGTGAACTTTTACCGATAAACAGCTTTTTATCAGGTTATAGCTACCGGAATCGATATTTTAAGAACGCAAGTGGTAAACAGGGTCATTGACGTATTACATAAATGGACCCAACGTAGAGAGAGAGGAATTGACGCTCACCTTAGAAAAGGAAAGATAGATAAGCGGGGCAACGTCAAACAAGAACATTGTTGCAGACTGTTGTTTTGTTTGCTGGTCTGACAGCAGTGACAGCTAGTAAAAGTGCAATATATTTCCTCAGAATATTAGTAAAAATAATATTCATATCTCTTAACTAAGAGTTAGTTACAATACAAAGTGAGTAATTTTGATTTAATGTGAAATAGAAATAATTTGAATGTAGTTTGCTAGTAATTCAGGTTATGTTCTGTCATTCATTCTATGCATATAAGTATGATTTCATTTATATTTCAGAATTCTTTTAAAATGGTAATGCCATGCAGTGCAAATGGATGCACAGTTCGTTATTATGAATTGTGAACAGACTGGCTTATTGCAGTTAGAAGACACAATTTCAAGCCATCCAAACATTCTGTGATGCAGAAATCATTTTCAATCGACGGACTATACCTAAAATGTATATAAAAATAGTTTTAAATAAATAATATTAGCTAAAGGAAAAGTACTTTTCTATATTTGTTATTTTTACAAATAATTTAATATACGAATGAAATATTTTATGTTAAATTGAATATGAACTATATTTTACATTGTCAAATATGTCAATGCATTGTCATTTATTATGAATGAGATGAATATTCCTAAGCACTCTGTGTTATTTTTCATCTTTTGACTTTGCCCCTAACTTAGCTCTATCCTTTTCTAAGGTGTGCGTCAATGCTTATACAGTAAAGCAGTACCTACGTTGCGTCCATTTATATAATACGTCAATGAACAGGGTAGATCCATAACCTATTTTGAACACATTTCCACTTTTAAGGCGCGTGCTACGCTTTGCATTACTACCTTTTTTTGAGATTCTTCATGAATCCGGTAGATATTGAACAATTTTCGAACACGATAACTTTTTACCACTCGTGTTTTCGAACACAGTCGGTAGATGCGGTATCTACCGGTAGAATTTTCGTAAATGCGTATGTATTTTCTATAAAATCCATACAGAAAATTCCTTGCAAAAGATTCTAAATTTCTTGTACGTACATTAACTTTCGACAGTTGTATGTATTTTATACAAATTCCATACAGAAAGTTTCGAGCAAAAAGATCCTATATTTCGAGTAAAATTATAACAAATATATTACGACTATGTCAATTGCACTTGACACTGACAATCAGAATTTTCTTAATATAGTAGCTGTTTTAAGCATAGCTGGCTAATTTATGAAATTTAAATTTTTTATAATTTTATAACTCTTCCATTTAATATGAAGTATAAAATGCAGTCAAATCGTATAGAGAATACAATGTTATTTAATATTTAAATTAAATGTGAAAAAATGATATTTAACATCGTTTTTTCAAGAAAACTGTTAAAATCTTCAAATGAGGGTATTTCCGGTTATGACATTTGAAAAAATGAGAAAAATCAAGCTGAAAATTCATTAATTATGAATAATCAAGATATCTAAATTATTCATAATTAATGAATTTTCAGCTTGATTTTTCTCATTTTTTCAAATGCCATCATGGCTATCGATATTAATTAGAAATTGAATATATTTAATAATAAATTTATGGGTCTAAAATATTCTAAATTTTCATGTTTTTGTTTTTTAACTTTCTATTGATACCACAACCTTTGATGTCAGTTGAAATAGGGAGCAACAGTCTACGAAAAAAAATTTTGCCGTGTTAATGGGTTATGTTCGGGTATCAAGTATTCATCCGGTATAAGTTTTGAAGGGAAAGAGAATTTTACCTCATAGTAGAAAAGAAATTCACATGCCAAGTAATTTTATTTTCCTCCTGAGAAATTTTCTGGAGATATCTCACTGACATTAAGATCTCAAAAATGTCCTATTTGTCTAACCTCAATATGTCACCGAAGCCATTGGACTATAACATTTCAAAATGGATTTTATTTTCTCTAAAATACTAAATATTTCTTCAAAGTCAACTAAATTAGCTATATGTTAGTCAACTTTGAAACTAGAAATTCATTCACCTAAGTACCTATAAATAGATCGTCAGATCTTGAGCGTGCAACGTTAAATCTTTTAACTCTTCGTTTAAGAGGGCAATTCATTATTTTAACGCACTCTAATTCTTTCTTCGTTTTGAGTACATTAACATGTATTTACTTATAATTACACAAAGTAAAAGCGTTAATTTTTAATGAAAAGCAGACAATTCCTTAATGTTCCGATGTAATTAGAAAATAATTGTTATTTGTTTTTGTAATACAACTACTGTGTTGTTCCAAATTATTATAATGGATTCTTAAGAGTACCAATATTAATTATTTATCACACAAAAGAGACCTCTGCAGAGCATTCTTTACAACAGCTGTAAATACCCGTGAGATAATGTTTTGTACACAAAGCGGAAACAGGGCCGAACTTACGAAGAAGCGGTCAGGGCTTTTAAATTTTGGAGGCTCCATTTTGGAGATTTTTTTATTAATATTTAAACAAATAAGGTAAAAGTAATGTTAGGGGGTATATTTTATACATTAATGCCCATATTCATAAACACTCGTAAAAATTTTTTCCTACAACCTAGTGCTTGAAAGTAAATAAGCGTTGCTAGGCAACATTAAAATTCGGTTAATTTACCTGTCAAGTATATAATTAGGTAGTAAATAATAATGAAAGTAATAAAATTTATTAAGAAATATGGATTTAAACTGTAAATGAAACAAATCTAATATTTTTTTTTTTTACAGATTGAGTACTAATCATATTTTAAGAACATTAACATTTTTTTAACATGTATTCTAACCTAACCTAAGTTTTAATATTAATATTAAATGTACAATTTGTACATTATAAAAGACTAATCATAGTCTGTCTGAGATTCTTCCAAGTGTTTAAGTTACATTTTGTACAGTGTTATAAGAAAGAGTACTAACAGTATTTGAAGTTGCTGGATACCTGTACACTCATTATTATGAGGAACATCAATACCATTTCGGTTGTAGGAAAAATGTTGTATGCAACACGTGTGAAAAATACTATTTTTGTCTCGTGCTACAATTTCTAAAAACATCGCACTCGACCAAAAAAGTACTACTTTACACACTTGTTACATAAATAACTATTACGTTATACGGAATCGTAAATCTCTTATAACAGAGCTCTGTAGTGACAGCATGCACTTTAAAATTCTATCATAGAAAATAGGCGAATGCGATTTACTTTTACGAATCTTGCTAGCATGCACTTTAGAATTCTATATTCGCTTTTTATTTTGGGAATTTTCGGATTTCATATTATTAAAGTGTAAAATATTATGACAGTTGTATATAATAAATATATAAGTTTGCTTGGAATTGAATTGTGTGTTCGTGCGAGTCGCACGCTTGCAGCCGAATATTTTGAGACACGCATGCTACCAAATTTTCGCTTCGTAGCGAAAAGCGAAAAAAATGCCTCATTTGATAGAATTCTAAAGTGCGTGCTGCCACTACTGTCCCTAGTGGTTAGGAAGGTTTTTACGGGCTCCGCCCGTTAGAAAATTTACAGGCTGTTGAAACCATAGCAACATATATACAGTTCTACTTATTCGTTATTTCGCCATGTTTTCAAAGACTATTTTTATAAATAGTTTAATATATTGTGGTGTGTTTCAATAATTTTTTCAAGTTATTTACGATTCAGTATATCATAAAACATTGTACAATGCTCAACCGTTACCCGAAATTTACGTGCTCGCACGGATAACACATTCGCTTCGCTCGCTCGTTAGATACCATGCTCGCCCGTAAAGTTCTAAGTAACGGCCTTGCAATGTAAATTACTATAACGGTTCGTCATAATTTTTATCCAGTAAAAACAGTCGACACTGACAGAAAAATCGAAATGTAAATTGTCAAGTTTGATTCTATTTGTCAAAAATTTTAACAAGCCGTTTTGAAACTTTACATGTGTTTATGAATATGGGCATAAGTCGTGAAAAGCGGGTTATGTTTTTTTTTTTTATTTTGCATAATAGACAATTTTTAAAATATACTTAGTTTGCTATAAGGGAGAGTATTTCAATAGTTTTCCTATATAATTTACAATGTACTTAAACCCCCATCCATATATGTATATATCATCATGGAATATTATCTATTGCTGGGTGTGCCAGTCTGCTTTGTATTTATCAGTGAACTTAGATTTTTTTTTTAGAAAAGTTACCTAAGCTCATCTGCTGAAATATCTTGCGAAAAATGCAATATCAAATCTTTACGAATCGCACAAATACGTGTTGAAGGTAAATTCAAAGGCTTTTGAAATATTTGTTTTCCGGGAATGGACTGTGTCATATTTTAAGTCAGAGCTCAACGTTTCGCCCGCAGTCGTATGGGGCATCTTCAGGAGCAAGGGGGATAGTACTGTCTTAAACAAGGTTACCCGACGTGTCAACCACGCTAGAGGCCGAGTTTAAGCAACAAATGCCATCAAATCTCTGAACCTGATTTCCTATAGCAGGAGCTTGACCACATCAGACATAGTTTAATCCAGAACAACTATGATGTAAAATTAATCAATAATGTAATTCATAGACAATTAAACCCTTTACCCAAAAAACCCGTGGATACCTCGTTCGAAACATTTGCATCTATCCCTTACATTAAAGGATTCTCGGATAAAATAGGTAGAATTCCTAATAAAAACAATATTAAGGTCTTTTTTAAACCTCCACAAAAAAATCTCAGAAATACTCCCCCAAACTAAAGATAAACGCGAACCCTTGTCGTCACCCGGTGTTTATAGTATTCCTTGTTCTTGCGGCACAGTATACATAGGTAAAACAGGAAGGAGTGTTCACACTAGATTGTCAGAACACAAACGCTGTCTGCGTAATGGTATGGGATTAATATCTGCGGTCGCAGAACACCAGCACAACACAGGACATAACATCTTATTTGAAAATTCCCGCATTTTAGCTCCTGTCCCTGAGTTTTACAGACGTAAATACAGGGAAACTTTAGAAATATGGAAACATCCTAATAATATCAATCGGGATGATGGCTATTTCTTGAGCCACATGTGGAAACCGATGATTCTCGGAACACGACACGCCCAATCTACCATTACGAACTCGATTCCCATTGGTCCTCATTAGCTTTGCTCAACTACCGTATCTTTAGATTAGTATATAACTGTCTTCTCGGCCTTCCTTTCGTCACTTGGTTTATTTGGCCTCTAGCGCGGTTTTCACGTCAGGTAACCTTGTAAACTGAGTCTCCCCCTCTTGTTGCTTAAACTCGGCCTCTATCGTGGTTGACACGTGGGGTAACCTTGTTTAAGACAGTACTATCCCCCTTGCTCCTGAAGATACCCCATACGACTGCGGGCGAAACGTTGAGCTCTGTGGAAGCCTACGCAATTATTTCAAAGGCTTTTGCCTTATTTGGATTGGACTTACAACCTTGTGAATCAAACAAAAAATATCAGTTAGGGGAGTTATGTTTCTCCAGTAACTAGAGTAGAAAGATTATTTTTTGCAAGAAATATTACTTTATTGCATGTACATACCCAGTAAAATAATACGATTCTAGATTAATTTAATGTAATGTACTCACTGTAATAAAATATTATAACGATGGCAGAAAAGATTACATAATACTTGTGGTATTCCATTACTCGTTCTAGAAAACATTCTCCGTTGAGTAAAAATAAATTTTAATGATTAATACTTGTTAGGGGTTCACGCTAGAATTTTTGAGAATAAAATATATAGTTAATATTTTTTAGAATTTTACTTTAAACATGTTCAAAGTAGTTGCATTCAGGAATAAAATACACCACATAACGATTATTTTCTTTCACTTCTTAAAAGCACCGAATCAATCGTTTCTTCTTTGCCTGTTCGAAATAATAGAAAACAAATAACAAATACAAAACAAATATCATGGCAATCTGATAATGATTTAATGTTTAATAATGTCGAAAAATTAATAAATTCTGGTTTGTTAATGAAGCAAATACATGTTCAGAGTGATCAAAAATGGCTGAAGCATGCCACTCCATACGATTTTGACATGTGCCGCTTACTAAGTATGGCAACATTACTTTTTCCATGGGCGTACCTTTCAAATTTTGCTAGCTGTCATAAGAATAATTCTATGAACCGTATGCTTCACGTTCACCCGAACGAAAATATATGGAAAATAGTTTTGATAAATGATTCAAAATTGAAATATAATTTTGTTGTTATTTTGGAACAAAAGTTGTCACATGACCTTCAGCTATTTTTGATCATTTCGTATATGCCATCACTGTTGTTAATTTAAATTACTTTCAGATAATATAAAAATATACCTATAATGTTCTATTTAAAAATCAACGACGATATCACTTCCGGCGAAATTAAAGTAAAATTTAGGTCCTTTTTCAAAAAATAGCATTTAAGTTCGCCCCCAACTTTGTAATTTAAACTATAGTATTTCTAAATAGTAAAGAAAATACCAATAGAGGATTCCACCATTTTTATTTATAATTTCATCAGAAAGTATTAGTAAAACTAAGACTATTGGTGAAAATCCGGTGAAAAAATTCCTATTAATAAGCGAGTTATGGTCCCTCGAAGTTTGAAAATATAGATGTGACGTCAAGAATATAAGGTTTTTATATAAAAATTGTTTTCTTCGTGGATCTAAAATGTTCTTGAAATGTATGCTATTTTTAAATTATATTTATAAAAAACACTGTACAAGTCTAAATGCTTTATAATTGCAAGTGTATCAAAATTATTAAGTTTTATATGGATTTCATATGAGTGACGAGCTGCTAAAACAAAAACCCCTTATTTCCGAAGTATTTCAATTATATCATTTTATTTCTTTATTAATATTCATTCTACTTTCACTATTTTTTTACTAATTTCTCTTAATTCGATTGAGCTGTAATCCCCTGTTTGTGTCTATTTTTTGCACCCTGTATAATGAAGAAGTGGCGACGAACTTTTTTTATAATGGGGTACGCGACTGATTTTTCCTCCCGCTACCCTAGGCAAGGGAGGTAAACTATTATTCAGGAAAGATGACTATTCAAGATCATTTGTGAGCCGTCTGATAAAATATTAATTGCAGATAACTTCATTGTATTTCCTATGCATAGGCGTGCAACATGAAATATTTATGGACACATTTTAATTGAAAAAATAAGCGTAATTCATTAGAAAATTATGTTTCTTTCTAAATAAAGCCTTTATAAAAGATTTATATTCTTCACTTATGTTTGTGCAAAATACTAAAACAGAGACTTAACTTATAAACCAAGGAATAATAATTTGATTTAAACGTCAACGCCACTGGGTAAATATTAGCACAGAGGGCAGTGTAAACTATTATTCACTAGGGGACCTTTATAACCAGGGTATGGCCATGGCGTGGCTCACGTTTCGTCCGCCATTACCGGGACATCTGTTATATGTGTTGTTCTTGCGCAAAGTATTATGTATTTTCGTGGCTATTTGTTTTATTTTAATGAAAAACACATTTAATTATCATTTTAAAATGTATTTAAAGTGTAAGTTAATATATTATATCTTATTTACTTGTGTAGTTTGTTAAGATACCCATCACGATTACTGTCACTGAAAACAACTAAAAATTACCAATATTAAGCACAATCATTTAAATTTTTAAAAGGTAAGTTTAGAATATACAATTATTATGTAAATAAGAACTACAGATATTAAATTAGATGTGATAATAACAACCCATGTCATATATTCTACATAACCTCTAAATGTATATCTTAATAATGTGTATCTCTTAAATAAATTAATTTTTCTTACCTTTATAAATTCACAGTGTGATAATTTAATATTATTTTATAATATAATATCACATTTATTACAAATAAATAGGAAAATCAATTGCCGACAATGGCGGCGATCTTGGCCCATAGCCATACCCTGGTTATAAAGGTACCCTATTATTCACGAAAGATGACTATTCAAGGTCATTTGTGAGTCGCCTGATATAATATTACTTGCAGATAATTTCATTGTATTTCGTGTGCATAGGCATGCAACATGAAATATTTATGGACATATTTTAACAAAAAATAAGAGTAATTTATTTGAAAATTATGTTTTTTTCTAAATAATGCCTTTCTGAAAGATTTATGTTCTTCACTTATGTGTTTGCGAAATACAAAAACATTGACAACTTGTAAACCAAGGAATAATAATTTGATTTACACGTCAACGGCACTGGGTAAATATTAGCACAGAGGGCAGTGTAGTAGATAATTAGGTATCTATAATTCTACGACATACGTCATTATTATTTATAGTAAGTTAGAAAGTAATGCCACTATTCACGTATATCTGTCACACCACATAAATTAAATAGACATAGGTCAAATAATCTTTCTCTTTCTAATACAAAATGTTGCTAAGCTACTACTATAAAGTGATGTGTAGTCTTTCTTCGAACAAATGTCCTTGAATAGTAATCTTTCGTGAATAATAGTGCGGTAGATAATTAGGTATCTGCAATTCTAGGACATATGTCATTATTATTTATAGTGTGTTAGAAAGTAATGTCACTATTTACGTCAAATAATCTTTCTGTTTCTAATTCAAAATGTTGCTAAGCTACTGCTATGAAATGATGTGTATTCTTTCTTCTAACAAATGACCTTGAATAATCATCTTTCGTGAATAATAGTATGTACGGACCGTGCTAAAAATCGCATATCGAGATTTTGGTAAATGACCACGTTTTAAGTTCCCTAGAATCCAATTTTAACATTTTCGCCCTCCGCTTTAATGTAACATCTCCCACCCCGGATGTAATATACTATTCCTTTCTCATCATCATTTTAGGATAATGTCAAATAAATATTAATTCCCTATACGTGTTATCTTGTTTATTAGAGCCCATACGAATCGTAATCCAGTAATCCTATTGACAAAAATCGCATTATCGAAAAACTGGGTTATTTTCATCACAAATGTCAGAGTTGAAAAAGAATGTTGCCCTCAGTCTCAGTAGGCTAGTGTTATTCTACAATGGCAGCTGATGAATGTTTCATTGTTTTATTGCTGGCACATATCGATTTGTGTGAAAACAAACGTGTCATTACTGGTCTTGTTCTCATTTGCTAAGAACGACTTCCAAGGAACTGCATATTAATAATGAATACTTTATATTCTACGGAGAAATGTAGGTATCGATTTTACTCCAGTAATATTCTTAGAACAAGCGTTTCATTTCTGTAGTAAAAGAAGAAGGAATCACTCAGCAAGTTTACAAATATTTCTACTTTTTACCTTTCATCCTAAATGAACACGGATATTTTTTGCCTATCAAATTGTAAAATCGAATGGCTTCTTTCCATATTAGAATAAGGTATAAATACAAGGTATCAAAATTTTCTGAATGATAGTATTTGAGTTGGAGCATAAACAGGAACCACACATACATACACGCAGACATCATCGTGAAAAGGTTAAAATTGGATTCTAGGGACCTTAAAACGTGGTCAATTACCCAAATCTCCATATGCGATCTTTAGATCGATCCCTATATCTCCCTTACCAAGGGTAGCGGGAGGTAAAAATCTGATGTGGCCAACACAACACCTCCCGCGGTTTAATTTTTATTAATTCAAATATACATACTTACATATTTAGTTATGCTGGAAACTGTCCCATTCCATATAACTATGGTTCTATTTACTATTTTCTTTTTAAAACATTACTATTATTAAATTGAAATTAGTTCTTTGACAGTGACATTTATCTGTCAGTTACATACATTTGAGATATAAACTGCGTAACCAAGGAGTTGTGTTCGCTGTTTGTTTAAAGCGTAGGTTCCGAGATTTTAATTATAGATAATTTTATAAATTTAGCCCTAAAATATATAGACCTGTAGAAAATTAAATAATCTTTAATTTTTTTAACATAAATCCCGAAAAAATAACATTTAAAGGTATTTTTCGGAGAAAAACTATTTTGAGCCTCAAGTAAAGTGCCATTTCCGGTTATCTGATTTACACTAAAATCTAATGGCTTCTTTCCATATTAGAATAAGGTAGAAATACAAGGTTTCAAAATTGTTTGAATAGTATTTGAGTTACAGCATAAACAGGAACCACACATACACACAAACATCATCATGAAAATGTTAAAATTGGATTCTAGGGACCTTAAAACGTGGCCATTTACCAAAATCTCGATATGCGATTTTCAGCACGATCCCTATACCTACCTTACCAAGGATAGCGGGAGGTAAAAATATAAAATTTTAGTGGATATAAAATTAGTCCTTTAGGAAAACTTAACCATTTTAAAAAATCTGATGTGGCCAACACAACATTTCCCGCTATTTAATTTTCATTAATTTAAATATACATACTTACATATTTAGTTATACTAGAAACTGTATTAAAATCCATTCCTATGGTTCTATTTACTATATTCTTTTTAAAACGTTACTATTATTAATTTGAAATGATTAGTTCTTTGATAGTAACATTTATCTGATACATTTGAGATATGAACTATTTAATCAAGTGGTTGTGTTTGTTTAAAGCGCAGGCTCTGTGATTTATATTATAGATAATTTAATAAATTTATCCATAAAATATATAGAAAAAGTATTAATGCAAACCTGTAGAAAATTTAATAATATTTAATTTTTATAATAACATAAATCTCGAAAAAATAACATTTAAAGGTATTAGAATAAGGTAGAAATACAAGGTTTCAAAATTTTGGATGATAGTATTTGAATTAGAGCGTAAACAGGAACCACACATATGGACAGAAATCATCGTGAAAATGTTAAAATTGGATTCTAGGGACCTTAAAACGTGGCCATTTACCAAAATCTCGATACCTTCCTTGTCAAGGGTAGCGAGTGGTAAAAATATAAAATTTTAGTGGATAAAAATTGGCCCTTTAGGAAAACTAAACCAATTTAAAAAATTTAAAGTTCTCTCGTGTCTCTCTGCAATTTAATCTTTCAAAATCTCTGTTCGTTATTCCACTGTATAAAAATTCAACTCATCTCTCAAAATTCATTTCGGAATTTCCATTTTTTGTGGCTACCTCGCTTCCAAGTAGATAACATGCTTGTAAATCATGCTCCCATTCTAAACGTTATCTTTGTGCAAGCTTGCTTATTGTATTTTGGAATTTAATAGAAAATTTTGGCAGTAACACTCCTTTGTGTTATACTAGTATATTATCCACTGAAGCAATCAGTAGGAGTCAGATGCAGTGGGAAATTTACATCACAAAGTGTTCCTCGCTGTTATTGTTGCTAACTGCTATTATTTTAACGAATTAGGGATGTACCTACTACAGAATAATTCTATGATTTAATTAATTATACGTATAGGGTTAGTTTTGGCTTTGGCTCAAAGGAATGGACCGCAAATTATATTTGGAAGTTATCGAGTTGTTATTTCAAACTGAAAAGAACAGCAATGTTTTGGTGCTTTTATTTAATTCTCTTGTATTACCCTTTCGTTCTGGTTTGATTATAGTTTTTAATCCGTAAAACAACAGTTGATTATAAAATAAACAATGTTAGAACAGAGACACTTTAATCTATATAAATAAACAGAATTTTCTAATCATTTTATTGTGTTATTTAAATACAAAAATACTCGCTTTAAAATAGATTAAGAGCCATTTGCATAATAGTAGATCAAAGAGCGATTGTCATAATTGTCATTTTATTTTGTGAGAAGGAAGTTTAGATCACGACGGATGGCGGAATGGCCCAACCCGTCGAATAAAGTTATCGACAATAATTATGAAATGAGTTCTTAAATAATATATATATATATATATATATATATATATATATATATATATATATATATATATATATATATATATATATATATTTTAATGGACCCAGCAAATATCTCGCTTATTTGTATTAAGTTAGCAATTTTTTTCATATAACATGATTTATACAGGAACATGTAAGCTACTTGATGACGGATGTACATTCCTGATACCACTTCCGGTTTATGAGTAATTAATATCTACTTTGAAAATTCAAATGGAACATACTATATTTTTTTACAAATTTGAAAAGTGCATCAAATTTCCTTTACAATCATGTAAAATAATCCATATGTTACATTATTAAAAATTAAAATGGCGGGCACTTTTTTATACACCTAATTGGAAAGAGAATAGTGGGCCATGACTGTGGCTTGTGTTCCTTATTCTTATTTTCTGTATTATTATGACAAAAAATATTATTTCGTTTAATAATAATAGTTGCAATTGTTTTAGTTAATTGTTTTATTTCAAGCCACAGTCATGGCTCACTATTCTCTTTCCAATTAGGTGTATAAAAAAGTGCCCGCCATTTTAATTTTTAATAATGTAACATATGGATTATTTTACATGATTGTAAAGCAAATTTGATGCACTTTTCAAATTTGTAAAAAAATATAGTATGTTCCATTTGAAATTTCAAAGTAGATATTAATTATTCATAAACCGAAAGTGGTATCAGGAATGTACATCCGTCATCAAGTAGCTTACATGCTCCTGTATAAATCATGTTATATGAAAAAAATTGCCAACTTAATAAATCAGCGAGATATTTGCTGGGTCCATTAAAATATAACACCCTGTATATGTATATATATATATATATATATATATATATATATATATATATATATATATATATATATATATATATATATATATATAGGGTGGTGACTGACGACACAGCATAGGGGTTTAAATGATAAAATCACAATATGCAGTTATTTACTCCCCTAATTATTTTACAGCAAAATTGTATTTATATTTTTGCTATAAAAAAAATATTGCATCCGAATATGCTATTGTTTAAAATTTTTCTGTTCCCGGCACCGTAAAAATAGTCGAATACAATAAGGTTTTTTTTTTCAAAAATCACCAATGCCATGGAACTAAAGCTCAAACACCTGTCTTAGATTCTTCACGTTTAAACCTTTAAAAAATCTTAAATTTCGTTCTCGTGAAACTACTTTGTTGTAATCAACTATTGTTGTCATCAACTACAATAAAATTGTTTTCAATTTCCTCGTTTGAAAATAAGTTTAAACGTCAAGAATCTGGTTGTGTTTTTGTTTAAATTTTCTTCCATGGCATCAATGATTTTTGCAAAATAGTATATTATGTTATTAGGAGTAGAAAGCGGTCTTTTTGTGTTGAACCCAGCTATTGTGGCCGAGGCGCCAGCCGAGGCTAGGCAAGCTGGGTAAAACACAAAAAGGGCGTTCTACTCCGAATGACATATACTATTTTTTCTTCAAGTGTTTCAAAGATTTTTTTGACATTTTTTTTAGAATTTTTTAATTGTAGAGTTTGCAGTTTCAGCCAAAGCTGGCTGTGAACACTGCAAAACAAAAACGATACAACTGTCAAATAACAATTTTAAATATAATCTGTGTTGCTGTGATGAATGCCGCCGCTAGCGGTGAACAAAGACACTAACATTTTTTTACTAGTACAACAATAATAACATTTTTGTACTAGTCAGACAATGAATGTCTTCTATAGTGTGTGTACAGTAGCATAATATGAATATTATAATACGCTTGAAGAAAAATGTTATTATTGGTTTCGACTATTTTTACGGTTCTGGAAATTGATAAATTATAAACAATAGTATGTTCGGATGCAGTATTTTTTTCTGTAAGAAAAACCTAAATACAATTTTGCTCTAAAA
The DNA here is from genome assembly GCA_963082715.1 of Harpalus rubripes. Taxonomy (NCBI): domain Eukaryota; kingdom Metazoa; phylum Arthropoda; class Insecta; order Coleoptera; family Carabidae; genus Harpalus; species Harpalus rubripes. The sequence goes on along the minus strand of OY720449.1, from coordinate 79,944,645 downwards.
TAATTAGGGGAGCAAATAACTGCACAGTAAGATTATACCATTGAAATCTCCATGCTGCGTCGTCCAAGACACCATCCTTTATATATATATATATATATATATATATATATATATATATATATATATATATATATACCATTGCTGGGTGTGCCAATCTGATTTGTATAGTTTAGTATATTAATATATATATTCTCTATACGGTTTGGTTACAATTTTTCCTTCATATTAAATAGATATAGAGCTAAAAAATTATAAAGATATTAAATTTCATGAATCAGCGAGCTATGCTATAACCATCGAAACCGATATGTTCAAATAATTCTAATTGGCAGATATCATTGTCAAGTGCAATTTACATAGTATAGGGTGGGAACAGACACGTGACTCGAGCAACCTTGAAGTGCTTAGAATCAGCTTATATGTGTGCGCGTGTCATCTTGACAACAATGTCACTTTGACAATACCCAATGTTTTGACTTATTTTAATTTTGAACTGCTAAAATGTTGCTGTTTTTAAGTTCATATGTTTTACTGCCTGAAACTTATAAAATATTAACAATTAAGTCCAAACATTAGTCTTGTCAAATTGACATTGTTCTTGTCAAAGTGACACGCGCACACAAATCAGCTGATTCCAAGCACTTCAAGGTCGCTCGAGTCATTTATCTGCTCGCGACCTATATTCGTAGAACACGGAAAGTTAAAGATATAGATAAAGAATGCGAGGATAAAGAAATTGGTTCGAGTGATTGAAGTTTTTAGAAGGATACAAGACAGACGATTGGATTCGTATGGACAAGTCATGAGAAGAGATGAAGAATATATTGGAAGAAGAATGAACATCTGTATGGAATTTGTACAAAATACGTAGAATTGATGGAAGGTAATGTGCTGGCCACATCAGATTTTTTACTTTGTTATATCTTTCAATAATATAATTATCAGATAAGAAATGTGACTTGTCCTTTTCTTCGCAAAATGTTTATTTTTACACTGTAGCCATCATCAGTTACACAGTAATCTTAAAAATAAAAACAGCCAGTATTTATACAAAAGAAACGGTATTCCTAATGTTATAGCGGTACATGATTGGGGGACGTATCAACCAATGGGTTTCACAAATTTCAGTAGGGAATTATCGAAAGGAGAAAGGTCGGTGTTTAACAATTGTTTACAATTTTTCTTCATGACTATGGCTTCTAACATACTTAGTTTATAATTATTACATGATTTTTCATATTTTACATCATCTAAACTGAAATTATGGCCTGTGTTATGATGATGTAATGATAGCGCTGAATTAAATATGTTTTTGCTCTTTAGATGGTACATGTGTTCCTTGAAACGTGTTTTGATTTTACGTTTGGTTTGCCCTATGTATTTAGATTTACAAATTTTGCTCTCTATGGAATATATACCTGATGACTCTGACATTTGTAAAAATAAACATTTTGTGAAGAAAAGGACAAGTCACATTTCTTATCTGATAATTCCTTCACGATTATTATTATAATATAATTTTTACTTAATATATCGATGGTATAATAACGACCACACTGTGCACGAAACAAATATAGGTCATGCACTCGAAAGAATGTTAAAAATTGATTATTTTCATTACTGTTATTACTTCCTGGAATTCATTCCTAAAACGGAAAACAGTAAAACAGATTTCTGACAACCCTCCTTGAAAGGGATAAATAGGTTCATAATGTTTAAATATTTATCTAGCAGCAAACCACTGAATAAACTAAAGTACAAAGTGAGGAAACGGTGCGTCGTGCGTCGTATTATATTTACTAGTAAAAAGCTTGGCAAAGCAAAGCACAGCAGAACGTTGTGAATGTAAACATACATGCATGCACAACACAATGCTCTATGCAAATTTATATAATACCAAATCTACATGCAGCTGAATTAAGTGGACATTGCGATTTACATGGTATGCAGGGCATATGTTAGTTAGTGCAATATGCACACCAGCAAAGATTAACTAGCAAAGAAAGAAGAAAGTACTTTTGTCAAATTAAAATGGACTCAAGTTGTCAAGTTAATTGATATAAAGTGATAAGTCAAAACCAAAGATTAATGGAAATGCATAATTTTATTTCTTGATTATACGAGTACATACTTTTTCTTCTTTGCATTTATTATCGCATTACTGCAGATTTCGCATATATACAGAGTGTAAATGAAATAAGTGCATTAAATTTAACCAGTAATGTAACTCGACGAGAACAACAATATATCTTAATACCTTTTTTTCAAAGTCTTTTAGATTTTGAGTTAAAATTCTTTAAAGATTTGCTGCATATTTCGTTACCCGCCCATGGAGAACAAATGGCTGCTGCCGTATTCAAGTGGGATACAAACAGCTCAAAAATTGTCGGTTATCGGTTACACTTGCAGTCACAGTAATTAATAAACGAATCAACGGAAATAACATTTATTATTAATTAATTCGTAATAGTACAATTTTTAAAATAAAGAAATTTAAATTTTGGATAACAAAATTATAAATTTATGTATTAAACCTGGCTTTTAATCACCTCTGAATAGAGGAAGACAAGGAGTAACGAGGTAACGAGGAAGAGCAAAACCATAGTTACTAGCTGATTATTTATCGTCGACAAATCATAATAGTTGAAATACGTTATTAAAAAAATGTAAGTACAAACTCTTGTCCATTTAAACGAGGTACAGGAGTACTAATAATTAATCGTCCATTTATTGTTCCCGCCCAAACATTTTTTAACGAAAATTTTTACAGAATTTTCGTCTGTCGAGATGTGTATTGTGCATAATAAATACACCTTCATTTCAATTCAGTCTCATTAATGAACATTATGAGCCAGTCCCAAAATTGAAGTCTGTTATGTGCTGAAAACATTGAACTTTTTGCACATGGTATGGGTACAACTGTTGCTTTTTTTAAAATTGTCATATGTGACACTCCGTATTGTGATAAAGATATACAAGAACAAATGTGCGAATATTAGGAACAGTAAGATTTGGAAACGCTCTGTCTAAATGCGTTGGCAACTCTATAACACTGTTTTCATATCAACCACAAATTAAAATGTAGTAAAGATACGAATAAATAAAAAAAACCATAGGTAAGTAATTACAATGTCTGTGTACTCGCTATTTGTAAACGTAAGCATTTTGACAGAATTTTACCTTATAAACAAGTTTATTACTAATGTCAATATTTAATTGTAACAACTCACAGGACTGTCAATTGCTAAAACAAAATTTTTCAGAGCATTCAATTAAAATGCTAAAAAATATGCGATTTCGAGAAAAAATTATTAAGAAATATTGTTGCTCTCGACGAGTTATATTACTGGTTAAATTTAATGTACTTATTTCATTTACAGCCTGTATATATATATATATATATATATATATATATATATATATATATATATATATATATATATATATATATATATATATATGTATATATATATATATATATATATATATATATATATATATATATATATATATATATATATAAGCTAGAACGTTTCCTTTTATCAGTGTTTGTATTTGTTTTCTTACCAACCCTTCCTTCATTTAATTAATATCTATTTTTGGATTTATATTTCAATATCTGAAATTGTACGATACTTGTACCATTTCTAAAACATGAGACTTGGCTCGTACAATGTTTTCAAATAAAAATCCGATAGTCAACAATATTCCACCACGAAAATAGAAATTTCACATTTTTCAGCATAAAGGTTAAGGATATCTTTCGATTATAATATTGTTCTTTGAGATGTCACAGGACTAGTTTGGAATATATAATTGCCCATTAAAAAATTTTCCGAAAAATTTGTTTTTTCCAGTCGACTGCAGATAAAACATGATAACTGCTGTTAAAAGTATTTTAAGGACTTCCAAGAACACGCTGAACTAATTTCACTGGAGTTCAAGGGAATTTTGTTGAAAAAATAAACGCAATTTCCGTTTCAAAAAAATCTTTCATTGTTAAGGTGCGAACTCTGCAACTTATTTACATTTCCATAATTTTACTCTAATTTTGACAGTTTATTTCTTAAAATATAGTCTAATCTAATCCAAGTAACTACCTTTTTTTAAACACCTCAACAGGATTAATTCCCAATTACAGAGTGGGTTCACATTCACACACATGCCTTAGTGGGATTCGAACCCATAGCCCCGAGGGCACTCATGACATGAGGCGTTGCTCTAACCATTGAGCCACCGGAGCTATAATAAACTGAAGATCAAATTTTAAATACCGGGATAGAATAGAATTCACTAATCCAAAAATGAGGATTAGCTTAAACATTTTTGTGAATCGTTAATTTTTATTAGTCTAAATACATACCTACATATTTACTTATGCTGGAAACTGTATTGAATTCCTTTTCTATTGTTCTATTTACTTTTTACCTCTCGCTAAGAGAGGTATTGTATTCATGCTAAAAATCGCATACCCAGATTTTAATGAATAAGCACGTTTTAAGGTCCCTAGAATCCGATTATAACATTTTTACGATGATGTCCGTATGTGTGTGTGTGTGTGTGTGTGTGTGTGTGTGTGTGTGTGTGTGTGTGTGTGTGTGTGTGTGTGTGTGTGTGTGTGTGTGTGTCTGTGTCTGTGTCTGTGTCTGTGTCTGTGTCTGTGTCTGTGTCTGTGTCTGTGTCTGTGTCTGTGTCTGTGTCTGTGTCTGTGTCTGTGTCTGTGTCTGTGTCTGTGTCTGTGTCTGTGTCTGTGTCTGTGTCTGTGTCTGTGTCTGTGTCTGTGTCTGTGTCTGTGTCTGTGTCTGTGTCTGTGTCTGTGTCTGTGTCTGTGTCTGTGTCTGTGTCTGTGTCTGTGTCTGTGTCTGTGTCTGTGTCTGTGTCTGTGTCTGTGTCTGTGTCTGTGTCTGTGTCTGTGTCTGTGTCTGTGTCTGTGTCTGTGTCTGTGTCTGTGTCTGTGTCTGTGTCTGTGTCTGTGTCTGTGTCTGTGTCTGTGTCTGTGTCTGTGTCTGTGTCTGTGTCTGTGTCTGTGTCTGTGTCTGTGTCTGTGTCTGTGTCTGTGTCTGTGTCTGTGTCTGTGTCTGTGTGTGTGTGTGTGTGTGTGTGTGTGTGTGTGTGTGTGTGTGTGAGTCAAATACTATAAGACTTAAGACATTTTTAAATACGGATTCCTCAATCTTACAATAATGGGAAGAGTCGAGTCAGTTTTGGTAACAATTGGACAACCGGAAGTAGTAGTTCCAAGAAAAAAATTATCTAAATATTATTTATCGAAAATTTATGTAAATACTTATAATAAAGAACGTTAAATTCTTTATTTGATAAATATAAATTCATGATTATATCTTCTATAGATTTAGAGATAAAGAAAGGCATATAAAATAATTTGATGTAAAAAATCTCAGATCAAACTACTACAAGGCAAGAAATTCAAATGTTTGTAATTGACACATAAATGTCACTGTCAAAAATATTTGTATGCCTCTGTCAAAAATATTTGTACATTATTATGAAGATTATGAAAATAAAAAAAGTCAACAACGCAAAAGAATATACGTAAAAAAGAATATAAAAGGAATTTGCGAAAAATGACGAATATAAAGAAAAAGAAAAGGAAAGTAGAAAAAGAAAATTTCAGGATATTGAATATAAATAAAATGTATGTATTGTACATAATTTATATTAAAATAATTATTTTGTAGTGAGACATGAATATATGTATTCGTATTTAATAATATTTTTCATTTTATGCGTACAACCAGGTAAAATATCTGGCGAGAGGTTATGTGTTGGCCACATCAGATTTTTTCTTTTTAAAAAGTTACTAATATTGATTAGTTCTGACAGTGACATTTATCTGTCAGTTACATACATTTGAATAACTGCGTTTTGTTTGTTTAAAGCGTAGGCTCTGGGATTTAAATTATAGATAACTTTATAAATTTATCCATAAAATATATAGAAAAAGTATTAATGCAAATCTATAGAAAATTTAATAATCTTTAATTTTTATAACATTAATCTCGAAAAAATAACATTTAAAGGTATTTTTCGAAGAAAAACTATTTTGAGCTTCTAGTAAAGTGCCATTTCCGGTTATCCGATTTTCATCAAAATCTAATGGGCTCTTTTCATTACAGAAAAAGTTCGAAATACAAGGTTTCCAAATTTTCTGAATGATTGTATTTGAGTTAGAGTGGAGGATCCACACATACACACACACACATGCACACATACACACACATACATACATACACGCATACAAACATACACACCTACACACAGACATCATCGTGAAAATGTTAAAATTGGATTCTAGGGACCTTAAAACGTGCTCATTTATCAAAATCTCGATATGCGATTTTTAGCACGATTCCTATACCTCCCTTACCAAGGGTAGCGGGAGGTAAAAATTGGCGCAGCAAAAAAATTGCGAAAGAATTTTCAGTGAAGAGATGCCCTCTTTCTAGCATAAATCCTGCGAGATAGAAACTGGATCGATTTTCAAAAAACCTGGGACAGTTCACGTATCAATTTTGAATTATAATTATCAACGTGTAATAGTAGATTTGAATGGAAAATTTAGAAAATCGCTATTCACTTGTTTTTCTATATAAATGTTAGAAATTTGCTAAGAATTTGGGTCTGCAAGAGATAAAAATTTAAAATGCCGTTTCAAACAGTTTCATTTTTTAATAACCACCGGGTATAATGGATTCTAAACGTTCATAGCAAATGTAGGTATATTTAGGCAAAAAGAATAGGAACCGTTGCAACTGACATAATATGAATATTTTAGTCCTTCATAAGGTTTAGCCGAAATTAACCAAGTTATTGTTAATGCGATAACTAACGCGGGACTCGACTGATTGAATTTTCATACTATAGTCCCTGCTACGAAATTAGCTCTAATTATTTAATAAGACCTACTACGCAAATTACAAAGAATTTCTAAATATAGATCATAATGTTGCAAATTAGATTTACAAGCACTTCAGTTAACTAGATTTCAGATGATCTAATACAGAAGAGAAGACAAGAGTATCCAACTGTTACGAGTTTCTTATCAATTAAGAAACGAGAAGGAAATAAAAAGTGTACAGGTGTTTAGTATAGCGTATTCAACATGGGGATCTCTAAAATTATATGAGATACGAAGTCTGTTAATTAGACAAAAATTGCTTTATTAAACCACATTAAATGTGTTTCGTTAATTTAAAAAAAATAATATAGGCATATAAATTTTGTAGTTTTTTATTCAGTCTATTTGAACATTGCTATTCAAAAGAACATAAAAAGTGCCCTAAAGATATGCATACCAAAAGTCAGTATTATTTTACACTTGGAAAAATAAAAAATCTGATGTGGCCAACACAACACTTCCCGCCATTTAATTTTTATTAATTTAAATACATGCCTACATATTTACTTTGCTGGAAATTGTATTAAGTTCCTTTCCATATAACAAATTGTTCTATTTACTATTTTCTTATTAAAACGTTATTATTAATTTGAAATTAGTTTTTTGACAGTGACATTTATTCGTCAGTTACACACATTTGAGATTTGAAATGTGTAATCAAGGAGTTGTGTTTAAAGCGTAGGCTCCGGGATTTAATTTACAAATAATTTTATAAATTTATACATAAAATATATGGAAAAAGTATTCATGCAGACTTGTAGGAAATTTAATTATCTTTAATTTTTATAATTACATAAATCTCGAAAAAATAACATTTATAGGTATTTTTCGAAGAAAAACTATTTTGAGTTTCAAGTAAAGTACCATTTCCGGTTATCTGATTTACACCAAAATCTAATGGCTTCTTTCCATATTAAAATACAAGAGCCAAGCTACCACGGCAGCAGAACCCCCGAAGCTACACGATGTATTCCTGGTGGACAATTAGACTCATTTTAGGAAATTAAAAAAAATCCTGGAAAAAGAATACCTAAAAACCTCTCCTTAATCGACAATGAACCATTTTGCGCTCTTAATACACAAAAAGCTATTAAAATTTAGTACTTAGAAAACATATAAAAATTCTTGCAACAGCTCTATTTAGGCCCACTTTTACAATTGATGGATAAACTATGGTATAGCTATCGGAGGTATAACTTTATCCTAGCAATACCTTCGATAAAGAAGACTGTGTTTATCTGTCAGATAGTTATACCAGGAATTACGTTAAATCACTTTAGGTTGTTATTGGCACAATAAAATTATCTTCTTGTTAGACTATTTTTCTTCAATATTGTTATTATTTCTGCCTTCTAATTTACATTTTTCACGATGTTAGATGATATAAATGTTATTTTTGATTTTGACAGTGATGATGAAATACTTGATTGACATCTGTCAAACGTATGAATAAGAAAACATCGTTTGTATTTACGTAGTATCCATAAGAACCAGAGATAATGTTATCAAAGGTTTATACGACCGATTTCCGTGGGATAAGAAATACTGGTGTTGTTTATTCTATCTGAGGTTTATCCGAGGTTCGTAAAATTCAATTTCCAATTTTATACCTGGTATAGCGTTATACGAGGTTTATCTAATGATTGTAAAAGTGGCCCTTAGAGAAATAAAATAATGAGAATTTATATTTTCAAATTTTTAATAATATAAAAATATTTTTAAAAAAACTTGGACGGAATAAATGTCATTGTTAAAAATTTGTGGTGCAAGTGAGAAGAGACATATTTTATCTATAATAGAAATTTGTAATTTGATATGTAAAGCCAAATATGCTAATAAAGTGTCATATAAAATTAGATAAACCACATCCGATTCTTTTTTAAAAAAATTGGTCGTCATTGTCACCATTGTAAAACATGCCCCACAATTAACACCCCTCCTCCTTAATGACTTGATTGTCGTCGCTCTCCAGCAAATTGAATTTGAAAAACAAAGCAATAAAGGAAAAATGAAGTTATCGAAGCAGTGTCAGGACAGGACACATGAACATTAACCTCCATACCATGTGTGACTCGCACCACCACCCAGGGTATTGATTACCAAGCGGGTGTCCGCGCTGCGAATGCCAACAGAACCTTATACATTGCCAACTAGGACAATTGGTTTATTATTGGTAAGGATTATAATTTGTTCAAACACAAAGTTGGTTTAACTGAAAATAAATTTATATTGATTCTAAATATATCGGATAACTTCAAAGATATACCGGGTGTAACACGAAAAGCGGGCCATACGCGTTTAACATGAGAATAAAAATTTCCTTGCGCAAAAGTGGCCTATTAACTTTAAACTATAAATGTTATATGTTGAATAATGTTAATTTAATAAGCACACTGTACTGTCAGCTGTCATTATGTTATCATGGCATTTTGTTCTTGTCTGAATGACGTTGTTGTCATGGTAACAAAAATGTCACTAGTTAATTGTTAAGATTTTGATTTGTACGTGACTTATATATGATTATTAATTTACTAAAATATACTGTTCAAAACTACAGTTATGTTATTTATTTAATAACCTTAACATTATACAGAATTAAGCCTAACATTATGTCACATAAGTTTTCGAACAATAATTTGAGTGGACGATACTGTGTTGTAAGCTAGTGGTCTATTTTCTTCCATACGACGAAGTTTAGTTCTGACTTGGCCCAGGATTCTTTGGCAAGTTTTAAATTTTTTTTTTCAATCGTCGTAGAAATGACATTTTTTGTGACTTGAGTCACAAGGTGGAAGTTTCATTTCTACGCCGCCGGAAATTTCTACGCCGGCGGAATAGAAATAGTTAATTTCTATGCCGCCGGAATAGAAATAGCTAAATTCTACGCCGGCAAATGAATATCCATAGAAACTACATAGAATTAGCAAATAAAAAGAAAAGTAGTGCGTTTGAAAAAAAAAATTAATGTGTCATTCGGAATAAAAGTGTCTTTGTCTGCCTCGCATGCAATTGTCCGACTCGCTTCGCTCGTCGTATAAACTTCCATGCTCGCCACACAAAGTATCACTTATACTCCTAATAACACAATATACTATTGTTTACCTTTTGAAAATCCTTCTCCTTAAATGTTTTCATTTTGAGGCTCCTACAGATTGTTGTATATATTTCTTGTAAGTAACGTCCAAAAAGTTTCAATATAGAATTTAAAGTAAAAGCCAAGTTTTCAGATAAAATAATGTTGCGGTACAATTTCGGAAGAAAGCGTCTCCAGACAGTACGTTGGATATGTTAGAGGTTTAGGCCCGGGCCACACTATGCGTTTTGGCGGGACCGGTTTAACGGGACCGGTTGACCGGGAAGACAACAACTTATTGTTTTAAATGAATGCGTCCACACCTATGCGATTGCGGTCCGATGCCGGGTACTACCGCAGCATGTTGCGATTTGACCGGACGGTCAATTTGCCGCATGCCAACTACAACATATTGGAAATAATGCGAGCGTTCACAAGGGTCTGGTTTTGTTTTTTAATAGACAACGTATACTATTCGGGCTCTGCACTAATCAGACATTGGTCAGACCGTGTCCGAATCGGGTTGTCAATGCTGCCGTCCTGTTTAGCGGTATATATGTGGACGCTATATGATCCATGCCGTTTAATCGAATGCGGTTTTGCCGGTCCCGTCAAAACGCACAGTGTGGACCGGGCCTTATATGGAAAATTGCCAGCTGAAGTTACTTGATTTCATCAAATTACAAAATGCACAATATGTATAATCAGAAGAATTAACAAAAATACCAACACACAACGAAGCACAATAGCATAAATTATTATTGACGCCAAAATCACCTTAATCACATGAATGACAGAATGACATGAATATTCAAATAATAAATATTTGAAAATGACACTCGTTACCGCGGTTACAATACAGTTTCTATTTCATTTTTGCCGTTAGTTAGACGGAGATAGCTTATACCCCTCCTAAACACGGACGATAATGAGATAGCGAATAAAAGTCTCATATATACAATGTTTGTACAACAAAGATGCTAGATAAAAGTTTTGTAATTCTTGCATCAGAAATTGATGACGTGAGGATCAACTGGGAGATATAGAGTGTGTACATAAAGTCCGTTTCCACGACTTAATCCCCACATCATCAATAGTAAATATATGGTTCAAATCGCCAGGGGAGGGAGGGAATTGATGACGTCGTATGGTTACCATGGTTTTATTATAGGGATTTAATTTTCTACTTTGATATAAGGTGGAGTATGACAAGACTTTGTCATGTTTGATATTTTCAATATTTTATTTCAAATAATTTTGTTGTTCGGTAATATAACATATATCTACTATGTGAATATTATTCATCAAAGTTCGAAGTGACACTTATATATTTCGCAATTGAATAATCATGATGTACATAATGTCAACACTGGTAAAAACTGACAGTATGTCCTATACTGTGTCAATTTCGTTATTCATCAAAATTCGAAGTATAAATAGTTATTTACAAATAACAAACCAATTGAATAAATACGATGTTAGTATAAATGGATGAGATTACCTCTTTTTATTGTCCAAAAGCAATATGTTGCAATAATTGTTGGACATCTTAGAAACACCATCTTTGCAATAGCAAAATGCACAATATGTATAATCACAAGAATTAACAAAATTAGCAACACACAACGAAGCACAAATTATTATCGACGCCAAAATCACTTTAATCACATGAATGACAGAATAACATGAATATTCAAATATCTTATTCAAATATTTGAAAATGACACTCGTTACCGCGGTTACAACACTGTTTCTATTTCATTTTTTGCCGTTGGTTAGATGGAGATAGCTTATACCCCGACTAAACACGGGCAACAATGAGATAGCGCATACAAGTCTCGTGTATGCCATATTTGTACGACAAAGATGTTTTGTAATTCTTGCATCAGAAATTGATGACGTGGGAATCAACTGGGATATATATATATATATATATATATATATATATATATATATATATATATATATATATATATATATATATATATATATATATACTACTGCTGTCGAATGTCATATTCAATTTTCCTATAACTATCTTCCTCTTAATGCGTTGGTAAGACAAAGATGAAGCTATTAGACATACCTATCGAAGATAGAATGTAGAAAACCATAAGTAAGACAGAGATAAATATACAATTAGTTGTTATTTTGTGGTTCAGAAATCAATGACGTGAGCGTCAAGTAAGAAAAATAGGTGTATAAATTTATGTATTTATATCATCCCTGTAGTCCGAAGCAATATATGATAATTTCAATTTGGGTTGCTTTGTCTGTGGCCTATGCGGAGCTCCATAGGCTTATGCTAGGATTAGGATCAGGGTAGGCCACAAAGGCCTGACTCTGACATCATATTCCGGGATCCAGTGCCCAAGGCACGTGCGATTGGCTAGAGTAAATTACACACTTCTCTCATACCTAATTAACAAACAACACAACGTAGGTACGACTAAACTAATACACGCTGTTTGCTAATAACGCCCAGATGGTTTCATCTGAGTAGGAAGGGCAACTTCTAGGGAAAACTTTTTGTCGACAAAAACAAAAACAGAGACAAAATCGATTTTTATTTTCTTTTAGCGAGTTCAAATTGAGATAACCCGCTTTGTATCTACAATTAAAATTGAATAAAAAATTGAAGCACCCTTAAATAAAACATAACACAACTTCTATTAGTGATGTTATACTGCGATTAGTGTATCTTCGAAGTTTTATGTAGATCCGCTAATTTGTCATGTACATAGCTGTTTCGTTCATTTTCTTGTAATCATATCTTGATTCCATTTTCAAAACTCTTTAAATTTGAAATAAATATGGGACGTAAAGGTTCATTCACAACTACTTTTTTAATGCATAACGTTAATACATAATTCTAACAGATAATGCGTAACGAAGTTTGTTATATGACAACGCCCAGGACCATTCACAGCTAGTTTTAATATAAACGCATAATGCATAAACACAATGCATAGCTACAAATGTTTGCAAACTCCAAACTTTTATGCATTACGCATTAAGTAAATTTGTGACAGCTGTCAAAATACGTTTGCGAGAAATCTTAAAATCTTCAATTTCGAAGAAAACAAATAGCTGCATCTAGTGCTACATTTGCAATACCATGTGCTCAAATAAAATTAAACAAGGAAATACGCTTCAGCAAACCTTTTCTGCCATGTTAAACATCAATTTTGACAGATAATTTGAATAAATACAGATGTCAACTATCAATTAAAATTTGTTGCAGAAAATGCTGTTTTTCTTAACCTTACGCATTAGCACTGTGTATTAAAGTTATGTCATGCATTATCATTACGCATTAAAAAAGTAGCTGTGAATGTAGCTTTAGCAGCAAAAATTGTGATTGTTACTTTTTTATGGCTACGTTGATTACATAGAAATTTTCCTCCCTATATTGGGGCCTTATAATTTAGTGAAGCATGTATATACTTTATATATTTGTTGCTTGGTCTCACTGCCTGTGGATCCCGGGCTCACACGTAATGCTTCTTCTGCGGCCAATCCATGTTTGGGGTATGACTGTCACTTTACGTTGGCGGCAATTTAAATTCAAAAATAGGTTGTTTCTTTCTACATGCTTGAAGTTTTGTAGTGTTTTTTGTTTTGCTGGATTTTTTTACTCTTCTAATGTTTTTTGTTTATTGTTCTTTTAAATTTTACTGCTGCAATGAACTTATTTAATATTTATTATGTTTGTGTTGTATTAATATTATTTGTGTCTTGCTAGATTATGCGCTTGCGCCGTATAAATACTCTTATTAAATGTAAGAATCCACAATTCGTTAAAATGTAGATTCGTCGCAGTTATATGCGTCCACTTTATCAATCATTTTAATTTTTTCTTAGCGTACTTCCACATCACCTGCTAAAGTGTTGATATAAAGAGATGATGAGAAATATTCGTCTGTAAAACTCAGGGACAGGAGCTAAAATGCGGGAATTTTCAAATAAGATGTTATGTCCTGTGTTGTGTTGGTGTTCAGACGTAAATACAGGGAAACTTTATAAATATGGAAACATCCTAATAACATCAATCGGGATAATGGCTATTTCTTGAGCCACATGTGGAAACCGGTGATTCTCGGAACACGACACGCCCAATCTACCATTACGAACTCGATTCTCATTGGTCCTCATTAGCTTTGCTCATCTACCGTATCTTTAGATTAGTATATAACTGTCTTCTCGGCCTTCCTTTCGTCACTTGGTTTATTTGGCCTCTAGCTTGGTTTACACGTCGGGTAACCTTGTAAACTGAGTCTCCCCCTCTTGTTGCTTAAACTCGGCCTCTAGCGTGGTTGACACGTCGGGTAACCTTGTTTAAGACAGTACTATCCCCCTTTTGATCCTGAAGATGCCCCATACGACTGCCGTCGAAACGTTGAGCTCTGACTCAAAATATGACACAGTCCATTCCCGGAAAACGAATATTTCTCGTGACTCAGACTGTGGAAGCCTACGCAATTATTTCATAAAGAGATGATGTGATGAATACAAAGCAAAACTACACTGACACTGAAACAAAGCCAAGCACAAAACAATAACAAGTTTTTAAAGCCTAAGCGGTCAACAAACAACTGAAAGCTACTTTCAAATTGCTGCCAGCTCATTGGACTGCAAAGTGAAAGTCACATAGCAAACAAGGAATGGCCACAGACCATATACCTATTAGACTAATATATTGCTAATGCTCGTATCTTTCCCATAAGAGTAGGTGAAGGAACCACTGTGAAATGGAAATATTATTTCTGCAGTCTATCTCACACAAACACCCATCCTGGAATTATGCGCAAGCTCGTAAATCTTGACTACTATTGGGTAACGCTGACAGCTGTCGCCAGCTGATGCAGCGAGCACATGGTTTGACGTTTGATTTCATTTCTGGTTGTACTTGTACTTCGAAGTATTTGTTCTCTGATAGAAGAGAATGCATATTAATAATTAACATAATAAATCGGGAGCCTCTTATACCCCTCACAGGATATGGCATGTATTTGTAAAGAGGCTGAAAGCTGAAAGGGTATTTAGGCAAAGCCCAATAGGAAATGTTCAAAAATAAAAATTTAAAACAACGCATGATTATTAATGTGTTTCAGCAATGCTCTCCTTATGTGTTTAATACAACCGAATTTGTTAACCACGACAAAGAACAAACTATTTTAAACAATCACAAAACACAAATTATGAAAATTATTATTGACACATTTTTAAAAATTAGATTTTATCACGAAACGAAATTACTTTCGAAAAAACATGATTATATTAGAAACAAGTATCATCGATTCTTCTTTACCTTACTGTCTCCTAAATAAATTAATCCTGACCAGATTGTATTCCTATTATTTTTCCAGTACAACAAAGCAATAATTCAAATTTAACACTAGAATATTTCATTATTATTTATTGTTACTAATATATATATATATATATATATATATATATATATATATATATATATATATATATATATATATATATATATATATATATATATATATTAGTTAATAGGTATATGCCACAGACTAAAGAACACGTGTGGAGATTACAAAAAAAAAAAAATAGAACTCAAAATCAACGGAGCTAATATACTTAAATATTTAAAAAAAAATGTATATGAAAAATATAATATTTCCAGAGATGCTGAAATAAAATAAAAATTCTGCTGTGAAACGAATGAAGAAAAAAATAACATTTGGTGTTTTGCAGAATCATTAGAAGTGTTTTCCACAAAGCTGGATTTAGTGAACCGAACGTGCAGTAAATACAGAGTTGGAAAAACGAGAGGTTAATGAACCATCTCACATACGTTTTCCACCAAATAAAAAGCATATAATACATGATCGATTGTGCCATAAATTTTTAAACAGAAATAGCGTTCATTATTACAATTTTAAATGAATGTAGTATAAAAAAATTGAATAATTTCTTTAATATGATAATCTGTGAAATCTTATTGGTACATTTCGTACGGTTATTTTTTTTATTTATATTTTCTATTTTTGTAATACATATTTTAAAATATCCTTAATACTAATATTTGTAATTAATCCCTGTGGTGCACTCTCCACGCCAGCCATGAGTGCCCGTGAGGTGACGCCTGGTAAGTGCCCGCATGGTGCAAATATTTCATCATTACCGATATCTGTGTACAAAGCAGATGGGTAAACCCAGCAATGGGTAATAAGCCGTGATGATATATTTATATTTTATTTTATTTGAAGACATTCCATTAAAAATTTAATTAATTTTATATTGGGATATTCAAATAAGAAAACGCTAACTAGTGGCAACTATTAGAACTGCAAACAGTGGTACACATTTGACATTTACATGACACTACAACTATATGACTACAAAAACTCTATTACTTAAATTATAAATAAAATATACTAATAAATAAGAAAATAATTCGAATACTAAAGAAACACAATGGGCTACTTGCGTGCCATTTTCTTATTTAATCTTTTTGAAGAGACGATAAAAATTTGCTACCCATATTTTTTCTTTTGGCAAAATTTTCATTAATTGGCCAGAAAAAAATTTATGAGTTCACCCCCCCCCCCCTCCAATTTTCGCTCTTTCATAAAATGTTCTGTGATCTGGCAATTTTTTTTTTACGTGAAAGGGAAAAACTTGCCTTTGCACAACCCTTGAAAAAATGTAACTTCCAATTAAAAGGCATTTGACCTTGAATAACAAAAAATTCTGGAGACTAAAAAGTAACTTATACAATAGAAATATGTAATTTCGCCCAAAATGTCACTATAACACACTAGAAAACCTAGAATAAATTTACTAAAACCATTAGCAGCTGTCAAATTTAAATTGAATTCAAATAGAGTTTGCTTTTAACGAAATAACATGTGTATAAATGAATAGCAGACATACAGATTACAATTAAATGGATGGTAATAAAGGTAAGAGTACTTAGAAGTAAAGTGATAAGAAAAGTTTATATTGTTTTGCAGTCATTCCTCGACATACCCTTTAGCAACTGATCGAACTTCAGGGGACGAACATTGTAAAACTTCTAATCCCGACATAACTGCACCAAGAAGGATAGAAAATTGCAGTTTTTATTTAAACATCAAAATGTGAAACTTTACACTTTAATATTTATAACAAAATACGAAAGTAACCATAGCAACAGAGCAAAATTAAAATCCGCAAACGTACTTCACGTAAAATATTATTGATTATTGTAACATCAAGTAAACTATTATTCATGAAAGATGACTATTCAAGGTCATTTGTGAGCCGTCTGATATAATATTACTTGCAGATAACTTCATTGCATTTAGTATGCATACATTTAATATTTATGGACACATATTAACTAAAAAAATACGACTAATTCATTTGAAAATTATGTTTCTTTCTAAATAATGCCTTTCTAAAAGATTTATGTTCTTCACTTATGTTTTCGCAAAATGCTAAAACATAGACTTAACTTATAAACCAAGGAATAATAATTTTACTTAAACGTCAACGCCACTGGATAAATATTAGCGCAGAGGGCAGTGGCGTAGATAATTAGGTATCTGTAATTCTACGACATATGTCATTATTAGTATTAGTGTGTTAGAAAGTAATGCCACTATTTACGTATATCTGTCACACCACTTAAATTAAATAGACATAGGTCAAATAATCTTTCTCTTTCTAATACAAAAGGTTGCTAAGCTACTGCTGGAAAGAGATGTGTATTCTTTCTTCGAACAAATGATCTTGAATAGTCATCTTTCGTGAATAATAGTTTAATACGTTATTGTTTATTACAAATCTACAAACACGTTTCTTCGTTGAAAATAAATATCTATGGAAGTTTGGAACAATCATTAGGAAACTAGGAAAACTTCATTACATTGTCGATCTAAGAAAGACGAACTATTAAACGCCATATAAACCAACTGCGAAAATCGAATGTCCAGCAAGCAATCAACAATGATCAAGTACAAGCCATCCCAGGAATTCAACTCCCAAGATCAGGGCCCTGTTTCTTAAAAAATACAAGTCTTGTAATACAAGTGTGTACACTTGTAGAATTTTAATTTTCACAAGTATTTGTTTCTGAAAACTACACTTGTAAGACACAAGTCACAAGTGCAAGTCTATTTTACACAAGTGTTTTTTACAAGTGTAATTATGGTTCTGTTTCTCAAAATATATTTTACAAGTAATGACTTGTGAAATACATTAAAATTTTTAACAGTTTCAAACAACCCTATCATATAGTTTTAATAATGTAAAAAATATTTATTTACAATTAAAAAAGTGTTTCTAACTTACAAGTTGTCTAGTAAGGTTCATAATTGAAAGTGAGTTTGTTTTTACCTCTCGCTAAGAGAGGTATTGAATTCATGCTAAAAATCGCATATCCAGATTTTAGTGAATAAGCACGTTTTAAGCTCCCTAGAATCCGATTATAACATTTTTACGATGATGTCCGTATGTGTGTGTGGATGTGTGTGTGGATGTTGGATCCACGATTTCTCAAATACTATAAGACTTAAGACATTTTTAACTACGGATTCCTCAATCTAACAATAATGGGAAGAGTTGATTAAGTTTTGGTAACAATTGGACAACCGGAAGTAGTAGTTACAAGAAAAAAATCATCTAAATATTATTTATCGAAAATTTATGTAAATACTTATATTAAACAACGTTAAATTCTTTATTCGATTATTATATTTTCTATAGATTTAGAGATAAAGAAATGCATATAAAATAATTTGATGTAAAAATTCTCAGATCAAACTACTTCAAGGCAAGAAATTCAAATGTTTGTAATTGACACATAAATGTCACTGTCAAAAATATTTGTATGCCACGGTCAAAAATATTTATACATCATTATGAAGATTATGATAATAAAAAAAGTCAAAAACGCAAAAGAATATAAAAGGAATTTGCGAAAAAATGACGAATAAAGAAAAAGAAAAGGAAAGTAGAAAATTTCAGGATATTGAATATAAAGAAAATGTATGTGTTATACATAATTTATATTAAAATATACCATAGATTTTGCAAATATATGTATTTGTATTTAGAAATATTTTTCGTTTTATGCGTACAACCAGGTAAAATATCTGGCGAGAAGTTATGTGCTGGCCACATCAGATTTTTACCTCTCGCTAAGAGAGGTATTGTATTCATGCTAAAAATCGCATACCCAGATTTTAATGAATAAGCACCTTTTAAGGTCCCTAGAATCCGATTATAACATTTTTACGATGATGTCCGTATGTGTGTGTGGATGTGTGTGTGTGTGTGTGTGTGGATGTTGGATTCACTATATCTCAAATACTATAAGACTTAAGACATTTTTAACTACGGATTCCTCAATCTAACAATAATGGGAAGAGTCGAGTCAGTTTTGGTAACAATTGGACAACCGGAAGTAGTAGTTACAAGAAAAAATCATTTAAATATTATGTATCGAAAATTTATGTAAATACTTATATTAAATAACGTTAAATTCTTTATTCGATAAATATAAATTCATTATTATATCTTCTATAGATTTAGATATAAAGAAAGGCATATGAAATAATTTGATGTAAAAAATCTCAGATCAAACTACTGCTACAAGGCAAGAAATTCAAATGTTTGTAATTGACACATAAATGTCACTGACAAAAATATTTGTACATTATTATGAAGATTATGAAAATAAAAAAAGTCAACAACGCAAAAGAATATACGTAAAAAGAATATAAAAGGAATTTGCGAAAAAATGACGAATATAAAGAAAAAGAAAAGGAAAGTAGAAAAAGAAAATTTCAGGATATTGAATATAAAGAAAATGTATGTATTGTACATAATTTATTTTAAAATATCCCATAGATTTTGCAAATATATGTGAGAATTATTTTGTAGTGAGACATGAATATATGTATTTGTATTTAAAAATATTTTTCGTTTTATGCGTACAACCAGCTAAAATATCTGGCGAGAGGCCACATCAGATTTTTTAAATCTTGATTTACATTATTTTTTTAAATAACAACTAATAATAATTATAGATGAATACTTGGAAACAATATAGTCAAGCGACTCTAGTGATGAAGACGACGTTGTTGTAGTAAGAAGACCTAAAATATTTAGGAGGAGGATTGATTATGGCCATATGGACATGTCATATGAATTTAGTAGAAGATTTCGACTTACAGCACATAAATGTGAAAATTTAATTGACCTATTAGTGCCAATTTAAGAATTTTCATTGTTGTAATCAAATTGTCTTTATTGTAATCAAAATATTTTTAATAAACAGAAGGGATATTATATAAAGAGGCATATATCCTCTGAATTATTGCCTTGATTGGTACCGTAACAATTACTAAAATAAATTTATTGCGTGATTATTCATTTTCATTATTGTAATCAAGCATTAACGCGACCCTGCATAGAAATAGATCATTATATTATGACAACAAATTTAACAAAACTTACCAATGTTGCTCGTTTTATGTTTACCTAGAAGGTATTCCTTATGTATGAATAATCTTTTTCAGCGTTCACAAGCCCAAGAAATTTATAACATTCTAATATTTTTGGAGACATTTATTTCTTTTATCAAATAAAAAATATACCATCACGGCATATTACCCATTGCTGAGTGTGCCAATCTGTTTTGTACAGGGTGTAAATCGAAAAGTGAAACATGGGAAATCAATTTTTCTCTGCGCAAACGTTACCTAATTATTTTATGCAAAAATACTTCAAATAAAAGATATAGAGATTTAAATGCAGCATCTAAATCATGTGAAACGATTATTTTATCTCTTCATATAAACGTAAAAATTAATTACAAAGTTACAGTTTTTACGAGCATTTTGTCTTAGCAGCCATGGGTATATGACAAAAAAAAAGCAAATACGTTGTTTTTTGTCATATATGCATGGCTTCTCATAAAAACTGTAACTTTGTAATTAATTTTTACGTTTATATGAAGAGATAAAATAATCGTTTCACATGATTTAGATGCTGCATTTAAATCTCTATAACTTTTATTTGAAGTATTTTTGCATAAAATAATTAGGTAACGTTTGCGTAAAGAAAAATTGATTTTCCATGTTAAACTCCTATGTTTCACTTTTCGATTTAGACCCTGTACATAGATTTTACCAAAATGTCGGAAAATGCTCCGAAAATAATATCTTTCAATAAATATAACTAATACTCAAATAAATACACAAATTAAATACATCTATTATCACTTGTGAGAATAAACTACACTTGTAAAAAAGTTAAACTATTATTCACGAAAGATGACTATTCAAGGTCATCTGTGAGCCGTCTGATATAATATTGCTTGCAGATAACTTCATTGCATTTAATTTGCATAGGCGTGCAACATGAAATATTTATGGAAACATTTTAACTGAAAAAATAAGAGTAATTCATTTGAAAATTATGTTTCTTTCCAAATAATGCCTTTCTGAAAGATGTATGTTTTTCAGTTATGTTTTTGCAAAATACAAAAACATAGAATTAATTTATAAACCAAGGAATAATAATTTGATTTAAACGTCAACGCCACTGGGTAAATATTAGCACAGAGGGCAGTGTAGTAGATAATTAGATATCTGTAATTCTACGACATATGTCATTATTATTTATAGTGTGTTAGAAAGTAATGCCACTATTTACGTAAATCTGTCACACCACATAAATTAAATAGACATAGGTTAAATAATCTTTCTCTTTCTAATACAAAATGTTGCCAAGCTAGTGCTATAAAGTGATGTGTATTCTTTCTTCGAACAAATGACCTTGAATAGTCATCTTTCGTGAATAATAGTTTACTAGACTTGTAAATTTCTTTCAGAAACAGAATTTACATGTTTTTGTGAATAATTTATCAGTAACTTGTAACTTGTCAACTTGTAGACTTGTATTTTTGAGAAACAGGGCCCTGTCGAAGAAGAACACCTAAATATTTTCAGGATTATGTTACTAACTTTAAAAATGCTCCCAACTACTAAATTAAGTGGGGGAGAATTGTTGGAACCGTCAAGTATATTTTCATGGTAACAACAAAACAATAATAATATAATTTAGATAAATGTAATCTGTTTTTGATTCTAATTGCCTCACATTCAATTATCCAACTCGCTTCAGTCCACGCTCGGCACATAAAGTATCACTTTTACTCCTAATAACACAAAACGTATACTATTATATCAATTTATTTTAACAAAGAATTAAGGAATTTTTCGTCACGCGCTCGATGAGCGCAAACTTCATTGTCATGCTCTCACATTATCCTTTGCCTAATAACCTATCCATTTTCTTCTTCGGTTTCAAATTATTGCGTTCGCAACTCTTCTTTGGAGCACGTGCTGTTTTCACACGAAGTGTTAGTGTCGTATTTTCGAGTCTGGGGCCAAACCCGAGTGTTGTATTCCGCTCGTTGTCTGTTCTGGTGGTCAATAACGTCGTAGCGCGCGATGGGTGGAATGGCGCTAACGCATTACACGGTATCGATTCCAATGCCGCCTAATTATTTTCACTTGACCTTTTCGACGTGTTTTATACCTGTACAGGTTTATATTCCATCAACCCGGAGTAAACCCCCCCAACACATTTTAAAATGTATAAAGTTTTTAAAAACCTGATGTGGCCAACACATTATCTTACGTCAATTTAGTATGCATGTGTAAATGAAATAAGTGCAGTAATGTAACTCGACGAGAGCAACAATATTTCTTAATAACTTTTTTCTCTAAGTCTTTTAGATTTTGAGTTAAAATTCTTTAAAGATTTGCTGCATATTTCGTTACCCGCCCATGGAGAACAAATGGCTGTGCCGTATTCAACTGGGATACAAACAGCTCAAATTTTTCGGTTATCGGTTATACTTGCAGTCACAGTAATTAATAAACGAATCAACGGATATAACATTTATTATTAATTAATTCGTAATAGTACAATTTTTAAAATAAAGAAATTTAAATTTTGGATAACAAAATTATAAAGTTTCGTATTAAACCAGGCTTTTAATCATCTATGAATAGAGGAAGACAACGAGGAACGAGGTAACGAGGAAGAGCAAAAGCCGCATAGTTATTAGGTTATGAGATGATTATTTATCGTCGACAAATTATAATAGTTTAAATACGTTATTCAAAGAATGTAAGTACAAACTTTTGTCCATTTACACGAGGTACATGAGTACCAATAATTAATCGTCCATTTATTGTTCCCACCCAAATATTTTTTAATGAAAATTTTTGCAGCATTTTCGTCTGTCGAGAAGTGTATTGTGCATAATAAATACACCTTCCCAAATAAATTCAGTTTCATTAATGAACATTATGATCCACTCCCAAAATTGAAGTGTGTTATATGCTGAAAATATTGAACTTTTTGCACATGATATGGATACAACTGTTGATTTTTTGAAAATAGTCATATGTGACAGTCCGTATTGTGATAAAGATTTACAAGATTAACAAATGCGCGAATATTAGGAAAAGTATGATTTGGAAACGATCCGTCTAAATGAGTTCGCAACTCTATAACATTGTCTTTATATCAACCACAAATTAAAATGTCGTAAAGATACGAATAAATAAACCATAGGTAAGTAATAACAATGTCTGTGAACTCGTTATTTGTAAACGTAAGCATATTGACAGAATTTTACCTCATAAACAAGTTTATTACTAATGTCAAAATTTAATTGCAACAACTGACAGGACTGTCACTTGCTAAAACAAAATTTTCAGAGCTATTTCTACTACATTCAATTATTAGCAATATACTTGGAACGACTCGTCAATTTACGGGGTGGTAAAAATGCTAAAAAAATATGCGATTTCGAGAAAAAGTTATTAAGAAATATTGTTGCTCTCGTCGAGTTACATTACTGGTTAAATTTAATGCACTTATTTCATTTACACCCTGTATACAATTTCCTTGGAAAAGTTTTTTTTTGTAAAATATACAGTGATGCCATCAGTTCAATGTTATTTTTTTTAGCACATAATTAACCCGGATATAATTTACTTTCATATATAACAAGGTATATTTTTATCAATTTTTCGCTTATAACGAACTTTCGGGTTGGATGCAAAATTTTCTGTCTATGTACTTCGTTTACCGATTATTATTGTGCATCGCTAGACCATTACTTCATTTATACTTGTATGACATATGATATTGTAATATTTTATTTATTTATTTAAATTAGGGTACTTCCGGTTGACCTGTTCTAACCAAAATCTAATGAGCTCTTCATTAGGATGTAACGAATAAGAATATGAAAGAATTATATTTTTTGAAATTATGGTATTAGTTATCGCAGACGAAAGTTCTGTTACACACACACATACATACATACACACATACACATACAGACATCATGGTAAAAATAATAAAATCGTATTCTAGGGACCCTAAAACGTGCTTATTTATTAAAACTCATCATAGAATTTTTTTATCAAAGACAATACCTTCCTTACCTAAAGGTGACGGAAGGTAAAAATAAATATTTCCTTGTAAGTTGAGATATATGTTGTCGATAATTAATAAGCCTTGTCTTTAGTTTAAGAAAAAAGTAATTCATGCTTTTTTATTTTCGAATAGGAAACATGAAATCCAAAGTTTAACAGCTATTAGAAAACTTTGATGGTACTTCTTCTTTCGGAATCGTTTGTTTACATTTGTTTTTACATTCTGCAACTCTTTTCACGAAACTTTCATTTATCTTAACTTAGACTCCATAAATTCCCTTTCTAGTTCAAACTACAAAATAAAGTTAACGACCAATGCAAACAATTCGATCGGTAACAGCGCTGATTTGAGGAATGCTAAAAATATTTGAGGAATTCGCGTAAAAATAAATGAAGAAGAAAAAAGTATTTCCGGTTTTCGCTGAGATATCTGACGGCGCATCCGGCAACATCAGAAGCTGAGCTCCGACGGAAATATGACGAGCGACCGTGAAAATGTATGCCCGACGTTACCAGACCAGCAGAAAAACGCCAATTTTTAAACAGAATCAAGGACGAATTCCGTTTTCTCAAGGGAAGCATCCTTCAACAATAACTTACTAATACCAATATAATTTACAGTAAAATTTTACACAGTATTAACGGATAATTTTTTCATAAGCACCAAATTATGAATTTAAATGACAAAAATGGGTATGTTCTTCCACAAGGCGCAACTTTCTACAGACACCTATCATTGGGTTTTGATCGATATGTACAGGATGTCTCATTTTAGATGTTTCTTTAAGGTATCTCGAGTAATATTAACGATAGATCAAAACCGTTTGCACATTGCAGGGTCAACTTTTCGAGAAAAGTTTAATAGTCGCCACAGGAATTTTCAATCTTCTTTTATTTCTAATATATATATATATATATATATATATATATATATATATATATATATATATATATATATATACCGGGTGGCGCTCGAAATCCGTTACATAGGTATTTAACATGGGAAATGAGAATAATTTGAATATATGCCTCCCATTAAAACTTATTGCAGTAAAACTTTATATACATCTTTAGGAACACTTATTGCATCATATTAATAACAAATTGTTTAAAATTAATTAAGAATAATTAAGTAAAATAAGAAAATGTTATGGCAATTTTAATGTGACAATTATTATTTCCTATAAAAGAGAGCTTAATATGCAAGTTATTGTTGCATGGTGGTAGCCTGCTGGCTTTTTGTTCCAAGGATTGTGGGTTCAAACCCCCCAGCACACTCCTTTATTTTTTTAAAAAAAATTATTTTTTAATTTATTTTTGTGTTTTTATTTGTCTTACTATTTTTTATTTGTTTTTATGTATTTTTATTGATTTTTATTTGTTTTTTTATTTTAATTTAACAAGAACTACATTAAATAGAAACAAATAAAAATAAATAAAAACTAATAAAAATAAATAAAATCCAATAAAAAATAGTAAAACAAATAAAAACACAAAAATAAATTGAAAAATAAAATTTTTAAAAAAATAAAGGAGTGATTGGGTGTTCGAACCCACAATCCTTGGAACAAAGAGCTAGCACGCTACCACCATGCAACGATCATTTGCATGTTAAGCTTTCTTTTATAGGAAATAATAATTGTCACATTAAAATTGCCATAACATTTTCTTATTTTACTTAATTATTCTTAATTAGTTTTAAACAATTTGTTATTAATATGATGCAATAAGTGTTCCCGAACATGTGTATAAAGTTTTACTACAATAAGTTTTAATGGGAGGCAAATATTCAAATTATTCTTATTTTCCATGTTAAATGCCTATGTAACGGATTTCGAGCGCCACCCAGTATATATATATATATATATATATATATATATATATATATATATATATATATATATATATATATATATATATACACACACACGGGGTGATTCATCGGTCTGTCCTCTCTTTATAACTCTTTTATTTTAAGTCAGATAGAAAAACTCTTCAAATATAATTTATATGATATATTATTGTCTATCTACGTACCATATGCATTTGTATACAGGGTGCTTCGTTTAAGCGCAACAATATGTAACTTTATATTTCTTAATGGAACACCCTATATTTATTTATTTATTTTAATAGTAAATTAGATTTCCTTTAAAAAAGTATTAAGTAATAAGGGGTCTAAAATTATAAATTAAGAAGTTATTTACGTTCATAAAAAATAGTAGTTCAGAGTGGAAAAAAGCATAATATAATATAAAATTTTGATCCTTTTTTATTAATACTTATTTTAAACATTACACTAATTCCAAAGAAGCTTTTAAAATTTAGTGACAGATTAAATAATGCAAAATTATAATAAATGCTCGAAAACTTGTACTTCAACTTCAATAGATTTTTCTATTATAAATATTATATTAACCATCACATCTTTACTAAAATTTGTATTATTCATTTTCACATCAACATCAACAATGATAAACTAAGAGTATTTGGACAACTTGCTTGTTTATATTTGAAACAATTGATCAAATTATCCATAGCTTACTTTGTTAATAATAACATGATAGAAACATATCATTCAACGAATAAAGGTAAGTAACTTCTTAATTTATAATTTTAGACCCCTTATTACTTAATACTTTTTCAAAAGCAATCGAATTTACTATCAAAATAAATAAATAAATATGGGATATTCCATTAAGAAATATAAAGTTACATATTGTTGCGCTTAAATGGAGCACCTTGTATACAAATGGATATGGTACGTAGATAGATAATACTATATCATATAAATTATATTTGAAGAGTTTTTCTATCTGACTTAAAATAAAAGAGTTATAAAGAGAGGACAGACCGATGAATCACCCTGTATATATATATATATACATATGGGGTCTCGTGGCCTGAGTGTCAGGTCGCGAATCTGGGGAACCGGGTTCGATCCCGACCGACGCCAAATATTTCCAATTTTAAATGGCACAAAATTGATCCCTGTGGTGCACTCTCCACGCCAGCAATGAGTGCCCGTGAGGTGACGCCTGGTAAGCGCCCGCACGGTGCAAATATTTCATCATTACCGATATCTGTGTTTACAAAGCAGATTGGCACACCCAACAATGGGTAATATGCCGTGGTGATATATTTATTTGTTTATATATATATATATATATATATATATATATATATATATATATATATATATATATATATATATATATATATATATATATATAATTTAACAATTACTACGGATCCCATATCCTGCAGTGCTTGGAATAAGATTTTTTCGGAATATTGTAATTAAAATATGTAACTGTGTGTCTTTGTTTCAGATGTCCTAATATGGATCTACCCTGGATGCTATTGAGTGTGGCCGCCATCTTGTTAACGTCGTGGCAAGCACATGCAATCACCTCAGACATGTGAGTATCTGACATAGCTTACTAGATTTTACACGAGTTGTCCTACAAAAGTAACACAAGTTGTACGGCTTTAACACTTAACGTCTTCCTCGTTCCATTCGCACTACCGCGCTACGCCACTTTATCAGACGGTGATTGCCGTCAATCTACTACGACAGGAGGAACAATTTTCTGTATCCGCCACAGGACATGATCACAGGATATAAACAGAGAGAGAGGGATAGATAGAGGGATGCAGTTATTGGAAAATAGAAACAAATTGATTGAAAATAATGGATATTCATTATTAACGGGTTCTATTATTTTATTTACCATATATGGATATCACGGAAATATTGCCGCAAAAACGGAAGGAGAACGGAAATTTTGGACGATTTCAAAACTTTTATTATTACGGAATTGATCTATTTAAAAAATATTAATTTAAGTATAAGTATAGGAATACTAATATACGAGCCCCAACAACTATATGTTCGGACATTTGATGATTTATTATAAATAACTGTTTATATTAATAATGACTTTATTCTATATGAATTGTTGTTAGATATATCTGAAGATAGGTTTGTAAAGAAGCTATTTTAGAAAATAAATAATAAATTTATCAACACAATTAAATTATAATTTAATTTGTAACAAAACACGTCAATATCACCTGACAACTTAATGTTCAGACACCAATTATTTAATATCATTTAAGTACGATAGACTGCGAAATAAGTCTATTAGTGGGCATGTGAAGACACTGTCAATGTAATTTGTCACTTATTAGCTTATTGTGAAAATTTTGACGCGTTAATTATAAATAATTATAACTCGAGGTAGAGCGACATATCTTGAAGGTTAATTAATAATAAATACTGCTGAAAACCACGTTTATGACTAAGTCTAGTGTTGGAGATATTTTAGAAAAATAAAAAACAGGCAGCATTAATATTGATGGGCAAAGTCCCGGGCGATCCAAAGTAGTAATCTGGAAAAGAGTAGCGCCTTCTCGTTAAAATATGTAAAAGTGCAAATTGATATCATAGTACGAGACATTAGCGTTCGTTGGAATAAAGAAGCAGTCTTAAATATTTCCCGTAAATGTTGTAGGAAGAGGCTTCACAAGTCTGGATTTAGTTTTCATAAGGTAAAATGGTCTTATTTATATTTTAATTTGATTTCTGATGGTGACTATCTCTAGGTCAAAGAAAAGGCATTACATACTTACGTCTAAAACAGAAATTGCTCGTTTGGGCAAAGGCAAGGGCTACCTGGACAATAGAAACATACGTTAACGTTAACGCGTCGTCAAAATGTTACCTAACGTTTGTTAAATTTCAGCTTCTGTAGAATTCTTACTTCTCTTTTTCTCATTCATTGTGACGTATATCAATTAAATGTGTCAAAATGAATAAACTGAAGTTGTAATTTCAATTGTAAAATTACAAATGTTACTATAAATGTAACTAATTATTTTTAACACAGTTGTTAAGAAACGGTTCGTTAAAAATAAACAATTCGTTTATGAATTTACTGTTAAAACTTAACAAATCGTTTTCAAACGATTCATCTACAAACGAAGCGTTAGTCAACAGTTTTATGAATATGGGGATAAATGAAAAAGAAATTGATAAACTTTTCTGCAACCGGGCATTAAAATGCCATTTTTAATACCAGTGTTAAAAGTGAATTAGTTATTTTGGTAATGTCGATTGAAACAACAAATTGATATTTCAAAAACTTATTAGAAATAAAAATTTAACTGAAAACATAGTGTTTGTAAATAAAATATTGTATGATATACGTATTAAAAGTGATTTTATTATGTGAGAAGAAAGTTTGGAACAAAACGCGAACACATACATAAATAGTTATTTCCTACAACCGTGCGTGAAAAGTACTTTTCACGCACTCATTACAGTGTGTAAAGTGTCACTTTTCAAGCACTAGTGAAAAGTACTTTTCACGCACTAGTGCTTGAAAATTAAATAAGCGTTGCTTGGCAACATTAAAATTCGGTTAATTTACCTGTCATGTATATAATTAGGTAGTAAATAAAAATTAATAAAAATTTATTAAGAAATATGAATATACACTCTAAATGAAACAAATCTAATATTTTTTTTAACAGATTGAGTACTAATATAATTTTTAAGTACATTAACATTTTTTGACATGTATTCTAACCTAACCTAATTTTTAATATTAATATTAAATGTACAATTTGTACATTATAAAAGACTAATCATTGCCTGTCTGAGATTCTTCCAAGTGTTTAAGTTACATTTTGTGTAGTGTTATGAGAAAGAGTACTAACAGTATTTGATGCTGCTGGATTCCTGTACCCTCAGTTTTATAAGAAAGATCAATACCATTTCGGTTGTAGGAAAATTTTTGTATGCAACACGTGTGTAAAATAGTATTTTTTGTCTCGTGCTAAAACATCGTACTCGACCAAAAAAGTATTACTTTACGCACTTGTTACATAAATAACTATTATATATCGTCTTCTAGTGTTCAGGCTCTATTATTTTAGCTTTAGGAGGCCCGCAGCTGAAGCTCCTAAAGTCGCTTCTTAATCTGCCACTGACGTTACACTATATTTTGAACACTAAATTTAGCACATTTTATCGGTTATCCATCCGAGTATTAATCGCAATAATTCCTGCTTGACTCTATACATCAAAAAGTAATTAATAAATTCGCAGTGACAAGACCATTGAATAACAAATTTATAATTGAAATCTCTGTGTGCACTCTAACATTTATTTTTAATGAATTGTGTCAATTTTTGGTAAATCAATTTAATCCCTCTTATAATTTATGTAGAGGATAAATTATTCCCAACCTCTACCCAATTAAAATAATACAAATTTGATTCGTTGGAAATGATTCCCAGCACTCTGTCATCATGGCTAATTTGATTCGTACAGAGACGTCAGCCTGTAATCATGTATATTTTATTCACTCTATAAAATATTCCATTGACTTTCTGTCCATAGAAGTACGGAATATATAGTGGATCTAAAAATAAATCATTGATTTAGTCAACGAAACATAATATCAGTAAAATAAAGCAAAAATCGAGAGGTTATTCACGCTCCAAAATTTTGTCCAATTAAATTTAGGACACCAAATTTATGGTACCGGAATGTGGTATCTTAGATAAGATTGCGAAAATGTAAGTAAATTAATGAGAATTAGTAGAAGAATTTTGTGTAAAAATTGATTAGTTCGCAAATTACAAGTGCGCTTGGCAATAACTTTGGAATTGAAATTCGTTAAACAATATTTGTTTACAGATTTTGAATCTATGTACAGGGTGTCTCATTTTCGATGTTTTTTAAGGTATCTCGGATAATATTAATAATAGAGTAAAACCATTTGCACATTCCAAGGTCAACTTTTCCAGAAATGTTTAATAGTCACCACAGGAATTTTCGATCTTCTTTTGTTTATGAGCTGCAGGCAAAAACTCGTTTTTCGCTCATTTTGAAAATATCTCATATCTTATTTATTATGATAGTTAGAGAAAAAATGTTTTTACAAAAAAATTGCCGTTTTTTAAATAGGATAAAATGGCGTAATTAGATTTTTTGAAAACAATAATTCTCGATATATATCACAAACTTATGATTTTTTAAATGGAAACCTATGTTGAAAATAGTCTCATTTTTTGCTTATTTTATAAGCTTTTCAATAATATATAACAAGTCTACATTCTTTTGTTTTAAACATTAATAAAAGACGAATTATTCATTTATTGGTGTGAAAATATTGGAAATTATTAAGAAACAAATGAAAAAATTTATTCCAGATCATCATTTGCATATTTCTAATGGTTTTTGTTTCAGTTTTACTCATTTTTTCAATTTATTTACTTCAAAAGCATATTAAACCTTTTTGATCGGATTGTGTCAAAGCCAACTATAACGTCGATAAATAGTGATTTAACTAACCTGAAAATAATTGGTTAAGAATAATTTTGAGAACAAAATTAATAGATATGAATCAAAATAAACAAATGATGATTTGTAATAAATTTGTTCATTTGTTTCTTGATAATTTCCAATATTTTCACCTCAATAAATTCATAATTCGTCTTTTATTAATGTTTAAAACAAAAGAATGTAGACTTGTTATATATCATTGAAAAGCTTATAAAATAATCAAAAAGAGGAGACTATTTTCAATATAGGTTCCCATTTATAAAATCATAAGTTTGTGTTATATCTCGAGAATTATTATGTTTTCAAAAAATCTAATTCTAATTTTATTCTATTTAAAAAACGGTATAATTTTTGTATAAACATTTTTTCTCCATCATAATAAATAAGATATGACATATTTTCAAAATGAGCGAAAAACGAGTTTTTGCCAGTAGCTCAGAAACAAAAGAAGATCGAAAATTCCTGTAGTGACTATTAAACTTTTCTCGAAAATTTGACCCTGCAATGTTCAAACGGTATCGCTATATCATTAATATTACCCGAGATACCTTAAAAAAAACATCGAAAATGAGACAACCTGTACAATTACGAATTCAATGATATGCTTGAAGTGTTTTTTTTTTTATTGAAGACACAAATTACAAAAACGTAAGAGAAAATAATTATGAATAATTAACCTGGTAAGCCATATCAGTTAGGCTATGATAACAAATTGATACTTTTTTTGATGACGGTGAAATTGGCAGACGATTCGCAGCAGACGATTCGGGATAGTAGCCCATGTAAACACAGTAAGATGCGCGCGCATCATTGTAATACCAAGGTCAACTAAATATGTTAAATATTATTAAAATTCAATAATATACCATTGTATACTCATTTCAGTCATACTCTCAACACATATCATTACTCTGTTCAAAATTATTGTTAAATAATGAGAAAACAATGTTTAAAAGGGTATATCAAATTACAATTGAGTCATTGAACATTGACCTTGACAAAAGGAGCGCCAAATATGAAATTGAGAAACGTTATAATATATATTTCAAAGAACAATTGTTTCCAACTTTGTTAATATAAGATGTCTGTTCTTTTATATTTTAAATACATTACCCATATATATGTGCCAATATTTATACAGTATAAATTTTAACATTATCCCCTCAGGATAATCGGGATAATATGAAATAGGTTTGCATTTTAATAGAAACAATTGTTTATAACTCGGTTAATAAAAGATGTCTGTTCTTCATTTTTTTATAGTAATTATCCTTATGTATCTGACAACATCCGAGAAGTATCCAATTTGCCAAAATCCCTTCAGGACAATCAGGATAATAAAAAAACTAGAAAAATGTGCATTTTTATAGAAACAATTGTTTATAACTCGGTTAATAAAAGATGTCTGTTCTTCATATTTTATAGTAATTATCCTTATGTATCTGTCAACATCCGAGCAGCATCATATTTGCCGAATTCCCTTCAGGACAATCAGGATAATAAAAAAACTAGAAAAATATGCATTTTTATAAAAACAATTGTTTATAACTCGGTTAATAAAAGATGTCTGTTCTTCATTTTTTATAATAATTATCCTTATGTATCTGTCAACATCCGCGCAGTATCATATTTGCCGAATTCCCTTCAGGACAATCAGGATAATAAAAAAACTAGAAAAATATGCATTTTTATAGAAACAATTGTTTATAACTCGGTTAATAAAAGATGTCTGTTCTTCATTATTTATAATAATTATCCTTATGTATCTGACAACATCCGAGAAGTATCAAATTTGCCAAAATCCCTACAGGACAATCAGGATAATGAAAAAACTAGAAAAATGTGCATTTTTATAGAAACAATTGTTTATAACTCGGTTAATAAAAGATGTCTGTTCTTCATTTTTTATAATAATTATCCTTATGTATCTGACAACATCCGAGAAGTATCAAATTTGCCAAAATCCCTTTAGGACAATCAGGATAATGAAAATACTAGAAAAATTTGCATTTTTATAGAAACAATTGTTTATAACTCGGTTAATAAAAGATGTCTGTTCTTCATTTTTTATAGTAATTATCCTTATGTATCTGACAACATCCGAGAAGTATCAAATTTACCAAAATCCCTTCAGGACAATCAGGATAATGAAAAAACTAGAAAAATATTCATTTTTATAGAAACAATTGTTTATAACTCGGTTAATAAAAGATGTCTGTTCTTCATATTTTATAGTAATTATCCTTATGTATCTGTCAACATCCGATCAGTATCATATTTGCCGAATTCCCTTCAGGACAATCAGGATAATAAAAAAACTAGAAAAATATGCATTTTTATAAAAACAATTGTTTATAACTCGGTTAATAAAAGATGTCTGTTCTTCATTTTTTATAATAATTGTCCTTATGTATCTGTCAACATCCGAGCAGTATCATATTTGCCGAATTCCCTTCAGGACAATCAGGATAATAAAAAAACTAGAAAAATATGCATTTTTATAGAAACAATTGTTTATAACTCGGTTAATAAAAGATGTCTGTTCTTCATTTTTCATAGTAATTATCCTTATGTATCTGACAACATCCGACAAGTATCATATTTGCCGAATTCCCTTCAGGACAATCAGGATAATAAAAAAACTAGAAAAATATGCATTTTTATAAAAACAATTGTTTATAACTCGGTTAATAAAAGATGTCTGTTCTTCATTTTTTATAATAATTATCCTTATGTATCTGACAACATCCGAGAAGTATCAAATTTGTCAAAATCCCTTTAGGACAATCAGGATAATGAAAATACTAGAAAAATTTGCATTTTTATAGAAACAATTGTTTATAACTCGGTTAATAAAAGATGTCTGTTCTTCATTTTTTATAGTAATTATCCTTATGTATCTGACAACATCCGAGAAGTATCAAATTTACCAAAATCCCTTCAGGACAATCAGGATAATGAAAAAACTAGAAAAATATTCATTTTTATAGAAACAATTGTTTATAACTCGGTTAATAAAAGATGTCTGTTCTTCATATTTTATAGTAATTATCCTTATGTATCTGTCAACATCCGATCAGTATCATATTTGCCGAATTCCCTTCAGGACAATCAGGATAATAAAAAAACTAGAAAAATATGCATTTTTATAAAAACAATTGTTTATAACTCGGTTAATATAAGATGTCTGTTCTTCATTTTTTATAATAATTGTCCTTATGTATCTGTCAACATCCGAGCAGTATCATATTTGCCGAATTCCCTTCAGGACAATCAGGATAATAAAAAAACTAGAAAAATATGCATTTTTATAGAAACAATTGTTTATAACTCGGTTAATAAAAGATGTCTGTTCTTCATTTTTCATAGTAATTATCCTTATGTATCTGACAACATCCGACAAGTATCAAATTTACCAAAATCCCTTCAGGACAATCAGGATAATGAAAAAACTAGAAAAATTTTCATTTTTTTAAACAATTGTTTATAACTCGGTTAATAAAAGATGTCTGTTCTTCATTTTTTATAATAATTATCCTTATGTATCTGACAAAATCCGAGAAGTATCAAATTTGCCAAAATCCCTTCCGGACAATCAGGATAATGAAAATACTAGAAAAATTTGCATTTT
Source organism: Harpalus rubripes (assembly GCA_963082715.1). Lineage (NCBI taxonomy): Eukaryota > Metazoa > Arthropoda > Insecta > Coleoptera > Carabidae > Harpalus > Harpalus rubripes. The sequence goes on along the minus strand of OY720449.1, from coordinate 79,909,182 downwards.
TATTGAAACAATTGTTTATAACTCGGTTAATAAAAGATGTCTGTTCTTTATTTTTTATAGTAATTATCCTTATGACATCCGAGAAGTATCAAATTTACCAAAATCTCTTCAGGACAATCAGGATAATGAAAAAACTAGAAAAATTTGCATTTTTATAAAAACAATTGTTTATAACTCGGTTAATAAAAGATGTCTGTTCTTCATTTTTTATAGTAATTATCCTTATGTATCTGACAACATCCGAGAAGTATAAAATTTTCTAAAATCTTTTCAGGACAATCAGGATAATAAAAAACTAGAAAAATTTGCATTTTTATTGAAACAATTGTTTATAACTCGGTTAATAAAAGATGTCTGTTCTTCATTTTTTATAATAATTATCCTTATGTATCTGTCAACATCCGAGCAGTATCATATTTGCCGAATTCCCTTCAGGACAATCAGGATAATAAAAAAACTAGAAAAATATGCATTTTTATAGAAACAATTGTTTATAACTCGGTTAATAAAAGATGTCTGTTCTTCAGTTTTTATAGTGATCATCCCTATGTATCTGACAATATCTGAACAATATCGTTGTTGCCTATATCGCTTCAAGACAATCAGGAGACTATGTGAATGAAGAGGCTGTTAGATGAGTTTGGGGTCAATCTGAAGAGTGTCATCCTAAATATCAACAACTTGGGATCATTGAAGTTAGCTCTGAATCTGGTATACCATGCAACATTGAGGTCCTATACTATACTATACTATAGTATAAGACCTCATTGCCATGCAAGCACGAAACGCATATACATCAGACATCATTTTGTGCGCGATACATTCAAGTAAGAGTTGATGTTGAGAAACATGTTGGATTTCTCGGGCTTAAATCTATTCGTAATTAGATTTTTTTTTCTCTTGATTCAGAAAGTAACAACAAGATTTCCATATAGATTTAAAAGATACCAGTATCGCTTTGACGACAATGTTTTGAAAACAAGATTATAGTATGGTTTGTCTCAAGATACTTGCAAATCTATCTGCCTTCGTAATGACGCGGTGCACCGCAAAACAGCATGGGATTTATGGTCGTTTGCATCAGGGGAGGATTAGCAAAATTTGGGAAAACGATGAAGCGGTACTTTATCAAAATCCCGCTAATTAATATAACTGCATTTATTTACGATTTGTGAAAATTTTGTAATGTCATTCGAATGCAATTTGTAGACATGTTCAGTTATGGTTGTAAGCAAATTCAGACAAAATTACAGAAAAAAATGTTGCGACCATGGAACGAAGAAACTTTAGTTTTATCGGATAAAGAGTGTTCTCACGAGACAAGTAGAAAACAAAAACGTGCACACTTATCAGACTACTGTAAACAAATTATTTTAAATGTATATAACTCTTTAAAAAGTAGTGAAAGTGATAATATGCTCATTAAAAAAACGGCAGAATTAACTAATGTCAATTATGCCACTGTACGACGAATTGTTTTATATGGAGTTACATCAAAAAGACGAAGACGTGATTCCGGTAAAGTGCGAGTACTGAGTGAGTTTGAAATTGATGTCATCCGCCGGAAAATTTATACCATGTATGTCCGTAAGAACTTTGCATCAAAGATTAATTGATGACAAATGTGATATTAGTTATTCAGTGGCAAGTTTACACAGAGTGCTCAATTTTCCTGCAAAACGATAGATAAAAGACAAGTTATAATGGAGTCTAGAAGAAGTTTTTAACAAATGAAGATCTCTTGGCAAAAACAACCATAGTCCAAATATCGTAAATATGAGATACATACAGCAACATCTATTTTCAAGGATGCCAAACAGTTTTGTAAAATTGTTTTTCGCAAAAAATATTTTAATTAGCAGATTTTAAATTTTAAAGTTTGAGCGTCCCTACAAAAACGTTGTCAGATACAGGAAAATTATTATAGAAAATTAAGAACAGATGTATTTTATTAACAAAGTTATAAACAATTGTATCAATAAAAATGCAGAATTTTCAAGTTATTTTATAAATATCCTAACTGTCCTGAAGGGATATTGGCAAAATTGATACAGCTTAGATATTATCAGATACATAGGGATGTTAACTATAAAAACTGAGGTACAGATATCTTTTATTATACAAGATATAAACAATAATTTCTATAAAAATGTAATTTTTTCTAGTTTTTTTATTATCCTGACAATCCTGAAAGGATTTTGGCAAATTTGATACTGCTCAGATGTTGTCAGATACATAAGAATAATTACTATAAAAATGAAGAAAAGACATCTGTAATAAACAAAGTTACAAACAATTGTTTATATAAAAATTCAAATTTTTCTAGTTTTTTTCATTATCCTGGCAGTCCAGAAGGGATTTTGGCAAAATTGATACTGCTCGGTTATTGTCAGATACATAAGGATAATTGCTGTAAAAAATGAAGAACAGACATCTTTTACTAACCAAGTTATACACAATTGTTTCTATAAAAATGCTAATTTTTCTAGTTTTTTTATTATCCTGATTGTCCTGAAGAGATTTTAGAAAATTTTATACTTCTCGGATGTTGTCAGATACATAAGGATAATTACTATAAAAAATGAAGAACAGACATCTTTTATTAACCGAGTTATAAACAATTGTTTCTATAAAAATGCAATTTTTTCTAGATTTTTTATTATCCTGATTGTCCTGAAGGGATTTTGGCAAATTTGACATTGCTCGGATGTTTTCAGATATATAAGGATAATTACTATAAAAATGAAGAACAGACATCTTTTATTAACCGAGTTATAAACAATTGTTTCTATAAAAATGCAAATTTTTCTAGTTTTTTTATTATCCTGATTGTCCTGAAGAGATTTTGGCAAATTTGATACTTCTCGAATGTTGTCAGATACATAAGGATAATTACTATAAAAAATGAAGAACAGACATCTTTTATTAACCGAGTTATAAACAATTGTTTCTATAAAAATGCAATTTTTTCTAGATTTTTTATTATCCTGATTGTCCTGAAGGGATTTTGGCAAATTTGACACTGCTCGGATATTTTCAGATATATAAGGATAATTACTATAAAAATGAAGAACAGACATCTTTTATTAACCGAGTTATAAACAATTGTTTCTATAAAAATGCAAATTTTTCTAGTTTTTTTATTATCCTGATTGTCCTGAAGAGATTTTGGCAAATTTGATACTTCTCGAATGTTGTCAGATACATAAGGATAATTACTATAAAAAATGAAGAACAGACATCTTTTATTAACCGAGTTATAAACAATTGTTTCTATAAAAATGCAAATTTTTCTAGTTTTTTTATTATCCTGATTGTCCTGAAGGGATTTTGGCAAATTTGACACTGCTCGGATGTTTTCAGATATATAAGGATAATTACTATAAAAATGAAGAACAGACATCTTTTATTAACCGAGTTATAAACAATTGTTTCTATAAAAATGCAAATTTTTCTAGTTTTTTTATTATCCTGATTGTCCTGAAGAGATTTTGGCAAATTTGATACTTCTCGAATGTTGTCAGATACATAAGGATAATTACTATAAAAAATGAAGAATAGATATCTTTTATTAACCGAGTTATAAACAATTGTTTCTATAAAAATGCAAATTTTTCTAGATTTTTTATTATCCTGATTGTCCTGAAGAGATTTTGGAAAATTGGATACTTCTCGGATGTTTTCAGATACGTAAGGATAATTACTATAAAAAATGAAGAACAGACATCTTTTATTAACTGAGTTATAAACAATTGTTTCTATAAAAAAACATATTTTTCTAGTTTTTTTATTATCCTGATTGTCCTGAAGAGATATTGGCAAATTTGATACTTCTCGAATGTTGTCAGATACATAAGGATAATTACTAGAAAAAATGAAGAACAGACATCTTTTATTAACCGAGTTATAAACAATTGTTTCTATAAAAATGCAAATTTTTCTAGTTTTTTATTATCCTGATTGTCCTGAAGGGATTTTGGTAAATTTGATACTTCTCGGATGTTGTCAGATACATAAGGATAATTACTATAAAAAATGAAGAACAGACATCTTTTATTAACCGAGTTATAAACAATTGTTTCTATAAAAATGCATATTTTTCTAGTTTTTTTATTATCCTGCTTGTCCTGAAGGAATTTTGGCAAATTTGATACTTCTCGGATGTTGTCAGATACATAAGGATAATTACTAGAAAAAATGAAGAACAGACATCTTTTATTGACCGAGTTATAAACAATTGTTTCTATAAAAATGCAAATTTTTCTAGTTTTTTCACTATCCTGATTGTGCTGAAGGGATTTTGGCAAATATGATACTGTTCCGATGTTGTTAGATACATAAGGATAATTACTATAAAAAATGAAGAACAGACATCTTTTATTAACAGAGTTATAAACAATTGTTTCTATAAAAATGCAAATTTTTCTAGTTTTTTTATTATCCTGATTGTCCTGAAGGGATTTTGGCAAATTTGACACTGCTCGGATGTTTTCAGATATATAAGGATAATTACTATAAAAATGAAGAACAGACATCTTTTATTAACCGAGTTATAAACAATTGTTTCTATAAAAATGCATATTTTTCTAGTTTTTTTATTATCCTGCTTGTCCTGAAGGGATTTTGGCAAATTTGATACTTCTCGGATGTTGTCAGATACATAAGGATAATTACTAGAAAAAATGAAGAACAGACATCTTTTATTGACCGAGTTATAAACAATTGTTTCTATAAAAATGCAAATTTTTCTAGTTTTTTCACTATCCTGATTGTGCTGAAGGGATTTTGGCAAATATGATACTGTTCCGATGTTGTTAGATACATAAGGATAATTACTATAAAAAATGAAGAACAGACATCTTTTATTAACCGAGTTATAAACATTTGTTTCTATAAAAATGTATATTTTTCTAGTTTTTTTATTATCCTGATTGTCCTGAAGGGATTTTGGCAAATATGATACTGCTCGGATGTTGTCAGATACATAAGGATAATTACTATAAAAAATGAAGAACAGACATCTTTTATTAACCGAGTTATAAACAATTGTTTCTATAAAAATGAAAATTTTTTTCATTATCCTGATTGTCCTGAAGGGAATTAGGCAAATATGATACTGCTCGGATGTTGACAGATACATAAGGATAATTATTATAAAAAATGAAGAATAGACATCTTTTATTAACCGAGTTATACCCAATGGTTTCAATAAAAATGCAAATTTTTCTAGTTTTTTCATTATCCTGATTGTCCTGAAGCGATTTTGGCAAATTTGATACTTCTCGGATGTTGTCAGATACATAAGGATAATTACTAGAAAAAATGAAGAACAGACATCTTTTATTAACCGAGTTATAAACAATTGTTTCTATAAAAATGCAAATTTTTCTAGATTTTTCATTATCCTGATTGTCCTGAAGGGATTTTGGCAAATTTGATACTTCTCGGATGTTGTCAGATACATAAGGATAATTACTATAAAAAATGAAGAACAGACATCTTTTATTAACCGAGTTATAAACAATTGTTTCTATAAAAATGCATATTTTTCTAGTTTTTTTATTATCCTGATTTTGGCAAATATGATACTGCTCGGATGTTGACAGATACATAAGGATAATTACTATAAAAAATGAAGAACAGACATCTTTTATTAACCGAGTTATAAACAATTGTTTCTATAAAAATGCAAATTTTTCTAGTTTTTTCATTATCCTGATTGTCCTGAAGGGAATTTGGCAAATATGATACTTCTCGGATGTTGTCAGATACATAAGGATAATTACTAGAAAAAATGAAGAACAGACATCTTTTATTAACCGAGTTATAAACAATTGTTTCTATAAAAATGCAAATTTTTCTAGATTTTTCATTATCCTGATTGTCCTGAAGGGAATTCGGCAAATATGATACTGCTCGGATATTGTCAGATACATAAGAATAATTACTATAAAAAATGAAGAACAGACATCTTTTATTAACCGAGTTATAAACAATTGTTTCTATAAAAATGCAAAGTTTTATAGTTTTTTAATTATCCTGATTGTCCTGAAGGGAATTTGGCAAATATGATACTGCTCGGATGTTGACAGATACATAAGGATAATTATTATAAAAAATGAAGAACAGACATCTTTTATTAACCGAGTTATAAACAATTGTTTCAATAAAAATGCAAATTTTTCTAGTTTTTTCATTATCCTGATTGTTCTGAAGGGATTTTAGCAAATATGATACTGCTCGGATATTGTCAGATACATAAGGATAATTACTATAAAAAATGAAGAACAGACATTTTTTATTAACCGAGTTATAAACAATTGTTTCTATAAAAATGCATATTTTTCTAGTTTTTTTTATTATCCTTATTGTCCTGAAGGGATTTTGGCAAATATGATACTGCTCGGATGTTGACAGATACATAAGGATAATTACTATAAAAAATGAAGAACAGACATCTTTTATTAACCGAGTTATAAACAATTGTTTCTATAAAAATGCAAATTTTTCTAGTTTTTTCATTATCCTGATTGTGCTGAAGGGAATTTGGCAAATATGATACTGCTCGGATGTTGACAGATACATAAGGATAATTATTATAAAAAATGAAGAACAGATATCTTTTATTAACTGAGTTATAAACAATTGTTTCAATAAAAATGCAATTTTTTCTAGTTTTTTCATTATCCTGATTGTTCTGAAGGGATTTTGGCAAATATGATACTTCTCGGATGTTGTCAGATACATAAGGATAATTGCTATAAAAAATGAAGAACAGACATCTTTCATTAACCGAGTTATAAACAATTGTTTCTATAGAAATGCAAATTTTTCTAGTTTTTTTATTATCCTGATTGTCCTGAAGGGATTTTGGCAAATTTGACACTACTCGGATGTTGTCAGATACATAAGGATATGTGCTATAAAAAATGAAGAACAGACATCTTTTATTAACCGAGTTATAAACAATTGTTTCTATTAAAATGCGAACCTATTTCATATTATCCCGATTATCCTGAGAGGATAATGTTAAAATTTATACTGTATAAATATTGGCACATATATATGGGTAATGTATTTAAAATATAAAAGAACAGACATCTTATATTAACAAAGTTGGAAACAATTGTTCTTTGAAATATATATTATAACGTTTCTCAATTTCATATTTGGCGCTCCTTTTGTCAAGGTCAATGTTCAATGACTCAATTGTAATTTGATATACCCTTTTAAACATTGTTTTCTCATTATTTAACAATAATTTTGAACAGAGTAATGATATGTGTTGAGAGTATGACTGAAATGAGTATACAATGGTATATTATTGAATTTTAATAATATTTAACATATTTAGTTGACCTTGGTATTACAATGATGCGCGCGCATCTTACTGTGTTTACATGGGCTACTATCCCGAATCGTCTGCTGCGAATCGTCTGCCAATTTCACCGTCATCTTTTTTTGTAGCAAAATATATGCAAAATATAGAATCTTATAAAAATAATTTACTATTTAAACAATATACCTTTTCAATTTAACAGCTATCTCTTACTGTCGCTGCAAATAGTAAGTAAAATGGCGCCAACAACTGCCATTTAGGCTGTCAACCGAAACGTCAAAAATATTGCAGTCACTAAATTACCTGAATTCTCGGTGAAAATTTGCATCGTTAGACATTTTATATTTAATAAAAATCTTTATAATTTCTTTCGAGAAGTTGTTAAAAGTTTTCAAAGATTTTTCTGACATTTTACGTCTAAATTTGGAAAAACAGACGCTTTGGATCTCAGCAAGGAAGCAAGTCATCATTGTGCATATCTTCTATCTCTTTAAATTGAAAAGGTCTATTGGCCTAAATATTATTAATATTTTCTCAACTTACCAGGTTAATTATTCATAGTTTTCATTCATTCTTCAATAAAAATTCACTTCAAGTATATCGCTGAATTCGTAATTTTACTTAATTCTAGGTATATAGAAATATATAGGATATACCATCATGAAAAATACCATGATTTGTGAGCCCCTTAACCTTGTTTACAAATATAACAGGCAAATTAAAACATAATTATAAATAAATAAAATAAATAAATATATCATCATGGCATATTACCCATTGCTGGGTGTGCTAATCTGCTTTGTACGCAGATTTCGGTAATGATGATGTATTTGTATAATTATAAATAATGAAGTTATTTTGTGTTGCCCTTTTTTCAATGCTACCCTGAATATTTTCCTACAATCGAGTAAAAAGTGAAAAAAAAAACTATTCATTTTGAGTAGGTTTTCATTGCAGAGCCTGAAAAAAAGTTTCTTTATCTACCTTAGTAATAGAAACATGGAATAAAATATGAAAGCAATATGATTACTACTTTCAGTTAGATTTTTTTTTTGAAATTACTATTTGTGTTTAGCAAATTCAGGAAGAATACGGTACTGTTTATTCTAAATGTATGTCTGTAATTTGGGGACTTAAACTCGAACGAGTTATGTCCCTAGGGTGACTTTATGACAACACAAACTATTTTTGTTTTTATTTTGCCACGGAGTTTTCGTTACTACCATGTGTGTTGCCATCAGAGACTCAAACCGAAAAATTATGGGTTCGGTTACGGTTAACGGTTTTTACATTAATAAAAATTCGGTTTCGGTTATTGGTTACGGTTTTTTGAAAATATATTGGTTTTTGTTTCGGTTAAAAAACAAATAAATTTCGTTTCCGTTACGGTTTCGGTTCTTTTCCGTTTCCGTTAAATGAAAAATTAGCTTAGTTTTTATTTTTTGCACCATGAAATACATTTATTATCTACCTATTTCGTAATGTAATAACATTTTAATTCCACGTTTTACTAACAACTACTTAGTACTTATAGATATATTCGGCTTCTTCGGAATTCAAAATTCGAAAAGAATCTGTAATTATTTTAAGGTGTGACCTAAAAATAAAAATTGCTGATCAAAAAGTAACTTTATGTTAAAATTTTCACATTAAAGTTCTTAAGTTTATTTTTGTAATAAAAATTAAACACGTTTGGTAAATTATTAATATTTTAATTTTAAGTTATAATAATAATTCTATTCCAATAGTAATACGTAAACTAAATGGGTGATTGAATGAAAAATGTCAACAAATGAGTAATTTTTACTTCCTTGTACGAATTTCGGTTTTGAGATTTCAACGGAAATATCCATTTTGACCATCCCTGAATCCATTCTGACTAATTTCGTCGTGACGTCTGTACGTACGTACGTACGTACATATGTATCTCGCATAACTCAAAAACGGTAAGCCGTAGAAAGTTGAAATTTTGTATTTAGGACTTCTATAACATCTAGTTGTGCACCTCCCTTTTTGGGCATTGCATAATTTCCAGAAATGGTACTTTATTTGAAATATTATCCAAAACCTTTCAAATTTGGTATATAAGACTTTTATATCAATTGAAATAACATAGCAGATTTTGGTTAAAACAGGCTAACCGGAAGTGATATATTACCTGAAGTTGTTAACAGTTTTTCTTGAATAAAATGGCTTCATCTTGATTTTAGAAATAAATGCTTCAAATAAGACTTTTAGAGAATTAAATTTTGCGTCTAACACATCAAGTATTATTAAATTAGCCCTTTGTATAAGCGAGATATGTAAATATAAAACTTATATACTTTTTGGTTTTTCTAATGAATCTTGCTATGGATTAGGACAAAAAATAAAAAAAAAATAAAAAATAGATGTTAATGTCAAATTACGGCAAACACGTGCAATTTTATAATTGGGTCTATACTTCATCTTCATATTGGTCTTGCGTACAAGGAAGTCGTGTGGTGTCCACATCAGATTTTTTTTATTATAATTGCAAAAAATTATTGGAAAATGGAGTAAAATGCCTTAATTTTTTTTTTTAAATAAGAAACTACTTTTTTATGAACTCGAAGGTATGCAAAATATTTCTACGAAAAAAAGAGGTGGGTTAATAAAAAATACCTATTTTTAAATTTACGGTTTTAGTACCGATATTATTTCGAATCGGTTATGTTTTCGGTTACAGAACGAATTTATTTTCGTTTCGGATTTCGGTTTCCATATTTGAAGAAATAAAATATAGGTTTCGGTTTTCAGTTACGGTTTCATAAAAAGTCAAATATCGGTGCAGTTTTCGGTTACGGTTTCGTTATGGTTCGGGTCGCTGGTTGCCATCCACCTAGTGCAGGTCCTTGTTACAGCCCTTAGCCGGTAGATAACGGGAGTGGATACCGATCAAGACCAGTCCAGAAAAATTCTCGACCTGACCCGGATTCGAACCCGCGACCTCTGAGTCCAGAGCACTTTACCACTCTGATATCCCGCCTACACCCATTATTCTAAATGACACTATAACAAAAGCGTTATTGGGCAAAACAACCACCAATTGAGTACGAAATTTGTGCATGTTAGTAGTTGTAAATTTAATATTTTTTTTAAATATCCGGCCACCGGATATTTTGATACCCGTTAAAAAATATGACGGATATGCAGTTATTCAGTATCTGGTATCCTGCCAATTCACTCTCCGTTGTATCACTAGTTAAAAGCTATGGTGACCTACTTGTGTAATTATTGTTCCGTTCTACTTACTGATTTCCATTTAATTGTTATTTTCTTTTTTAAAAGTGTTGAAGTTAAAAGAGTTTGTATAAATACAATTAAAGTAATTTCAACGTTTCTTAATAACATAGTCAATTACAGCTTCTCGAGTTATTGAGCTGGAAGAAAATAAAAGAATTTCCAATAGCACAAACTTTTATTTAAAATTTGGTTTGAAAACTGTCGAACTTTTAAAATATAAATTTAAATTTTAAGTTCTCCCGAAATTAATTGTTTTCGATAACTATCCACTCTATATTGTTTACTGAAGCGTATGAAATATCCTCTTTGTTAATATTAAATGAAAACGATAAAATCTAATAAATAAATATCGCTCAATATCATATGCTAGCTTCACATGGGGCAATTTTACGCTGTAAAATTTAATATATGTATTAATATTTACAAGTTGCGATAGCTGGTATACAAATATATGCAAAAACATGTCAATATGTACAAAATACAACCACAATGAATAAAATGTATTATATTTGGACTAGTCTTGCTATGCTTTAAAGTTATTTCCAATTAAATTTAATTAAAATCATTTTGTTCATACAAAAGAACCATTTTATGAGAAATGAACAAGAAAAATAAAAGTTATTCATATTACGCACTGCGTAAGTATTATTACCTTCCGTCACCTTTAGGTAAGGAAGGTATTGTCTTTGGTCAAAAAATTCGGTGGTGAGTTTTTAATAAATAAGCACGTTTTAAGGTCCCTAGAATACGAATTTACTATTTTTACGATGATGTCTGTATGTGTGTGCGTGTGTGTGTGTGTGGATGTATGTGTATGTGTAACAAAATTTTCGTCTGCGATAACTCTAATACTACAA